>OZ018391.1:27209082-27642432 GCA_963969525.1 Ontholestes murinus
GGTTTCCAATATTTTTTTCACTGAGACCCACATCCGTCTACTGCTTAGTAAGACATGCTGACAGCTTCTGAATCCTTTATTTGGAATATATTTTATTTCCTCAAATAAATCCAAATGCACTTCAAAACCCATGGTTTTTAGTACGTCACCGTATAATCTTTACAATAATAATATTTATTAGTAATAGTTGTTTATTTCAAAACTATGCTCTACCCTCTGCTTGCCATTCTAAAAATGTAGGTAGTTAGGGCTTCTGCTTCCATCGTCTCCCCTTCCTCCGTTTTTGTCTCTTCATTAAGCATATAGTCATAGAAGAAAAAGCAATACAATACAAAAATAACCAAGTACCAGATAACAATAAACAGAAAACAGTGTAACTAAGCGTTTTCTGCAACCACATCGACCGTTTCTGTTTTGTGGAAAGATTTCTCTTTCTCCTTATGATCGCCTTCCCTCAGTAGGCTTTCGAAACCAGCATCATCTTGTCCATATTTCCCGCTTCTACTGACTGACCGACTGTCTTCTGCAGCTCCGAACTTTCACTCACCCATACCTCGCATCTCTTCAAAGTGTGCTCCGCTGTGTTAGAGGAGCTCAAGCTGCAATACATACACTCTGGTTCTTCTGCTAAGCCAATATAATTCAGAAAGTTCTTGAACCTTCCCAGAGCCCTAAGGTATTGACGTAGAAAGTAGCTCAATTCACGATGCCTTCTATTCAGCCACGGCTCTAAAATTGAAATTCATTTCTCGACGAGCAACTGCCCCAGCGTTCTCGCAACTATTGTTACCTTCTACTTGCTAAGATTTTATGTAACATCTATATTCTAATATAACTTATCATAAATCGATTGAAATTTTGTGTTATAAAATTTGATGAACTACTTAAAATTTTGAGAAATGTCACGACTTTTATCAAAACTATAGAATAATTTCTTATAAATTGTCATAAAATTATTTAAAGAGTATAAAAAATAACTTTTGCGTTGAATTTGGAAAATGTTAAATTATTTCATAAAAGTAATTTTAATCCCTAACCAATCACCGTAAAAATCTAGTAAAAAAAATGGTGATGTGGCCATCATAGTACTTTCCCTATATTTTACTCGAAAACTATGCGGTTTATGCAAAAAGGTTATTCTTAATAATTTATTCAATTTTGAATTCTCTACAATTATTTGTTATACAACTTTCATGTTGCTTCAATAGTTTATTAGCAATTGGCAAAAATTTCAATTTTTATTTTTTTTTTTCGAAAGTTAAGAATTTTATGAAAAATATATTTTAACAAAATTTGTTCAGTTTCTCATTCTCTTTAACTTTTGTTTGAAAAGTTTTGTAATATTTTTTATGTTAAAAAAAATATCGGAAAAAAACAAAAAACGCCTCGAGTAAACACCCACTTCCGGTTTATGAATGTTTACCAAAAGCTTTTCAGTTCCAGTAGTTTTTAACCATAAAACCTTACGTTTAAAGTTTCATCTCAATCGGATCAGTCGTTTTTGAGATACAGCACCCACGGACAGACAGACAGACAGACAGACACACACACAGACACAATTTTTTTTTTCCAGAAATTAGTTTAATGGACTCAGGGGACCTTAAAACGGATATTTCCGCAAAAAAATTTTTTCAAAAAAAAATCACGATCACAATACTTCCCCTATATACTTGGTATATAGGGAAAGTAATAAAGAGCTGTCTGAAATATTCAGTTACTTGGTTAGCTTCTAACTCGGATAAATTTTTGGTTTGACTATTAAGTCGTTCTTCTGAAGCGTTTTATTGCAGGTGATAAGCGGTTATTGATTTATAAATAATGCCCTAAATGTTATAGAATAATTTCTAATGATTAGATTTGACCCCAGTGTTCACCTTTGACACAGTACAAAACGCAAAATTAACTAATTTAAAAATTGCCCAAAACTGAATCTGTTAACGCGTATGGACAAATAGTGTGATAACACAAGTTTACAAATTCGGAACAACTTTTGGACTCGAGCAGATGAGAACGATTCTTAACGTTATTTGATGTCCTAAACGCAGATATTCAATCAGTTTGTCAAGATTGATGACAAATCGTGACAAATGCACTCAAATACGCGTATTTGCAGTACTTTGGTTTTGCTGTAGTGAACACTAACAAGTAATGAGTACAAATCTGTACAAGTGGTCACTTGGTGAAAATGTATACTTTTCATTATTAATTTTTGCGGCTTCTACTTCGTTATACATGTTTGAGTATAAATAAAAAACACTTTGTAACTTTATTTGTATAGCACTATTTATTTTCTGTTTACTATAGTTTCGGCATCTCAGCGTGCCATTATCAAAACATACAATCTATAATCTAATAATTGTATGTTTTGATAATGGCACGTTGAGATGCCGAAACTATAGTAAACAGAAAATAAATAGTGTTATACCAACAAAGTTAAAATTGTTTTTTATGTATACTTTTCATTTTCTGTGCCAACATTATGGAGAGAACAGAAAAATCATGGAGATGATTGCTACTTTTGTTCGATGAATGCCAATTTCTCCAGGTATTCGTCTTCAATGAAGCGATGAAGCAATGAAAGCGATTTCGATGTGGAAGAAAAGCACTTAATATCGCAAAGAGAACTGAGTGATTTGGTTCGCGATTTGAATTTATCGAAACAAAAAGGAGGGCGGTTGCAAGAATGGAAACATCTTGACTATAAAACACAAGCAACTATATACAGAAATAGAAATCACCCATTTTTACCGTTCTTCAAAAAAGAAAATCATCATTCTGTGAGAAAGGTGTGGCCCAGTCGTACTCATTATGAGCCATGGCGACAAAACGTATTCTCTGAACCCACAGGATGTTTTTTGCCACCTCTTTACATTAAACTTGGCCTTATTAAGAACTTTTTCAAAGCACTCAATTACGAAGAACCGGCTTTTCAGTACTTAATTAAGTTGTTTCCAAAACTGTCACACGTAAATACCGGGCCTGATATTCGAAAACTAATGGATGATGCAAAGTTTATAAAATGTTTAATGCCTGATGAAGCAGCAGCGTGTGCATCATTTTAAAGTGATGTTCACAACATTCTCAGTAACCACAAATTACCGGATTACAAGCAAGTAATCGATATTTTTTGCAAAATTACCACAAGATTGGAGCTCGAACGTCCGAAAGATACATTTTCTGCATTCACACCATAGAATTGCGATACCAAAGATTTTGGCACGAAGGCATGATGAGCAAAAAAAGCTGCTGATTTTAAATTGCCCATTTTACTTTATAAACAGCGTTTGGTTACTCAGGTCTAAAACCGTGTATACTTGTGTAATTACTGTTAAATGTTAACTCAGTGGTTATGAAAATTCTCTTTAGGCGGCATACAGTTTTTACTTGGTAGTAATTTGAACTCTAAGTAGTATTTGGTAAATAAAAAAATACCAAAAGCTCTTTTTTTCGATGACCTTTGCCATCTTACGGGTATCACCCTCAAAAAGCAAAAAACAAGTGCTGTTTGAAACTGTTTTCTGAATTAAATTGTTTACCATTCAAAGAGTTTTGCAAGTATCAGAACAAATAGTAGTCATACCCTTACGATTAGCCTTTGCATTGGTTTAATTTGCCCAATGGACGATAGTACATAACCGTATTGATGGTTTGATTCTATGGTAGCAACTCTAAATACACCACACCTCTGAAATCCCATGAAATTGGCAGCATAACCTTCTTTTGATAGATATTAGCTTTCGAAGTGGTTGCAGCTTATTCAACGGGCTTGTACCATAATTGTTTCCGCACGACGTTTGATAAATTACCATTTTGATTGCTTTTCAAGAGCTTGTACAGGCGTTTCTGCCCTTTGTTAAATGAATGTCTTTGAATTTAGGTGGAATATTGCTTCCATTGGTGCCTTTATTTTATCGACTTCAACTGGCTTTCTTGGCTTGCGTTGCATTTTTCCCTTTTCTGAAGTAAAACAGTAAAACATAGCGATATTCTTCGGATTGGTTTTCTATATTTCGGCCATTGCTTTACGATGACTACCCAATTCTTTTAAATGACAATTAAAGTATCCCCTGTTAAATGGTATTTAGGTTAAATGATTAAACTGAAGATAGTTTGTAAAAAATACAATTGTAGACATCTCAATCCAATAGCATCGTTTTACAAGGAAATACGTATGTGCTAATTAAGTTGCACTAAACCTCTTGAAGAAGAAACTGAAAATAAAATAGAAGCCTTCACACCAATATCATTTGTAATTTTAATAACTTCATCTTTAAATATAAAACTAATCGTCGAAAAATATAGGATATTCTGATATTTAACATGCTAGATTAAAAAAAAAATAATTAAGAGAAGTAGTATAGTTTAGAAACAGAAAAGAACATTATTAAGCCAATAATTTTCTATGTTCGAGCATGAATATACGATAGGAGTATTTTCTTAAGAAGTAAAGTAAGTTAAAAGTTAAGAAACAATTTATCAAGCTAAATTCAAAAATATAGTAGGAGAAGAAATATAGTTCAGAAAAAAAAACCAAAATAAAAAATTAAGCATATAACCTTAATAGGTTTGAAAATGGATATGAATTACGTCCGCATAATCCACGTCATTATTTCTTATTAACTGGCGCTCTTTTAATTGCAATTTCATTAAATTATTTTCCTTCGAAACAGTACATAAGGTAATGAACTTTGAGTTTATATATAGAGAAAAATGTAAATATAAGGATTTACGGATAACTTATATAAACAATTAATATGCGTAGTTCGGGATTAAGAAAGCAAAACAAGTCGTGATTTCTTTGTTTTAAGATTATCGTATAAATAAATAATAAAAATACTTATTTAAGGATTTAATATTCAAGGAAAATATAATATGATGAAAGTGTGTCCTAGGAAAATAAAACTCTTGGGAGACATAAAATATTGACTTAACTTTTCTGATGATAAACAAGCTATTACAAAGAATTAATTCAAATAAAAAGTTCTAAAACGCTTTCCAGATTTTAAAGAATTAAATTTGAAGTTTTCAGAATAGTTGAAATTTCATATGTCTCTTTCAATTTTTCATCAGCAATTAATAGTTAATGGTTTTAATTAATTAAATTATTTACTTATTTAAGAATAAAGTAAACACTTTTAGTTTTTTTTATTCCAAATATCGAAATGCACCATGAAGTGAATGCCTTTAAGATCCAAGAATTTATTTATTTGTTTATTTACGTATTTATCAGAACCTTATTAGGTTAATCTAAAAACTACAAAATATTCAAATAATCTCACCAGTAAGTTGAAAATCGAAGTTCGCTCTTAACGATTATTTTTTTCACATTTTGCTTTAAACTCCTCCTTTACTGTTTGATCATACCCAAACTCAACTTCGGATGGTTATATTGAAGCAATTATGTTCTTATTATTTTTTAAATGAAGAATTCAATTTAGAAAATATTGTCTTTTTGCCTTAAAAAATAATAATAAATTAAAAAAAAACTTTATAACACAAACTTTATAATCAATATCTGCAACAAGATATTTAAGCTTACTTCTGTGCTTATAGCTTCTAACAGATTTATAAAATATCCACTTTCTCCACAGGATCTGTGATTTTTCTGGAAGCCAATGCCTTAATATAAACAAAGTTTTTTTCACCAACTTCAAAAAAAAGATAAACCAAATGCCATATTTAAGATAACATCTATCAAGGTACTTAAGCTAAAAGTAGTCAAAGTCAACAAAGTGAGACAGCCCTTTTATTGTGGTGACCTAAGACAACCTAACTTTAAATAAATGTACAGGAAATCCACTTTCTTTAAAAGATAAATTTTTCATATTATTACTAATGCGTAAAATAACTTCTGTGCCTCTAATAGACTATAAGAGACTCAAGTCAATTAGTTATTCAGAAGGCAATTTACTGATGTAATTGATTGAAGTAAAATAGTACAGTTGAGAGAGTACACATTTATTGTTGAACAATGCAACCTGTTTCACCAAACAGTGGATTCATCAGGCAGATGAATACTTATTTTAAAAATTACAGGTAATATTAATATTTATCTGTCTGATGAAGCTACTATGTGGTAAAATATGTTGCAGTGTTCAACCATAAATGTGGAAACCTTTCAACTGTGTTGTTTTATGTCAATGTATTATATAGTTTCATCATCTATCCGCCATATCATATAATATCATTAATATAAGTTAGCAAAATCACCTTTGTTGTCACAAAGTTAATAAGTTTTCTAGGTTTTAGAAAAGAGATGGCAGCACCTTGATATAAGTTAGCGCCATTCTTTATTTCTTGCTAACGCACCCGTATTCCACACAATCTATAAGTAGTACCATCCCTTTTGTTTAAAATATAAAGCTATTACTTTACCGAGCAGTCGGGAAACTGGTGAATGGTTTGTACTTCATTTTAATTATGCATATAAGGTGTTAATTATTGTTAGGGACCGATCCAAATCATGATATTAGTAAAATAAAATGACTTGTATTTATATTTTTAGGTTTTGTGAAGCTATTTTTATTATTGGAAATGATGTTGATAGCTCTTTTATAAAAATAATTTACTTTATTTTGCAAGAATATATTCAAACAGTTTGGAAAACATTGATAGAGGATTTATGGGTGAAATACAATTAATTTACAAATGACATTTAACAGTTAACCATTGAGAGTATAAAATTTTCTACCTAAAACATTTTCATGGTCGCGTTAACGTAATCTCATAACCGAGTTAAACCCAAATCAAAAACATAGATTTTTTTAAACAAAATCATATACATAAGTTAATATACATAGAATTCCTTAGAATAACTATCTGGTTATCTGTTTTAATACCTAAAAATGTAAATACCTTTATAATGTTTTTTATTATATTTTCTTTTCTAATACCACCAAAAAGTAATACTGTAAAACCTCTTACTACCTTAGGTAAGAAAATTTTGTTTGAATTAATAAACGCGATCAATTGGGACTTTATTAAAGACGATATTGATATTAATATTAAATGGGAACGAATGCATACTTATCTGATTGAGTTCAAATAAAAAAATATAAAATTTAAAAATGGTAGACTAAATAATATACTGTGGTTTACATCTTAGCATCGCTCAGTGAGAAACACTTTAGCACAATTTCACAATTTCAGCAAAACAGCATGCAAATCAAAATTATATTAAGAGTTGTAGTAACAAAACTAAAGGTCTATAGTAACTTATAAATATAGAAAGAGGGCCATCTCAAAATCTAACCCACGTAGTTTATCTTGTGATGATTTGAATTCATTTTGTCACACAGCAAGTGATACTTCTGTAAACAAAAATACGTTATCGGGAAATTGTTATCATATAAATACATCACCTAACAATAAATTCAGTTTTACTGAAATCACGCCTGTTCAATTTAGAGATGCTATAAATAATCTGAAAAATAAAACGAACATTTCTGGTATTACTGTAGTAATCTTAGAAACCATTAAAGACCATTTAATGCTCATCATCTATCGCGCCGAATTAATTTTTCTATTAGAAATGGAATTTTTCCAAGTATTCAGAAATTTAGTAAAGAAATACCTATCTGAAAAAAGGTGATATGAATGACGTTAATAACTACCGTCCAAGAATAACCTTTTATACAGTAAACAATATGGTTTAGGCAAGAGAAATCAACTACTGATGCATTACTACAACTCAGTGACTTAATCTGTGGCAACTTTGAAAGTTAGCAAGGCTTTTGACTGTATCCCACATAATTTACTAATCAAGAAACTGAGTCATTATAATTTTGCCGAGACTAGTTTGAATCTCTTAACATCAAATTTGAGAGAACGAAAACAAACGGTTTTTTTTCCAACGGACACTTGTCAAACGCATTGTTACAAGGTATGCCACAAGGGTTAATATTGGGGCCAACGTTATTCCTTATTTAAATAAACAACTTGCCAATAGCACTATAGGAAGCAGCAACAATATGCTTTGCAGATGATACAACGGTCGTAAATGTATCGAATACCACATGGAAAATTCATCTACATAGTGCAATGTAAATAGACTAAAACTAAATGATAACAAAACTACTCAAATGCTACTTTCAATCACAGATTCAGGGTTAGATAGAGATTTAATTCATTTTTTAGGAATACGTTTCGATCCCGAATTAAAATGGCACAATCAGAAATATACGTAGAAGATATTGAAGACGATAACCGAACTGGAAGATCTTCAACAAATTTGGTGAAGATAATGCCAAGTTTGCGTATCTGGTTCCATCAGGAGTGTAGCGCAATAAATTTCAATTAGATATTCAACAAGTTGAATCGAAAATAATCTGGTAAATAAATTGGTTACTGGTCATGTCGATCAAATAACAAAGACGACTTCATCGGTCTTGCATACTAACACTACCATCAATTTTTATATTATAATGCTTATGCCACATAAAAAAGCACTATCTCAACTACCCCAGTCATAATTATTCTTACAGTACGAGATATAAAGATATAAAGACATGGATATTGTCTATCAATCAACTCAGACTAACCAGAACTCGCCAGCAACTATTACGCCATAAAAATTTCAATGACTAAGGCCCATGAAAACAAGTTTAAAACTACAATTAAAGCCTTTTACTCAAAAAACGAATTCATTAACGGCGAAGCATAAATATAACCCATTACAATATTAAATTTTGACAAATTTCAATTTAAGATATCATTTAAAGATTTTATGTTTTAAACACTATATACTAAACCGTTATATTATATATCCCAGAAAATTATACTAGAGTTAGTTATACTAGAAAATGTTAATTCTATTAAGGATTTAGGAATATTTTCAGACTGCTCACTTAGTTTTAGCGAACATTTATTATATGTTTGTAACAAGGCTATGCCTTCATTGGGGTTTATTTTGCGTAATGGACAGCACTTCAGTATTAAGACCTTAACCATTTCATATAATTCCTTTGTCCGTTCGCACCTAGAATATTGTTCATTAATTTGGTTTCCGTTTTATGATGTACACATAGCTAAATTGGAAAGAATTCAAAATAAATTTGTTAGATTCATTTTAGATTTAACATCAATATTAACTTAAAACCAATCAGTGGTCGACATAAAATTGCTGGAATTTGTTTTTTTTTCATAAGTTATTAAATAATAGTATTATTAGTACTAAGCTTTTATCAATGGTGAATTTTAATTTTTACTCAAATAATATACCTTTTAGAAGAGCAGTTTTATTTCGTCCAAATTTTCATAGAACTAATTATGGTTATTACTCTCCATTTGATATTATTATGAGAAATATTAATACCCTAAATTTGTCATATAAGTTTGAGCTATTTGGCTTTGTAAATTCAAGAGAATTATCTGCCAATATTTGCCTATTTAAAACAAATAAAAGAAAATCCCGCTTGGTACGTGATCAGTTGAAACTCAACTTTGAGTGAAACCTGTATTCATATTATTCTGTGAGCTTTTTTCGAAATTTGTGACGATGTAAAAGGTTGTGTTTTTATTGCAGTAGTTTTTTGAAAAGTTGTAAAATAATGCCCGCGAAGAAAAGAAGTCGATAAACGATGAAATGAATGTATCGGTTTATACTTGACACATACGGGCTTGCCGAAGAAGATAAATCAAGTAAAAGGATTTTGAATTGGCTTGAACACATGTTTCTTTCCAAGATATTTTCAATATTGAAAATCGTCCAATAGAACGTCAAGTTTTTTTTATGAAAAAGTATTATGTTTGGCTACAAGAAGAAATTATTTTTCCTTAATCCGTTTACTGGGATGTCGATACACCAAGTAGAGGCAAATATATAATGGAAAAATGGAGGAGTCCCGAACAAGAACAAAATGTCATGACACCTGAAGAGGCTTTGTTATTTATTATCTCGAGTGGTTTTACGAAGTAGCAATATATGCTTATTAGAGCAACAGCTTTAAAACCTGGTTGCAAATTATATCAAAGTTTACAAGGAAGAAAGGCATAATTTTGTATATAGTGCAATATAATTTGAGAATGTTTAATGGTTGTTTTTCGTATAATAACCCAGTACATACTACTATACATATCAAAGTCAATGCATTAAGGGGTGCTTTTGACAAACAAATACTTCGAATTTGCAAACTAAACTGTATATTTTGTATAAAAAATATTCTTCGTACTTGATATCAATTTTTCGCAAAAAATACAACCCTTAAAGTTGTATTTTTGGGTAGATTTGACAAATACAGTTTTTTTGTGTACAATTTCAGATTCAGCATAGCCAAAAGCATAAACTTACTCAACTTTTAATGTAAAATTTGTTAAAACTAAAGAGTAACCAATTTCGATTGTGTTTTTCCCGTTTTGAACCACTGTGCGTCGGCCGTTTCTGTTTTGTGGAGAGGTTTCTCTTTTTCATTTAATAAAATACTGACACAGTATATAGTTTCAAAAGTGTTTTTATTATTCTACGACAATTTTATTACATAGTGGCTTCGTCAGGTAGTTGAAAAATAATAAAAACATTTTTGAAACAAGTAACAACCTCATCAATCTAGATTTTTTTAATCTCCCACACCGCGCATCTCTTCAAAGTGTGTTCAGCTGTTTGCGGAGCTTGAGCTACCTTTTCAGGGCCCGTAAGAACTTGACACAGAAAGTAGCTCACTTCTCCGTGCTTCCTATCCAACTCTAAAACTGAAATTCATTTTCTGGTTTAAACTCCCGAGGAGCAACTGCATCAGCGTTTTGTTACCTTCTACTTGCTAAGATATGTAACTTCTATAGATGGCAGAGAGACTATCGAAATGTTGTGAATATAATTTATGAACCACGCGGAGTATAACTTGAAAAATTCAACAATTATTATTACATGTGAGAAAACATTTGAGAGAATAATTCCAAATAATAGATCTTTAGAATCCACTAACAGAAAATTTTGGGGATATACTTAAATCAAAAATGCGTAAATGCGTTAATTGAAAATTCTGAAAAAAATTGGTGTAAATTCTACAGTTTTTGTTAAATGTGACAACATATCATTAATTTCAAATATTGTTTCTTTGGAATCTAATAACCGAAGTTTTTTTAGCTATACCCAAAATCAAATGGCGTCGATAAAATTGGCGAGATTAATTAATTCAAAATAGAATTTTTTATAGTTAAGCTTATAACAAATTGGCGCGATTGAATTCTCATTCTGAAGATTTAATAGAAAACTAGTGAAATACAGTTGATTAATTATAACAGAATTATTATTTATTTTGTTAAAGTACATTTTTAAAACATTTAATACACATCGCAGGTTGATCATTACATTGTGGGCAAAATGTTATAACTCTCTTGGATTTTTAGCAATTGTGCTACCTTGCTGTACAGATATTATTTTATAACACTCTGTGTATCATTTTTCTGATTTTCTTGCAATACTTTCATAATCTTCAATAAAGTGTTTCTGACTTGTTAGTATTTTTTGGTCTAAATGCTTTGTACATGTATTAGTTTACTAATAAAAAGTTCTCTAAATTTTAACATTTCCTCATTTCTGATTAATGAACCAAGCCTTAACAACCGACTTTCTACATATTAAATCGATAACAACTTTTTTATACCACTTAATTGTTTTTCGTGAGCAATTATAATGTGATGATAGTTGATCTGATAGATTCACCCCTTTTTGGCATTAAGTACAACATCGGGTTTTAATTTTTCAGTAGTAATTTCAGTAATAGCACATGTGTGTGCTGCATGAAGTTAGCATCCATCCATTTCTTAAATTTGATGCCTCTACGATCTTGTAAGTTAATAATAGTACAATTTTTTGAAGGGGGGAAATCTGTATCGCTTTCAGAGCATCAGACATCACGCCGCCAGGTTGGCGTGATAGTGTGGAGATGGTCTGATAGTCTGACCGACCCACTAAAAACCCCCTTGAGCCTTCTCTTATGCTACTCCGGTACTGCCTCTAGACATTACTTCGGAGTAGTAGGCTGCCCTTTTACTAGGTGAAATCCCTATCTTTTCAAACTACCCTTTCTCTTTTTTGCTCCTCTCTTTCTTCTTTCTCCTTCTTCATTGTAATCTTGTTCACCATGTTGCGGACTATTTTACCACGCTTCCTCGTTTTCATCACCTCCACTATCCTCGTACAGCTGTCTAACTTCCCCACTTCCTTCTCTGCCTCTTCGATTTGGAGCATCTAACAAACGTGTCTTCAGCATCGTCCAGTTCATCGCAGTATGTGCATGCTTCACTGTCCCTTTTCTTAAACCGCTTAAGATATTTGTTAAAGCAGCCATACCCTGTCAACAATTGGGTGAGAGCGTTAATTCGCCGTGGCCTCTCTCAACCCACTTCCGTAGATCGGGTATTATTTTTTTTCGTGTGTTCTCTTTTCTCATCACTATCTTTCCACCTTGTTTGCTACTCTCGCAGAATTCTCTTCATTTCCTCCTTTTTGTAATAGCATTGTTCTTAGATTTTTTTAGTGTTCTCTGCTCAGCTATTAAGTCTATTGGTATGGTACCTGCAACTAATTGTATGGCCTTGGTCGAAACTATCATATAGGCCCTTGCGATTCTGAGGGCCGCTCTTCTTTGGTACTCCTTCCGTTTGATTCCTGTACTTAGCAGTGTTAAGCCATGGTGACCATATAGGCGCTGCGTACAGTAGATTGACTGCGCCGTCAAGCGTATAAGACGCCTTGTCGCTGACCTCGGCCCTTCGATGTTCGGCATGATGCGACTCAAGGCGTTTACTGTTCTCTCCGCTTTGGCTGCCGTCTCTATAATATGATCTCTCATACTTACATATTTCCCTATTCATACACGGCCTTCGAGGCCTGGATGGTTTGGCCCTCTACTTTGACTGTAATCTCTCTGATGGTGTTCCTACCTTGCATAATTAACAATTCCGTCTTTCCCTTCGCTAGGCTCAACTTGTGTTCCCACATCCACCTCGACACTATCCTCAATGTTCTGTTGGCCTTTGCCTCGATAGCCTCCCTACTCTTCCCGAGGTCATCGGCGAAGACTATAGGTTCCGTGCCTTGTAGTAGAGCCAGTTCCAGAACGGAATCATAAAATAATTTGATTGTATTGGCTTTTAATTGTTGAAAGTCCATTTTGAATTCACTGTTAGGTGTTGTAACTAAAATACAAACTTTCAAAGAGTATGCTTTTATTTTTCGCAACAATTGTTTCGCCACACTGTGGCTTCTTCAAGCGAAGAATGGTACATTACGAAACTGGGGTTGTGTATTTATACATTTGTGAGTGGGGGTGGAAAATTGAACAAGTTCAATAATAGGGATTTTGACAATTCAGTTTGTTCATTTAGCGGGTTTCTTTTCTTCTATTGATTTCCATGAATTCTAGGGCGTCCAATTTCCTTCCTTTTCTTTTAATGTGTAGTATTGTTTCTTCTCCAAATCTATGATTTTCTGCGATGAGGTATGTGTCAAATGCTGATTTCTCTCTCTTATATTGAAGATCTTTTTTATGCTCTTCTAGCCTATCCGTTATAGATCTCCCGGATTGTCCTACATATATTTTGGGGCAGTCACAGCAGTTTAACATGTAGATTCCACTTTGATTTTTAAGTTCGTTTTGTCTTTATTGTTTTTTATTAATTTTCCTAAACCGTTTCATGTTTTGAATGACGGTGTTAAATTATTTTTTGAAAGCATTTTGCAAAAGTAAAGTTTTAGCGAAAATATATTTGTTAACGATAAATTAAATTCTCACTTAACCCGTGATGAAACGAATTTTAATATTTATTAACAATGGAGACGTGTACAAGAGTACTAAAATATCTAGTTGCTAGGATTGCTTTAGAATGCTTTAGACTTAAGTTATGGTTGTGAGATTATTGTCTAAAAAATATCAGAATTAGTTGATGCATACTTATGAAATGTAAAACAAGATTAATTATAAGTTGTAGACATATTTGCAGAAATAAATATGCTGTAATTTTTACTAAAAGTCTTACTTCAAGCCTACGTGTAAAACGTTGTATACAGACCAAAAGTTATATGTATATGTGACCAGCGATCTAGAAATGATATTGATGTGGATGTGAACATCGGTGAAATATTAATAAGGAATTAGAAAGCTGACAATCGATTTAATTTTGATTTTATGGTACAATAACTAAAGTTTTACAAATGTCATAATGTTGTGGTACATTAACTTACGGAACAACTTTACAATACTGGATCGCAATATCTAAGAATTCAAGTTTGTTTTGTAACAACATCAATCAGTCAAACTAAATTTATAAAAAATGATTTTTTTAGCTTTGTGATGTGCTTTACCAATTTAGTGTAGGATTTTAAGATGAATTGAAATATGTAATAAAGAAGAAGAAAATTTGTTTCCTCCCGACTTTTTTACTAATCCTGAATACTTAATTTGTCTTTATTGCAATAGTTTTAAAAAAAGAACCTAAAACTTTTGTATCTTAACATTTTTCGCTAGCTATATTTCTTTAGGAGATATTCGACCGTTTCCATACATATCACCCTGTATATATAATTATTATAATTGAGTTTATGCTTGATATTACCTATTAATTGACATGCAATTAATCATTGTTTGATGGAGGCATAATTGTGCT
This sequence comes from Ontholestes murinus, assembly GCA_963969525.1. Taxonomy (NCBI): domain Eukaryota; kingdom Metazoa; phylum Arthropoda; class Insecta; order Coleoptera; family Staphylinidae; genus Ontholestes; species Ontholestes murinus. The sequence continues at coordinate 27,223,687 of OZ018391.1, forward strand.
AATTGAGCGTAATATTCATGTAAAATTTAACCACTTGGGATTAAAATTGAATTACATTTTGTGGTGGTTAATTAAAGACCATCATCAGAAACCTCCATGTTTAAAAGTTTTATACAATTCGCACGCTCGTAAAATTGTTAAAACCATACGTCAAATACAAATTTGTAACGAAGCCAGAATTTAAAAAAAAAATACAAATTCAACAGATGCCTATCTGATGCGGAACGTATTGAAAATGGCATCCCGATAATATGCACTGAAAATATAGAGCGGCAATTTGCTGCCGAATCATTAATTCGTTTGACAGTTTTCGAATTTCGCAACGCTGAAAATAATTAGATTACCAGTTTGCAATCGATTTTGAATACGTAATATGTGAACATATATTTTTACTACTACCAGTTATGCCTCATAGAAATTTACACGAAAAATAGCTTTATCCAATTAATTAACCAAATCCTTTAAACAATAAATAGCTATTTTCTATCCTAAAAATTGTACATGTTGAGTAACATAATTAATACTGACAATAATAAATTAATTATATTTTATTATTACTAATGTGACCATCTTTATTGACAAACATGTACAATCAAATGTAACATTTAAATAATAAATAATTGATGAAGCGTTAGTATGTTAATCTGTCAAAAGACTATCGACCAGATGTCTTTCTACGAATAAATATATTGTTGAGTTTTTGGGTTTGAGATCGTGAAACAGAAATTTAAAAATTTACTAAGAGTTTTACATGATTATCAGTAGAAAATAATTTCTTTAATAACGAAAAATAGCAAAAATCGGTTATGTATTATTATACGATTAAAGGTTAAATAAATCCTTAAAAAGGCTGGTAATTATATAGATTAATTTATGTGTTTTATCATTACGTTCTCAAATTTTGAGTAAAATAGAATTAAATCGAGGTTTACTTTATTTATTTACTGCTTTGAAAAAACATATACAATTAGATCGTTTTTAGGCATTTATATTTTCTGTATACAACATTATCGAATGCTATTTATTAAATTGTAATTATATATATTACAAATATCAAATTTCATATTTGACATATATTGTACCGGCACCTCCACCATAATTGCATTAACATATAAATACATTATAATAAAAAATATATAGATAAAACAAATATGCAATAAGTTTTGATACATCAATGAAATTTTAATTATAACATATAACCATATATATTTATACATTATATACGACAAATAAAATAATTGAATTCTATGTAAGATCAAAGGGTGTGCATCTATTTCTGGAAAATAAATTAAATAAATTGAAGGAGTTTTATCAAGAAATACAGAATTCGCGAGCAGTATGATTACAGTATGCAATTTTCTCTAGTGCTCTTGGGGTAATTTTATTTTCGTTTGATTCATTCCTTCATTTTCTACTTTCATTCCAATATATCATTTGGTATACATTTATCAAAATCGTTATTATTTATATAATGTAAATAAAATAAAATATTAGTTTACTGTTGTAGTATTGAAAATTAATTTCTCGGAGTATTACTGCACCGTTTTCTTACAAGAATTATGCAAGAACTAAGAGCTTATAGTTAAAATAACTACTCCTCTTATTAAAGTACCGCCAGTTATTAGATTACATAACTATTACCTACAGTAACATGACGTAAATCGCATTAAGTACATAGTGACGTATTTTGTGCTGTTATCTTTTTTTAAACACGTCATGGAATTATTACGTAAAGGCTAATGAGCATTGATACAGCGAAACACGTGTCTGGAGATTGCCTTTACGTGATAATTTGACGACGTGCATGCGGCCCTTAATCCACGGGACTATTTCCTAAGGGTTATTTAACGTCCCGGGCTTAGTTTAGCAGACTAAACAATTTACATAAATTAACTGAAAGAATAATTGAAGCGATTCAGAGAATTCCCAATGTTACAAAGGAATTTATAAACCGACTTGGATCTTGCCAAGAAGTAAACGGTGCTCAGTTTAAACATCTAATACATTAAGTTTAGTTTCTATTCTATTTCACTGTTTTGTAATTAGTTTAAATTATTATATGACTATGACTTTTCTAAATTATTAGCTGTCTCTTTAGTTTAGATGCTTTTTTGTTAATATCTATGTTGATATTGAAATAAAAAATACTAATTTTATTTGCAATATTATCCCGTTAAAAACGAGAGGTCGAGTTATTTTTGGTAAGATAAATTCCAGAATAAACGGTTGTTATATGAGATTTATTTAATGTTACTAAAAAATACAAGTGAATATTGAACCGTTAATGTTACTAATACAAAATGGTGATGTGGCCGTCATAATACTTTCCCTATTATTTTTGATAATGTTTTACTGATTGGTGGGTGAGATAGAGCAATTTGATGCATGATGGACAGGCATACTTTAAATCTAAATTAGATAGTATTAGGTATAGAAATCATTTATATTTAAATTTAAATTTTGATTTTGTTTTATTTTTTATTACATAAAAGGTTTGACTGTTTTTAGCAGCAAAATCATCAACGATTAGCAATTAAAGTTATCATGTATATGTAAGATGGGTGGGTGGCCTCCGTCCCACCCTCCAATCAGAACGAAATAAGCGACGGTTTTAATTAAAAGTTGTAAAATATAAATAAACAAAAAATAATTGCAATTTTTAGAGATTTATTTATACAAATTTTCCAAATAATTTTTGATGATGTTTTCTGATTGGAGGGTGGAATAGAGACAAGAAAACAGCAAGAAAACTACGAATGGAGAATGTCTGAACCTACGGAAATATTTTTTGCCATTTCAATCTATAATAAATATTACTAAAAACCGAAAGTATGGAAATTCTAAAAATCTGCAATAGAAATTGAAAACAAATCTAGAAAGGCGTGAAAAGCTAGAAAACAGCAAAAAAATACCACTGAAAAATTTTAGAATCCTTGCCTAAAATTATTGCAACCCTGAAGAGAAATTTCAATGAGATGCGAAATATATATTGTTAAATAAATATTTTAAATCTGAGAGAAAATTGTAAAACCCTTAATAAAAATACTTAAATTTTGGAGAAAAATTGTTGGAGTAGAAAGTGAAAACTACCATTAGAATTCTTCGATAAAGTTTTCGCAAAAGAAAATCCTAGAAAGTTTTGACTAGATAACTTTTCTTAAAAGATCTAGAACCATCAATTATAACTTTTACAGCTAAAAAAGATAAATATAAACCACTGGAAATTTTCAGAGCTGATTTTTTCTGTTTAATCTCAGATAAAAATGACTAGAAATGAAGAACATTTTAGAAACTGTAAACAAAAATGCCGGAAAAATAGCGAGAAAATTACCGCCGGAAAATTTTAGAATCCTTGGAAAAGGGTATAACTAGAAAGAGAAATTTCTTCCAAATTACGATAAGAAACATTGAAATATTTTAGAAATCTAATAGAATATTTGTCATAAAAAATTATAAACTTTCAATAAAAATTCTTGCATCAGAATAAAGATTCTAGAAATCTATACTAATAGAATCATCTAATTTTTTGTATAAATTAGAAGAGAAATTGCTGGATTTTTTTCCAATTTGAATCTCGGCTAAACATTGCTTAACAATTTGAAATCCTACAAATTTAAATGTTTAATAGAATTTGCAGAAAATTCTAGAATGGAAGAAAATTATAAAACTAGAAAAGAAAATGCTAAATACACAAGCACTAGAAAGTTTCAAAACCTTTGAAAAATTTGTTGTAACTAGGAAATGAAATTCATGGAATATTTCGGTAAGATAAAAGAAAGAGAAGCATTATTGAAATATTACAGGAATCTTGGAGAAATATTTCATAAAACCTTTCAGAAATTAGAGAAAGGAAGTTTTAGAAAATCTGTAAGAGAAGAAGCTAAATTATAATCTTCTATTTTTTATTTTTCATAAAATATATAGAAGAAATTACTGGAAGAGAAAGAGAAAACTACCATAAGGAATTTTAAGAATCCGTGGAATTTCACCTGGAAAATTCCGATAGTATTTTCTTTATTAAAAACACTACAACATTTATTGAAAATTGTTGCATTTATATACAGAAAATGCTGAAAAAAAAAGACAGAGAGAATACTAGAACAAAAATTTTTAAACTTCCGGAGATAACTTTTGCAATTTAAATCTTGGATAAAAATTACTTTAAAGTTTGTGAACCTACTAATTCCAGAAATCTAAAACTGAAATTGCTGAAAAATTGTAGAATGGATAATAATTTTAAAAACTAGAAGATAAAATGTTTGAAAATAAGAAAAGATTTTTAGGGGACCATTTTCTAAAAAAAACTAGACCCTCCAAGGAAAATTCCGCAATTTAAACTTTCTAAATAAGTAGTCTCTAGTTGAAACAAAATGTTGAATTTTAGAGAAGCAATTGCTGAAATTTACCTAAATTCCCGAAAAAAAAAACTCTTGAACATAATAATAAATTGCTAGAAATTTCCTGAACTCTCGAAAAGAAGTCTAGATTTTTTAAAACAAATTTTCTAAAAAAGCCTTCATTTAAATTTTTGCAATTTACTGAATTCTACAAAAAATCTACATTTCTAGATTTTTTTTTTAAACTTCGCAATTTAAAAGACAGTTTGAAAAAATAAACAATTTCGATATCTGGAGAAATGACTGAAAAGAGTCTAGATTTCTAGCAACCGATTTTCTAGAAAAATCTATAGCCTCCAAATCTGAATAAAAGTTACTGGAAATTTCTGAACTCTCGAAAAAAGTCTAAAGATCTGCAAGAGATTTTTTTTTAATTTTTGAGTCCTGAAGGAAATCTTTGCAATTTATAAGACAATGTTAATATCTGGAAACAGCCTTTAAGAAAATTCTATAAATATTAAAATAAACTTTCTAAAAAACTCCCGAATAAGACCTTTGCTAAAAATTCTGGAAATATAGAAGAAATTACTGTAAACTTTTAGAATCCTCCAAAAAAGTTCTAGAAATCTACAAGAAAAACGTGTGAACAATTCTAGAATCCTCGATCAAAATTCTTTGGAAAGGAAGATGGAAAAAACTGAATATATGGAGAAAAAATTCCTAAAACTTCCAGAAGCCTCTAAGTAAGTTCTAGAAATTTAGAAAAAAATTTCCTAATAAATTGTAAAGGTAAACAAAATCTTGAAAGAACTTTCTGAAAAATCTAGAACTCTCGAATAAAATTTTTGCTAAAAATTCTGGAAATATCTATTTATTTATTAGCTAAGAAAAAAAATACTGTACACTTCTTAAGTCCTCAAAAAAAGTTTTATAAATTTAAAATGAAATCTTTTGAAAAAGTCTAGAAACCTTAATGTAAAAAAATAAAAGTATGCATCATCTGAGAAAACTATAGAAAAAGTTGAACAAAAAAACAAAACAAAAAGAAATTTCTATAAATAAATATAAATAATGACTTTCTGAAAAATTTTGAAACTCTTGAATAAAATCTTTAAAAAACTTGTAAAAATTTGTAGAATTCTTGATGAAAATTCTTTGGAGGGAAGTTGCAATAAAAGGGTGGAGGAGACATTTCTAAAATTTCAAGAAGCTTTAAAGAAAACTTTTTCTGAAACATTCTTAAGTTAATTTTTTTTCATAAATTAAAAATTTTACGAATAACATGTTTAAATAAAACTTATTCAGTTTCTCAATTCCATTAACCTTTGTTTGAAAAGTTATGTAATATTTTTCAAATTTGGAAAAATATCGAGAAAACTCAAAAAAACGCCTCGAGTAAACATCCACTTCCGGTTAATGCATGTTTAGCAAAAGCTTTTCAGTTCCAGTTTTTGACGATAAAACCTTAAGTTTAAAGTTTCATCTCAATCGGATCATTCGTTTTTGAGATACATCGCCCACCGACATTTTCATGCACGAAAACTATATATACTATATAGGGAAAGTAAAAATATAACATACCGAATTATTCCGAGTCGATTCATTATTCGAAATGAAATGAATGCACGTCGGAGATTCGATTGTACTGTCACTTTTGACAAATACGAACCTACTGGGATTTTATCACTTTTTTATCACTTCTTCCTTTTTGTTTTATCGAGATAAACAAAGCTGGTGTAATTTAAAGTGCCACCATATTGCTCCTAACCTTGAATTTGATACATGAGGGAATTTGTCAAAACTAAAATAATATACAGAGTGTTGTGTTTCATTACTAATCTTTAAATTGACATAACTTTGAGTTAAACTGAAAGAATTGTAAAAAAAATCAAATCAAATACAAATTTTACTAAAATACCTACCTTCAAAATTTCATTTCATGGTTCGACACATTTGTCCATCACTGTATAATTTCCATATAACTGCTACACTATTTGATAAATTTCAGAATGAAATTGCAGTTGCAATAAATGAACTTAAACCAAACTTACACTGAATTGAAAAATTCACTATGTTTTAACCACAAATAATTATTGTAAAAATATTATATAACGTGTAGGCACAATTATATAAATCTAAACAACACAGCACGACTCGAATTTCGACGTTTTATCGTCATTATCACTTGATAATGACGAAATGTCGAAACTCGAGTCGTGCTGTGTTGTTTAGATTTATATAATTGTGCCTACACGTTATATAATATTTTTACAATAATTATTTGTGGTTAAAACATAGTGAATTTTTCAATTCAGTGTAAGTATGGATTACCACGTAGTAACGGTCGCAACCATTCTCTTTATTAAACCAAACTTATTATGTCTAACGGAAACATGGACCAACCAAAACAATATTGAATACATACAAATTCCAGGATACACAAAAGTAGCCGACTACACTAGAAAAAACAAGAACATGGAGGGTGCATGATTCATATGCAAAACTCTACGATATGTAATACATTTCTGCATAGAATCTTAAATTTAATGTACAGGCTGTACAATAACTCTAACAAATAGAAAAATAGCAGTAATATGCGTATATCGCATTTAGATTTCCAAAAATACAATCAACAACAGAAAATGTTAAACGACATATTCTTATCATTTAAACTAATTAATCAGCTTAACGAGCCTACGCGGGTCCAAACCACCGATAGAGGAACATCCAGCAGTCAATTCGATTACATGGTATCGAACATCCCTATTGGCAATTGGACCAGCAAAAATATAAATCTACATCTATCTGACCACGATGCTCAATTTAGCTCAATCGAAGTGTTGTCTAATCCAAAGAATAAAAATATCAAAGAAACTCGGCAAACCCGGAAAACGAAAGAACACAACCTGCACGAACTTAAACTACACCTAAGTAGAACAAACTGGGATTTTATTGAAACAAATCATCCCAACACGACGTTCAATTCGTTCCTTGAGCATTTCTTACATTTTAATAACATATCATGCCCAATAAATAGAATAAAACAATCCAAACGTGTTAACAAGTGGGCCAACAACGACATTTAAACATCCAGCCAAAACCTAAAAATGATACACTCTCTCCTGTCTAAGAACCAGACACCTAACATGAGACTGGAATATAGAAATAGAAATGCAAAAAGAAAGCACAAAAAGCTCATTGAGGCCGCAAAAAGGGAACATCATTCCAGAGTAATATCTAAAAGCTCCAATAAACAAAAGTAAATATGGAAGTTGGTACGAGATGAATTAAACTACACAAAGCAAATAGAACCTATAGCTGTGCAAAATAGTTCTGGCCAAGTAAGAACTAATACCCAAGAGATTGCCGACATATTTGTTCAGTATTACTCAACGGTAACTGATATTAAATTTAAAAATCATTTTGGTGACAATATATCAAATGTCTGCTCCACCTCAAGCAACTCGATCCAGTCCATATATCTTGCGCCTGTGACAAAAGGTGAAATCTACCGCGTAATCCAAAATCTTAAAAATAACGCAAGCACAGGGCAAGACGGAATACACATTAATGTACTGAAAGCAGTGGCAATGGAAATCGTAGTCCCATTGGAGTATTTAATTAATTTGTCATTCAAAGGTGGAATCTTCCCAACCAGTTTAAAAACGTCAAAAATAATCTCCATTTTTAAAAAGGGCAACAAATATGACAAAGAAAACTTCCGGCCTATAGCCATCCTGAATCCATTTTCAAAAATATTTGAAAAAATACTCACATTGAGATTACAAAGCTACCTTGAGAAGTACCAAATTCTCAACGAAGCCCAGCACGGATTTTGCGAAAGACGCTCAACCGAAACAGCAAGTGTCGCACTCCTGGAAAACATTTCAAAAAACTTGGACCCAGGCAAGTGCGTAGCCGCCCTATTCTACGATTTCTCACGGGCCTTCGACACCATTGACATAAACTTCATGCGGGACAAACTATATGCACTGGGAATTCGTGATAAACCACTAGACTTAATATAATCGTTCCTGACTAACCGCAAGATATATGTGCAAATCAGTGAGAGTCAATCCAAGGAATGTGAACTAAACACAGGAATTGTGCAAGGATCAACATTAGGTCCACTTCTATTCATTCTTTATACTAATGACCTTACGGAGCACATAAGCTGGGGTCACATGATAAATTTTGCCGATGACACTGCAATTGTAGTCTCTGCATGCGACCAAGATGAGCAGTTAAAGAAAATTAGTGAAACAAACAAAGAAATCTGCGAATGGTGCAATAAAAATAACCTGCTTTTAAATATCGACAAGACCACAAAAGTGCAGTTTTATAATAGAAATCCACCGGACACTACCATCAATAATAAAAAAGATTCAACTAAGTATCTTGGTTGCTATATAGATGAGCGACTGTCATGGAACAACCAGATCGACCATGTGACTTCCAAGCTAAGCAGTGAGTATTATGCCATCGTTAAATTAAAACATAAATTCACAACAAAAATTCTTATAGACATCTACTACTCATTAGTATACACGCAACTAACACATAATATATTACTGTGGGGTAGAGGGGACATATATAGAGTAATGATTCTACAAAAGCGAATAATTCGCCTCATATTCGGTCTACAAAAGACAGAATCCTGTCGTAACATATTCACAGCACATAAGATACTAACTGTGATATCCATCTATATTTATAAATGTGCCGTGCATGTATATAAGAATGAACATAAATTTACAAAAAATAAATATATTCATAATTACCCAACAAGGCATCGTTCGGATATAAGGGCTGTATCACACCATAGTAAACAATATGAAAAAACAGCAATTATTACATGCGGGCTAGTTTACAATAAATTACCGGATGAAATAAAACAATGCACTAAGCTTAACTCATTCAAACTGAAATTAAAAAACTTTTTACTTCAGAAATGCTTTTATACATTCCCAGAATTTATAAACAGCTAATATTTTCTCTGTACACAGATTTTAATATGTAAATTTGATTTAAAAAGGAACTTTTAATATGTAAACATGTAAACTATTTTAATTGTTTTTCATTTTTTATGTACTAGTATTTAAGATGTAGTTTTATTATATTGACGCTTACATCCGTGTTACTATTTTAACTGTTTTCATTCTATTTTATTTTTTAACCTCTATGTACTAGTATTTAAGATTTTGATTTAATATATTGACGCTCACATCCGCTTCAAATATTATAATTGTATATTTTTGTAAATGGTGGCTTATGTGCCTAAATAAATAAATAATAAAAACATAAGTTTAAAGTTTAGATTTAAACACTCCAGCGGGTTTTGAGATACAGCACCTACGGACAGATACAAAAAAATATTTCAAAATTGCAAGAATAGTAGAAAGAGCAAAACGGATATACAATCATAATACTTTCTCGTATTCCTTATAAGGAACGTAAAAAATAAAAATTAACAATGCTAAACAGAGATATAAAAGAAAAATACTGAAAATATATAAGCTTTAAACCAACTGAAGAAATTCTAACAGTTTTGGTATAAGATAGATCCTTTTCTGCCTTAAGGAATATTGGCGATTTCCATGTTTATGATTGTTCTAAAGCTTTCTCGATCCTGCGGCCTATTCTGTGGAGAACTTCTTCTTTATGGGTTCTGCTCAGTATTTAAGCAGCCTTCGATAAAACCATATTTCAAACGCATCAATTTTGTTAATGTCTCTTGTGGTGAGCGTCCATATTTCACAATCATCGAGAAGCATGTTGCAAAACGCTTCCTAGATGTTAGGCACAGTGAATTATTATTATTATTATTGAATTATTGTCAGTATAGAAGGTCAAAACTGAATCTTAATGTGTTTCTCATATCGTCTATAATTCCGTTTTTACTATTTGCTTATATTTTTACAATCCGTATTTTAATTGATAAATTCAAACTAGACAATAATATAAAGATGGTATCATTCGACGTAACAAATATGTTTTCAAAAATCCCCACAATGAATGCTTAGAGTTAGTAAAGATTATATTTGAAAAAAATAACGTCAATACAATTGTTCAAACAGAATTTATTAATTTACTAGAAATTATCTTAAAACACAATTATTTCACATTCGACAATAAATATTATAAACAGAAAGAAGGTCTAGCAATGGGCTCACCGTTAAGCCCATTGTTAGCAGAAATATTTATGGCTAATTTAACCAACATTATTTTAAATTCCGAAAAGGGCAAAAAACACATACGTTTTTGGTTTAGGTATGTAGACGACATTTTAGCCGGCTTCACTGGAACTGACAGACAATTAAATAACTTCCTAAATTACATAAACTCCATTCATCCTCAGATTCAATTTACAGTAGAGACAGAACAGAACAAAAATATTAAATTCCTCGACCTTTCAATCACCAACATAGATAACCAATTTAATTTTGAAATATTTAGAAAGCCAACGTTCTCTGATTCATTAATTCCATCTCACTCAAGACACCCCATTAAACACAAATTAGCTGCATTTAATTCAATGATCCATAGAGCACTCACGTTACCTTTATCAGAAATTGGATATAAGAACGAAATCAAAATGATATACATATTAGCAAACAACAATGGCTATACAAACAAAATAATAGATAATTTAATTATAAAACATCAAAACAATAACCTCAAGAAATTTTTATATGCATGTCCAAAAGTTGAAAATAAAACCTTCAAGTCATTAACATTCTTTGGTGAAGTCAGCCTTAAAATTCGGAACATATTGAAAAAACATGATATTAATGTAGCATTTAAACCAACTAATAAAATTTGTAATTCAATTTTTAATTCTAAACCCCCGATAGATAAATTGGACAGATCAGGTATTTACAAGCTAACATGTAAAAATTGTAAAGGAATTTACGTAGGTCAAACTGGTCGTAACTTCAACATTAGATTAAAAGAACATCTTAGATCCTTCAGATTAAAACATACAAATTCCACATTCGCGAATCACCTAATAGAAAACCGACATTCTTTTGATGAAGATGTACTCGAGATAATCCATTTTGCCGAAAAAGGATTTAAAATGGATTTACTCGAGTCCCTAGAAATTCACAAAGCGAAGAGTAATCCGGAAATCCCAGTAATTAATGACCAGGTAGACCTAATATTTTCCTCCTTATTTCATTCTGTATAAATAAGTGTTTTGTCGTAGATTAATTTACTTTAAGTTTGATAATGATCAGTTAATGATCGAAACTCGAGTCACTTAAAAATAAAGTGTGATATTAACAAAGTAAACGTTTTTGTTTAATCCGTATTTTATCTGTTGACTTTTTTATTTTTATATTTTATTTGTACTTATTTTCCTTTGTAAAACACTGTGTTCTCCTATCCTTGGCCTAACTGTGTTTGTCGTTAATAGTCCACATGATCGGCCCCTTGTGGTGAAGCGTGTCTTTCGTCCAACCCGTTTTTATTCATTAATTTTATTTTATTTTTTTTTTATATATTTTTGTGATACTTTAATTTTACTGTAATTATAAATTAATATGTCTAAATGTAAGGCTTGTGATTCAGCTGTGGCACTTACTGATCAAGATACAGTTCATTGCCGTACTTGCAATAGTTTATTCCATGGCTCTAAATGTGCTAATTTAAATAAAACCGTTTGCAAGGCTCTACTTAATAACAAAAGCTTGTCGTGGACATGCAAGTATTGCATCGACAAAGAGCATAGTGTCTCTGTTAAGTTGAGCAGCATTGTCGATGTGGTTAATGAACACTAATGAAGTGACCAATTACCTCTCACGCAAACGTTATTAACTCCAAATGTATTTAGGAATAAAAATGATAAAAAATCATTCGTTAAATCAAATGGTGCTGGCAGCAATAATAAAATTAGATCCTAATCGTCCTCCGACTATGCTCAGGTTGTTACCAAGACAACCCAAAGGCGTCAATGGATCTATGTCGGTAGATGCAGTCGTGAATCGACTGTCAACTCAGTCCTGGATTATCTTCATAACGTCCTAGATATAAAGGACGCCAAATGCTTCGAACTTACTAAAAATTAGGATATTTGTTCCTACAAAGTAGGAGTTAAAGAGTCACTTATAAAGACTTTACTGGATCCATCTTTGTGGCCAACTGGATTGTTTGTAAAAGAATTCTTTCCTCATCTCAGTAATAAATATACTACTGGAAATTTTTCAAGAGGAAACCCCGCCGACCTACAGATCTGAACAATGTATCTAATATTACTGCAGATGGTATATCGTTGTACTATCAAAATGTGAGAGGTCTTCGTACTAAACTAATTGACTTCTTTAACTCATGTTTATCTGAGGATTACACTGTAATAGTCCTTACTGAAACTTGGCTACAAACATCTATTATAGATAATTTATTGCCGTTTTAATATATATCGCAAAGACCGATCAGCTGAAACTAGTACAAAAAACAGAGGCGGCGGTGTTCTTCTTGCAATTAGGAAAAACATAAAATCGGCTATATTAGAAAATGACGACACTTTGGAACTGATATCAATATAAATTAATATAGGTTATATTCCGCCAAATTCTGCATTAAATGTATATGGAAATCACTGCATTATGTTTGATAAACTTGTAACGGATTATACTGATTATAAATTTATTATCATTGGTTACTTTAATTTACCAAATATTACTTGGATCAACGATGATGAGAACTGCGGATTAATTCCAACGAATATAAGTTCAACTTCCGATATGTTATTTCGTGACTGTCTTAACACATTAGGTATGAATCAATTTAATGGCATTAAAAATGCCTTTGGAGGGACATTGAATTATGTTTCTCAAATTATGATTGCTTCTCAGTAAGTAATTGTGCTCCTATAATTCCAATTGATAGATATCGCCCACCATTAAATATTAATATTATTATAGATGAATGTGATACTTTAGCTGATAGCATTAAATATAAACCTGATTTTAAACGTGCCAATTATCTGAGCATAAATAACTTCTTGCCATGTGTGGATTGGTCTTATTTAAATAAGTGCTCCGATATTAATTCTGCTAGTCAAATTCTCTATGATATAATTTATTTTGCAATTGATCTGTATATGCCAAAAAAACCTGTAATGTTTGATTGTTACCCTGCCTGGTTTTCTAAAAAGTTAATTGTTATGATAAAATCTAAAAAAGAAGCTCACAAAAAATGGAAAGTAACCTCAAATTCCGCCGACTACAAATTATTTAAGTGTATTAGAACGCAATGTAAAACTGAAACTATGTTGTGCTATATACGGTATTTGGATAACATTGAACTTTCCATTCCGCATAACATTAAGTCATTTTGGTCTTTTGTTCTTAATAAGTATAAATCATCTGGCATCCCATTGATTATGACCTATAATGACGATAGTGCTACAGCAGGTGACAACATATCAAATCTATTTGCGAAGTACTTTTCCTCTGTTTACAATCCAGATACTGATGAAACACCAATAACTTTTACTCCCAATTTAACAACAAACTTAAACAGCTTATATAACTCCCGAGCAAGTATTATTTGAACTGTCAAAGTTGAAGGTTACTTCTGGCCCTGGCCCTGATAATATTCCTCCGATATTTCTTCGTAATTGTAGTAGATCGCTTTACAATCCACTATACAAACTGTTGTCTTTATCATTATTTTCCGGTATCTTCCCTGATGAATGGAAATTATCATATGTAACACCAATCCACAAATCTGGTTTTAAATCCAACGTAAGTAACTATAGACCAATTTCTATACTGTCAGTTATACCCAAGGTGTTTGAGAAATTATTATATAATCAGTTGGCTGACGCTTTTTGCAATATTATCACCCAAAACCAACATGTTTTATTTAGGAGTCGTTCCACACAAACAAATCTTCTTGTATTCACTGATTATATTGTCAAGGCTATCGAAAGTGGAGCTGAAGTGCATTCTATTTACACAGACATCAGCAAAGCTTTTGATTGCGTAAGTCACTCTATCTTATTGCAAAAATTGCATGGTTATGGTATAGGAGACCCTTTACTGAAATGGATAAAGTCATATTTAACTGATAGGGCTCAGTCTGTTAGGATAAACGACTTTATCTCAGATACATTTTACGCAACGTCCGGTGTGCCCCAGGGTTCCCATTTGGGACCATTACTATTTACCATCTTTATTATCGACTTATCTGAAGTACTTACCTGCCCACATTTACTATTTGCAGACGATCTAAAGATATTTTTGAAAATCAGTGGAAGAGATGATTGTTCTATTATCCAGAATAATTTGGCTTTAATTCACACTTGGTGCGTGTCTAACAATATGAAACTTAATATTAATAAATGCCAGTTTATGCCTTTCTCACGTAGTAAATCACCAGTTAATCACACCTATAATTTGAACGGTGTTCCACTTAGTAGCTTGAATTACATAAGGGATCTCGGTGTATTATTGGACCCAAAGCTGACATATAACTTGCACATTGACCACACTATAAACAAGGCCAATAAAATGCTAGGGTTCGTCAAGCGGAATACGAGTGATTTTAGCAACATACGTACCCTGGTTATCTTATACAACGCGGTGGTAAGATCGCACCTAGAATATTGTTGCCTCATATGGTCACCGGTATACAAAACCCATGTGGATAGATTGGAAGCAGTACAAAACAAATTTGCTAAAGTTTTGTCATTCAAGCTTAGTACTGCGGGCATATACCTTACACCCCAGTAATCCAGTGCATACGTTGTCCTCGCTTCACTGAATACTCGGAGAAAGAGAATGGACCTCGCATTTACGTTCAAATTACTGAATGGGCGAATTGACTCGGAACATCTACTAAATTTAGTCATTATCAATGTACCAAGCCGTGAATTGCGATGTAACAACGTCTTGCACGTAAATCACCACAGGACTAATTATGGCATGCATGGTTCCATGACGCAGATTGCAAGAAACGTCAACAGCGCGAGTTCTTCACTCGATGTTGTTGGGATCTCCTATTCAACTTTCAAGTCCCAGTTAAGGCATATTGAATTACTGGTCATCTGTTATGTGTTATTTGTTTGTAGTATACTTATTTCTCTTATATTTTGTACTTTACGAATACTTTTTGTATAACTATCGTGTAAATGCAGTTACCTTCAAATAAAGTATAAAGTATAATAATGTTTTGCTTTCTGAAATTTTGATCTGCCTTGTTCAGTTCGGAACCTTATCTCGTCCGATGTATTGAATGATTCCGTGATTCAGCATCCCAAATATATACATTTCTGAACTCTCCCTATGGGATTCCCCCATTTAATCTCAATAATGTAGAGCCCGAGTTCATTTTGTTAATAACTATGCATTTATATTTTGTAACATTAATGGTTAATCTCAATCATCACAGGCATTGTTTATTATGTTCACTAGTTCTTGAAGTTCATTAGCGGATTCTGCTAGGATGGCAGTATCGTTAGCGAAGCAATTTCATTTTGGTCTTCTAATGCTTCTTTAAAAATGTTTTCTGAAACCATATTAAATAGTGACGGGGTGAGTAGACAGCCTTCCCTTAGGTTTTGTTTGCACTGATATTAGTTGACTGTTTCTAATGTAAATTTTCTTTCAATTAGATCTCCTTGCCATCCAGCTAGATTTTTTGTTTCGTTGTAAATAGAGTATTCAACTCAGTTCAAAATTTTCTCGAAATCAATAAAGCATATGTGCACCATCCTTTTAACTTCCCGGCATCGTTGAAGTAGCATTAGCATTAAGATATATAGAGAGGAAATAATATTGTGTATAAAATAGAAATTATGGAAATGGAAATCGTAATAGATAAACAAAAAACGCTTTTAAAATATCTACTACAGCTCTTTTCACAGAATAATCAAAGTTTGCATAAATTTGTAAGAGCACTATTATTATTTGAATGACTGTTCAGATAAATATTTGATTTATTAAGTATTTCTCTGAACAGTTGAAAATACAATATATACTTATAAAAATTGTAACCAACTCAAGATATTATTATTCAGTAATACGTTTTAATAAATATAAATAGCAAATGTGCAAAGAAATTAATTTTCATTATTGCTTTCATTTTCATCAATACTGCACCTGTAAATCAATATATAATTTACACTCATAAATAACAATGTTGTATCTTTTCATCACATAACATTGTTATTTATATTGATATACTCTTCACGAAATAAAAAAAATAAAAACATTTTTTATAAATATTTAAGTATTCTTTATTTTTATTTACGACCATGCAAAGAATATATTAGAACGATAAATTGTTCATAAAAAATAGCTATAAAACTCGACTGCGGTCCTTTTGTGGTCTTTTCATTTAAATGCAAATACATGTTTTTATTTATCCCCTAAGAATAATACTAAACATTGCGAGACGAAACCCGGCAATAAAGTATTGTTCTTGTGAATTGAAATAATGCGGGCGTCTCCTTCCCTTAATTTACTTATCTCGGTATGTGTAGTTTACGTATAAATAGAAAATACTACGGTGAAGTAAAACATTTTTAACTATTATTTTAATCCTCGGCGCGACAAGAAATATGTGTACCATTAGGAAATGGGGAGTCGTTGCAACATGCACAGACCTACATTCGTAACTTGGAACATTTTCAACTAACTAAGAATAAACGAATTGACGCTTCTCAAGTTTGGAATAATTATTTGCAGTCCGATTAAATAATTTATTTGTTAATCATTTAGGTTATGAAATAGGTATTATTATATATGTAATTTTTATTTTTATTATAAAATGTATAACTTTTATATTTTGTTCTTACCTGAAAGTATAGCATTACTGAGTATAGAAATATATTATATTCGATTTAATTACACAATAAAATAAACTTTAAAAAAGTAAAATTTAATATTAATATATCACGGATTGTATGAAATAAATTACTGATATTAACTATAACAGGATAAGTTCATGGTTAATTAATGTTTATATTATTATTGTTCTAATTGACACTTTTGACCGTTCCCTTGATTTGTCGGTGGTTATCCTTCTCAAACAGGGATTTAGCGCAGCACTTAACAATAGATGTCACCTTCATGGTAATATTTCAAGTTCATAGGCTTTAGGTGCAAGCTATAATAAATGATGTGCCAGTATACCAGAAAGAGAGGTCTAGATCTTGTTTTTTTTTCCGCAAAATTAACACATTTACAAGTGGTTTGCAGTTAATTAACCAATTCGTACACGAAACACACGTTGTAAAATTCTGCTGTTTAAAATTTAAAAAACGTTAATATTACCATATCTAACCAAAGAAAGGATGCATACTCTAGGTGGTATCTAATTAACAAAACATTTAACAATTGAAGCTAAAGTTTTCAAAAATCGACCCAGAAATCCGTAAATTTGTAAAGCTTTGCAGTATATTGCCCTGGTGTGACAATAAAATTTAGTTTAAAATTAAACTGTATCTATCGCACAATTAAGAATGCTCTTTCTGATGGTGTATTCATATATTAATTTCTGACCGTGATAGAAACATATATAACGACATTTTTAGATATAAATATAGTTAATAATTAATAAACCCAATCACTATTCATGGTTTGAGCTTAAGTTAAGTGTTTTGTTTATTAAGCGTATATTTCATTCACAAGGTGAACATTATCAATAACAAATTAAATTCTTAAAACTATTACTGCGGCATTTATACAGTAGAGAGATTATCGGGAAAAACCGGGGAGTAATTAGTTTTATGCGGGATTCTAACGGATTATCTAAGAAACTCAGGTCAAAATTCACTAAAAGAGTTTTATTTTTGTACATTTCGATGGCTTTGCGCATATTTAATTTGAAATGATTTGAATATTTCAAATTTTTTTCATAGTGTGTCCTGTTGTTGATGAGTGATGTGGTATTGCAGATTTTTCAAGGTGTTTACACACAAAAATAAACCAATTTAAATCAATAGCGAACACAAGAAATTTACTTTGTTTAAATGCCTGATCTAATGATATTGATCAATAATAAAAGTTGACAATATTTTAAAAACAATTAAAGTTTTACAAAAAGGTTTAAAAAGCTGAAATTTTATTGTGAAACTGTTGTAATTTTGTAAAGGAATTAATAAAATTTAAGTGATAGCAATTGGATGCTTTGAACGAATTGCTTTTTTAACTTTTAACTAGTGGCGCATGACCAGAAGTACCCCCAGAGAAATTTGGCTTCATTATTCAATAACTTAATAACACTTATAACAAAAGTGACCAATAGCAATCATCTGAAATTATTACTTAAGGGATAAGGCCACTCTAGAATTTGGAAAAAAAATGATATTTTTTTGACTTAAAGTATAGTTTAGAGTCTTAAGAATATGGGAAAATTTATTTTAAAGCCAAAACTGTGGGCAAAATAAGTATTAAAAGCGCAGAAAAAGAAGAACAAAATCAATCTTCTAAAATTTTTCACGGATTTATTGTCTCGGAAGATGGATCGTGGAGAAAATGCGGTTTTTCGTCATTCTTCAGCTTGGTAACGCTTATCGGTTGGTTTCAATTATGTTGCGTGGTCGATGGCTCCAAAATTAACTTCCAGTGGATAAGTGGTGTTGGATATTGCAGCTAATATGGCCATGTGTGTATTCAACGACGACTTATTTAGCATAATAAAAGTTATGCAAGTCCTGGGAATAAAAATCGGACAAAACTGCTACGATTGACTGATGCTGCAAAAGATGCTTGTATGGCGCAGAAATCAAGAAAGGATCAGGACGATGAGAAAATGAATCTGGAAGGTCAATTTTATGGCGCAGGTATTGCAGAGTAGAGATAAATACATTATTTCTATGAAAAACTATGAGTCAAAACTTTAATCGCGTTTTTCTCGAAACCATGTTTTTAAAATCGGGCGAAAAGAAATCTCAAATACGAATTAATAAATCAGTCTAAATCCGTTTATTCCTTAATCTACATAAAAAAGATTACAAAAATACGAGGGCTTTTTGTTTTAAAGTGCTTCATTCCTTTTTTATGAACGTATTTATACGGGGATTTAAGCCCAAAAATGAATTTTTTTTCAAACGTGCGTCCTTTTGTTTAGAATCAAAATTTTCAAAATCCGGCCCGTATTTTTTTAGAGTATACATCATAGATTCTGAAAACATTAACTTTTTTGTACCAGGTCCATTGCTGTTCCCAGGATCTTTTCGCCCGTTTTGCCCTACGCTCCGAGAGGGACATCCATTTTCTTTATTTTGTTACGTCATTTTTGAAAATTTTCTTTTAAAAAAACTAAAATTCAATGTTCATACAATAAAGATATAAAAACAGTTTTTTAATAGGACTTTTATATTTTGTTTAAAAAAAATTTAAAAATGTCCTTTTTTCCTAGTCTTGAGTGCATAACCCCTTAAGTCTTTATGTTATTTAAAACAAATATGCGCCCCATTCCAATTGTCATCTGAATTAATTAATTTTTTTCTACAAAGCCGTAAATTTGAATCCAAGGGCTGCATTTGCTGCTAGTCTACAATCTTTTTTCTTCTAGAATTTGAGGGTCTCGCCAATTTTGGCGTCGCATACAACATTTTTCCCACAAACAAAAATAATTTCCTAGATCTCATTTTGCTGCGCTACTTGCAGCCTCTATTACATGTGAAGTAAATTTACCTCAATTATAAGTCCTAAATTTAATTTTATGTCCAAATGTATTGATTGTTCCGCCCATTAATCTTTCCGCCCTTCTTCTTGACAACCAAACTGTATTTGTTTTATTAATTGATACCTCCAAACCCATATTGCCTATTTTATTAATAATCACTTCAGCTGCTAATTCTTCAAATCCCTTCATTAGTAAGTAATCAGCAAATCTAATTAGATACACATCCTCGGGTAAATCCATCAAACACTTTCCATTCCATTTAATTCAATTAATTTATTTCCAAGAAGAATATTATATACAATAATGGGTTGATCAGTTTTTCTTAAAATTAAAGAAATATAAATATGTAAAATCTCTATGGCCTAGAACAACATATTAAAATGTATATCTAAAAACTCACTAAATATGAATAATTAAAACTTATGTACTAAACACGTAATTTAAAATATAAAGTGTAACTAATTAACTATGGAAACTTTCACATAAACTTGTAACTTCATCCAGGGTGTAGAAACATCTTTGTATTGGAATTTGTTTTATTTTTTATTAAACATTTTAATGGGTAGATCTTTGATTGTACTTACTTGATAATTATAAATTTTTATACTCTATACTACACACGAAATGTGGAAAAACCTGTGATAGTGTTTGGGAAGCTTTAATTCATTAGTTCGTGTATTATATTTAAAAGATGAAAATTACCCTTTACAAATTTTAGGTTTAGGTTTTTGGTTGGTCTAAGTTTTGTTCATTTGCATCGTTATATGGTCTATTGTTTTTTAAATGCTTTCATGTCCCTTTTTGTATTTAAAGATGTGTCTTAATTCTTTAGATTTATTATTGGAATTACTTATACGACTTGAGTTATAGTGTCATTTCATTTTGACGAATATCGTTTTTTAGCTGGCTTGAATGCAGATTAGGTTTTTTCGCACGTATTATTATGGTTTATTTGATAATATAATTCTACTTGATTGCATAGTTGGTTTAGGTTTTCTGTAAACCAAGACTGTTTCTTCTTTAAATTATATAGAATTTTATGCTTAACTGAACAGCAGCTATTAATGGCTGAACTAAATATACTATAATCCGTTAAAATACGCTGCAGAGTTTTTGCAATAGGATTTCAGTTCATTCATTCCAGTTAACTGCTCCAATTTCATTGTTCAGTGCCTAAAAAGATGTTGGATTTATGATGATTTTAGTTCTAATTGATTGAGAGGTGTTTATCGAACCACTTCACCCATATGATCTGATAAATGTGTATCAATTACATAACTTATGTGCAAAATCTGATCCTTGTGGCGCACGTCATATGATAATTCAATCTCTTCTAATTACTTAATTAACCCCCCACCCCTATTTTCATATACCAAAAATCTATCTTCAAAATAGCTTTTCTAACATTTTCTAATTAGCCCTATTAAAATAATTGGACTTATAAGAGAAAATGCATTATTATCAATGCCAATTCCTAAACAATATTTTCTTCTTATAAATGGATCAGTTAGCTTCATTACATAAATTTCTTGCGTCCACGATAACAGACATTTCCTCGACATAAATCCAAATTGTTGTTTTGCTAATCCCCCATTTAATTACAAAATTTCTTTGTTTCTAATTTTATATAAAAAAAACAATTTAAAGTATTCATAGGAAATATAGCTTTTGTTTTAAAATCAAAATTCTAAAAAAAACATTGTAAAATCTTATTCAAAATCCTCTCCAATCTCCTTCCTCCTGCGTTTTATGGAATTTACAAGTCTGTGAAAGATCAGCCCTCAGAATATTGACAAAGGTCAGGCATCCTAACAATCCCCTTCACAATCTATCTAACATTCTACTATATCAAAAATCCTAAATTACCCCAATTAATCAACGCATCATATATTTATCCGCAAAATTGTCCACAACCTAAACCACATCTATATCCAACGCAATCAAAACATTAAAAAATTCAAAAGTGTTATAAACAGTACAAATTGTCTCAGTTAAACATATGTTTTGGTTTTAACAGTTGAAATGAACCAAAGAAGCGTAACAGTAACAGACATAATTTCAAATGCAAAAAATACTATTTTTGCTTAAAAAAATCAATGGAAAACATTTAGGATTTTTTGCTATTTTTAAAAATATTTTAATAAAATTGTTAAAATTCCCAAAAAAATAAATAATCGGGTTTTAATGCAACAAATTAAAATTACCAAAATGATAAATTAAAATAAATTATTGTATAATACTTTCAAAACTTTCATTATTTTCTCAAAAATGATTTTAAAAAATATCTAGAGAAACATGTACCATTTGTATTATATTCCAGTTTCAAGCGGAAAAGAAAAATAAGAACTATCACATTAACCAGACAATTACCCATACAAAAGAAACACTAGCTTATTTATGCTAAAGTACTGTATTCTAGACTAAAAATTAATATTTTTATTTTATTTTTATTTTTTATTTTATTTATTTAACGGAAATCACCTTTTTACATAACTTAAATAAAATAATAGCAATACAAACAAAACACAATTCATTAATTTAACTAAATAAAATAAAGTAATCCTAAATTTTAAATATATACTACAAATTAACATAAAAACTATAAAACAAAATATTAAACAAAAAAATCCTATATTAAATAAATCACAAAATAACCTAAAATAATATAATAATTAAGTTTTACCAAACACAAACTATACGAACTGAGTACAATACATTAATATGAAAAAATATCAAATTATCCTAATATATACAAAGAAACAAAAAAAAAACAAAAAATTATATATTATACTGCTATAAATTAAAATAGGTTCAAAATGTAATATAATAAACTACAGGTAATTTTAAAATTAGGTATTATTCAAACATACAGATAAATCAATTCTATTCAAACTACGTTTAAATCTTATGAAGGAAGAATCGAATATGTTGAAATATGGATTAGAATTTGTTGTTAGAAGTGTTACAATATTTCATTATCCTTCTTAATAGGTTATGCGATCCATAATTGGTTGTATGAAATAATAAACGAAACAATGAAGCACAACGAGTATATTTAGCACAATTAAAATTAAAAGATGAAAGCAAAATACCGCTATCAACGAAGGCGTTTATTATTTTTAATCCGAAGCATATATCGAACATAACCCTTCTATAACGTAAGGTTTTTAGGCCTAACGTTGTCAGCATATAGGAATGACTGAAGTCTCTAGAAATTATACCAAGTTTTAGAGACATCATTCTTAAAAACTTTCCTTGAACCATCTCAATTATATTAATACTATTGACATAAAAAGGATTCCAAATTACTGAACCATATTCAAGCTGTGATCTTACTAATGATACATATAACAGTTTGACTGTTTCAATTCTGAAATTAGATGAAAATTTAGAAAGTATTTTGAAGGCTCTATTCCTCAGTATATTAATCTGAGACGAAAAAGTTAATAGAGTGTCGAATAAAATACCTAAATCTTTAACTTCATCAATAAATCGTAGGACATCATTATATATAACATAGTTAAACCTTATCAATTTACAACGAGTAAACGAAATTACAAGACATTTTTTAATATTCAAGTCAAGTTTATTGGAATTACACCAAGTAACAATATTGTTTAAACTTTGGAGTCTGTCACGGTCTTCTGCACTTTGTACTACAGAAAATAATTTTAAATCATTAAAAATTTAGAATTAAAAATTTAGAATGCTTGATACATTGCCCAATGTCATTAATAAAAAGTAAGAAAATAATTGGCCCACAATGGGAACCTTGAGGTACACCAGATGTAATATTTATTGCTGTTGATACATAATTATCAATTTTTACAAACTGTCGACGAGAAGACAAAAAACTCTTAAACCATTTGATAACTATGTCGCCAAATCCAAGCAATGATAATTTATTTAATAAGATATTATGGTTGACACGATCAAACGCTTTAGAAAGATCGGTATAAATAGCATCCACCTGATATCCATTCTCTAAGGCGTTTAATAAAAAGCATTGATAATTTAGTAGATTTGTAATTGTAGATTTACCCTGCAGGAAACCATGTTGTTTATCACAGATTACACGCTTATATACCCACATCACTTGTTTGGATACCAACTCGTCCAGAATTTTTGGAATAACAGATTGTATATTAATGCCTCTATAATTTGTTACATTTGATCTATCACCATCCTTAAACAGCGGATTTATGAAATAATCTTTCCATAAATCGGGAACTACACCACTAATTAGTGACCGACTAAAAAGAATTTGAATTGGCGAGGTTAGTTCGCAAACGCACCTTTTTAGAAGATACGGTGGTAAACCATCTGGCTGATAACCGACCATAAAAGGACAACATTGTACAAGAAATTTCAAGCAGTGACAACAAAATTAAAACAAGTTGGTCAATTATTAATGTTGGGTAAAACTAATAACCAAGAAGAAAATAACATGTGTCTGCTCGGTAAAGAAAATGACTTAAACAATTTCTTGAATAAGATATCCAAAAACGAAATCGACAAAATTTCATATCATCTATTTCAATTTAGAATAGAGAGACATATAAACTCTAAGAGTTTAACTCTTTGCTTTTCAAATCAGTAAATAAATCAAAAAATTTCAATCGTATTATATCGCTTAACACGTTAACGCCGGCGGGTACCACCGGTGGTACACGAGTTTTTACGCTTTTGGTACGCCACTGATTACTTCCATGGTGACAATAAATAACTAATTATCGCGCATCTAGGACTTCAGTCACCATAGCAACCATAACAACCATAGGCGTGCGAGCTAAATTTTGTCATTTTAAATGAATAATTGTAGGGTACAAAAACGCCGGCGTTAACATGTTAAGAATAATGATACATTGGCTATGATACCTAGTGAATTAAATCGGCTATTAATGAAATGCTTAAAAGTACGAATTCTAATTCCAATATTTAAAAAACGAAACAAGTGACTTCTGGAATTATAGACCCATAACTCTTTTATCAAAGGTGATAGCAAATAGAATGATGTAGTGTACAAAAAGGCTTCATATACAGGTTGTCCCGTTAATGGGAAGGAATGGCTGAACCAGAAATTCCTAATACCAAAATATGATGATTTAACCCAACATATCTATATCCGAAAGTTTACCGTTAAGCCAGAATTTGTCTAAAAGTTCCAAAACAAATTTTTCTTTTATTTATAACAATTGAACGGTTTATTCCAATGGAATGTAAACCTGTAAAAGTATTTTGTTCTTATTCTACCATTGCGTCGCCTATAATTATAAACAGAAACAAACTACATAATAATATTAAACTCAATCGTGATAAAACCATACTACAAAGAGAAAAATTTAAACAAGTTTTAAACAAACTTAAACAACGTGTAAAAGCTGTCGAATCTAACCTTACAATAAAATATTTTAACAAAAATAGTAAAGAGATCCACCAACAAAAAAAAAACCAAATTATTCCCAACTTTCTCAATTTTCAACACCACTAAACCTATGTTACCAACATGTTCGTTGATTGAATAGTCAACTTATCAACTTTTATAATAACGTTATATCCAAGGAATATGATATATTTCTCTTAACAGAAACCTCGTTAAACAATTGAATAGTTGACAGTGAATAATTTAGTTTAATAAGTCTATCGACCTGATGGGCGGTGAAGTGGTGCTCTAATTGCTGTGCATTCTAAATTCTCTTCGGAAGAAATTAAGATAGCAAAACCAACCTTTGATATGGTGGAAATCATAGCAGTTAAAGCGAAAATAAATAAAACACCTGTAATATATTTTTTGTATACACATACAGAACCAGCCACTTGGGGTGCAGATTATACAACATTTTTTGATTGGGTTAACAGGTTCAATCATATTGAAGTTGTTGGTGACTTCAACCTGCCAGGGTACTCTGCTAGGATACAGTCGGAATCTTTACATGCGCTGGATGCCTTTCTTGATTCTAACGACTTTATCCAGCTTAATAATGTGCATAATAAAAATGTAAAAGTTTTAGACCTTGTCATCTCATGTAATCTTATATCCAATATTGAGATAAATCCATATCCCTTGAATTCAGAAGATGGTCATCACCCCAGCATAACATTTAATCTATAATTTCAGACAGCACCAACACCGTTAAAATTTAGTACCAATCAGAACTAGAAATATAATTTTAGGAAAACTAACTTCTCTGATTTTTATAATAAAATAATGACTACAGATTGGTAGCATACATATGAAAGTAATGATGTTGACGTTTTATGCTCTTCCACAGAGTAGTAAAACTTTCCCCACACATAATTGGTTCTGTTCACCCAAGTGGAAATCAGCTGTTACTGAGGGCGATATAAATACCTTAGTATGTTTGTTCTACAATATTTTTGATGAAGGTATAAACAGTTTCATTCCATATAGATATGTTAATAAGATGAAGTATTATCCCAGATGGATGTCAGATAAGCTAAAACAACTTAGAAAAAAGAAAAAAACCTCCCATATCAAATAATTGTTTCTCATTAATCACTTGGTGAAACATTATGTTAATTATAAAACCTATATACTCCCATATCAAATATAAACAATCCGGAAACTATGCTGGCTATTTATTATTCAAATCGTTACGTTCTCAATGTAAGGAATTATCCAAATTTTTGTATTCAAATTTTTTAAGTGATGTTGAATCAAGAATAAACAATAATCCCAATTATTTTTGGAAGTGTATACAAAATTTGAAAAATAATGCCTTAGAATTTGAATCAAAAACAGGAATTAATGGTGATCAAATAGTTGATTTGTTCTCTGACTTTTTTGATTCAGTTTATGCCGCGGATAACGGTTCATTTTTTGTCAAATTTTTATATAAACCTAAAATTATAAATGATTCTAAATTATTTGTTTCTAAAAAGGACATTTTTAATGAAATTATTTCACTTAAACCGAATAAAAGTTTTGGCCCTGATGAAATTTCTCTTTATGTCATAATAAATTGCGTTTATTCTTTATGCAGTCCAATTTATGACTTGTTTTCTTCGGCTTGGAGAGTTATATACATCAAATTTTTAAATCAGGTAGGCGTGAATGCATCTCAAATTATAGAGGGGTATGCCTTCAGTCTTGCATACCTAAATTATTGGATAAGATGGTCGCTAAACAGTTGTACTGGATGTGTAAAAATGTTTTATCTAAGAATCAGCATGGATTTATCTCAGGACGGTCAACACTGACTAACCTGTTATCCTTTGATCAACATCTGGTGAATGTTTTGGAGAAAAAGAGTCAAATGGATTGCATTTATTTGGATTTTTCAAAAGCATTCGACAGAGTTAACCACAAATTATTATTAGATAAATTGATCTCGTTCGGATTTAATAATTTGACTATTAGTTTCTAACAGATAGATTTCAAATGGTAAAAATTAACAACTTTATATCGAAACCAATTTCAGTTACACCAGGTGTGCCGCAAGGGAGCGGATCTTTACTTTTCTTACTATTTGTCAACGATATAGAGAATTTAATTTCGAATTGCGAGATGTTAATGTATGCTGATGACATCAAAATATTTCGTGAAGTGAGCCCCTTGGAGGACTGCTTCAGACTACAAGAAGATTTAGATAAAATTAACAACTGGTGCCACAATAATAAACTCTACCTGAATGGCCTTTACATATGAAATAAACAACAACCCAATATCCAGTCTATCTGATGTGAAGGACTTGGGTGTAATTTTTTATCAAGCACTCACACCACTTACAATGTGGTAGGCAAGGATCTTGGTCCAGTTTGTTTTTTAGTTTTTTTTCTTTTAAAGGTTTCTAGAAATTAAAAAAAAAATTATCTAACAAGTTTTATAAATATATATCGCTGGTTCTAAATTTTTCAACAATTTCTTTTCTGCTTTTGACAATTTTTCTCTACCAAATTGCTAAAATTTCTTTTAATAAATTGTAGCAATTTTTCTTCTGAATTTCTGCTTTCTATCAAATATTCTTCTAGATTTTAAACATTTTTCAGTAATTTGTTTCAAAATTTCTACAAATTTTAAGCAAATTGCGAAAACATTTCCAGAAATTTATCTTTATTTGGTTAAGAATTTCTTATCATTCATTTTTTTGTAGATTTTTAGAATTTCGTTTAAATTTTCTTCCTTACTTATAGAAATCTTCAGAATTAAAAATTAAAAATTGCAAGATTATTATTTTAAGGACTCTATTTTTTTCTGGCTTTGTAGCAGTTTTTGTCTCTAATTTTGTTTAGCATTTTAAAGCAATTTTTATTCCAAACTTCTGTCCTCTTTCAAATTTTTAGAATTTTTGGTAAGATTTCTAGAAATTCCTAGCATTTTTTTCAATATTTCTAAAAATTTATAAAATTTTCTTGATTTTTCCAAAAATGAAATTGTTAGGAATTTTTTTAGAAATTCTTCTTTCAAACTTCCTTTTAGATTATTTGAATTTATCAAAAATTTTCTTTTAATTTCTGTCTTCTTCCACATTGTTAGAATTTTCCCCAAGATATCTAGAATTTTCCAGCAATTATTTTCAATATTTCTACAAATTCCTAGAAATATCTCTTTTTTCCAAGAATTTTCTAACCACTTCTCTTACAAGTTTCCTTTTGGGTTTCTAGAATTCTTCCACAATTATTACTGGATTCATAGAATTTTTTAGAGAAGAATCTTTAATTTTTATTCTGGATTTTTAGAATTTCTCTTTCAAATTTCAAGAACTGTCTCTAAGAATTTATTTAGCATTTTAAACCCATTTTTTATCTCTTTTTCAATATTTCTCGCAAATTTAATCCCCATTTCCTAGAAGTTTCTTCAAACAGAAATTTTTAATTTTTGATTCTCCAGAAATTTCTCTTCTCTTTTAAATTAGTTTTAAGAATTTTTCTGCATTTTTGTTTTCATTATTTTTGCAAATTGCAAAAACATTCTAAAGATTTCTTGATGCGATTTTTTAAGCCACTTTATTTCCAATTTTCATTTAGATTTCTAGTGTACAAATTTTCACCGTTTTTTTCTTTAAGGTTATAAATTTTTTGAACAATTCTTACCAGACTTTTCAGAATTTTTCAGCAGTTTCTTATCCAAATTGCAAGGCAATTGCATCCAAGATTTTTAAAACCTTATTTAAGCAATTTTATTACTAAATTTCTGTTCTGTTTTAAATCATCATTTTTTTTATTCTTCAGCAATTTTTTTCATATTTCTGTTCCCTTTTTGAATAATTAGACTTTGCCAGTAAAATGTCCTTTTAAAAATTACAAACAATTTCTCTTCAATTTACTCGGAATTCTTTAGCCACTTATTTTCCAATTTTTTTTTAGCTTCATAGACTTTTCCAGCAATTTGTTTGTGTTCACTTTTAAGTTAATAGAATTTTCTCTGAAATGTTTAAAGTTTCAAGCAATATTTTGATTCATAAATTTCTAGGAATTTCTGTTTGCTTCCCAGTTTGCTTATTTTATTTTGCAAAAATTTCTCTTTAATCTATTAGGTTTTTTAGCCATTGCTGTGCCAATGTTTCTTCTAGGTTCCTAAAATTTTTTAGTAATTTTTTGTGTTCTTTTTCAAATTATTAGAATTTCTTTTAAGATATTTAGAAATTTTCAAAAAAAATTCCATTTCTAACTAAATTATTATATTTTACTGATTAGAGGGTGGGATAAAGAAATTTAAAGTTTACTCACCCATCATGCATCAAATTTTTACTAACTTACTTACTCAAAATTAAAAAAAAAAAATTACCTTTTGATTTTTTTTTATTCAAAAAGTTTTGTAATTATTTTTATTGGAAACCGCGAGTCGATAAGGAATTAAAGTTTATATGACTACAACCAGTAAAACATCATCATAAATAATAGGGAAAGTATTATGATGGCCACATCACCATTTATAATGATGTTTTACTGATTGGAGGGTGGGATAGCGGTCACCCACCCACCCAACATAGACATATAAACTTAAATCCCTTATCGTTTCGCGGTTTGAAATAAAATTAATTACAAAACTTATAAATAAATAAAAAATCAAAAGGTAAAATTTTTGAATGGGTAAATTAATAAAATTTGTATACGTGATGGGTGGGCAGACTATAAAAAATAAAAATATAGTACTAGCAATCACTAAGAAAACCTCTAAAACCACAAGGAGGGCATATCAATAGTTATACATTTTTAGTTATGAAACAAGATTTATTTTAGTTTTCAAAACTTAAATTTACAACACCAACTATGGCACTTGAACACCTGCAGCTAAAAAAAAAGAAACTTTCAGTTAGCGAGGATGCACAGAAACCGTCTGCAGCAAACTCATTGCGGATGCCAATAAGCTTTGGAATCAAGTCATTTCACAAGACGAAAAATTATGGTGGAAGGTTACGAAATGGCTTGGGCTAAAAAAGAGTACATTCAGACGGATAAACAATAAAAATGTAAAACTACAACACATGCCACCATAAAACAATTCAATTTTCAACATTTTTAAGATTGAAACGAATATTATCCTCTGACGAAAGTTTGAACGTCCCTTTACCATCTCACAGATGGAAAACACGAAACACAAAATCCTATAAAAGTAAGTCAATTAGAGACATATCACATTAAGCACCGAAATATATGCAACGGAGAACCAGCAATTATAAAAATATGGATTTAAAGTTTTAGATCAAGAATGAGTAGTCGCTGTAGGACTAGATGAAGAAACATGTTTTTACACCTATAATTCTTTCATCAAAAAATCATTTATCTAAACTAAGTGGAGAATAACATCATCTGCAGAAGAATTGAAACAACATTGGAAAAAATATTAGATCCCAAGGATAAAACATAATGTACGATAAAACATGAGTGTATTTTATAAAGCCACTGCTGCGCAGCAACTGATGGGACAACTAACCCCCGAAGGAGTAACCTTATGTAGAGCATTTACTAACACCGGGGTAGTTAAGCTGGTCTGGTTGAGGTTGGAATTATGAGTGGAAGAGGACACAAAGCATACAATCAATACACCTCTACATTTGTCTGCCTGGCTATGAATTCATTTCATCTGAAAGTCGTTAGCGATGTCTTAATAATAATCATAATAATTATAATTCATTATAATGAATAGTAGTAGTAGTATTTATTTTTCCACTATGCTTACATAATAAAATCGAAAAAATACATATGTAACAATAAATTCTTACAAAAATTTTGATTGCACACGGAAAGGCTTGAGTTCATAATAAAATGTTCTTACACTCTTGCCTGCTTCGATGACAGTGGTCCTACAGAAGGTCTCTATGATAAATCTTTCACTATTTTCCAATTACAAGGAAACTTAACATTACTGAACACAGTGTATTCCAAAAATAAATAATAATATGACAGAAAATAAAGATAATACAAATAATTACAACAGTATTTTATATACAGTGCTTCCCAAAAGTAACGGATAAATTCTGTAAAGTCGTAAATAAAAATATTTCAGAAAAATGCTTTGACAAGTCGATTTTTGTTTTAAATTACTATCCTGAGATACACATTTATGAGTAAGAATAAGCAGGTCGATGTAATCTATATGGATCTTACTAAGGCCTTTGACCGACTTGAGCATTAAATAATTAAAATAATATTCATTATTTTCTACAAATATTCAAATATCCATATCTAATGAATTCATAATATTTACAGATTTGTTACAAATAAAGCGTGTTTTCGCGAACGCCTCGATGACTTGTCACGTATTTACAAACAAATCGGTCGGTAGTATTGTACGTGCCGATAAAATAATCTGTAATTTTCAATTCCGCTGATCGCATTCCAAGTGTACTGTTCATTGTGATATCAAAGTTCAATGTTTATCGGGTTTAGAACAGTTCGCGAACGCCCCTATCAGTAGTACTTCAAAGCGTACAGCGCCGGAGCGCCGATCAGTATTCACTCGGCGGTATTAGAATGCGGATCGGTCTTTCCTCTTAATCCGAAGCGCGACGCGCATGCTGAACGTACAGTGGCTGTCGGCCCTAAAGTTTTCGAAGATCGAGTTCTGCTCGTTGTCCCATACCTGTGATCTGTGTGTTTTAAGATAATAAAGATATTTTCAACTGTTTGTGATACGTAAGGGTTAATTTTGTTTTATCCAGAAATTTAGTGGTAAGTTAAATTTTTACACTTACAATAGCTCTAGTTTATTATTTGCATAAAATATATCTTTTATTTAAGAACATTCAAAGTGTTCATGCAGGAATAGTAATTAGAAACTACGCGCTTTCTAATTGGATCATTAATAAAATAAATTAATAATTAAAAGTATTGAGTTTATTTAATAAATACAACAACAGAAGCGGATCATTCGTCCATTATCTGTTATTTTACTTGACTTCAACTTTTAAACTATTTTAATCGTTCTACTAAATCAATCAG
The DNA here is from genome assembly GCA_963969525.1 of Ontholestes murinus. Lineage (NCBI taxonomy): Eukaryota > Metazoa > Arthropoda > Insecta > Coleoptera > Staphylinidae > Ontholestes > Ontholestes murinus. The sequence goes on from OZ018391.1 coordinate 27,256,071, forward strand.
TTTAAACATTCTTTATATATTGTTTACCTGCACCCAATATATTTTATACAATTGTTATTTAATTTCTCTAACATCATACTTCAGTGTACTTACAAAATATACAAAGTTCACACCTTATATTTTATGGAATAGTGAATGGTAAGACAACTGCTAAGCATTATTTATCATTATTTTTATTCTCTGGCATAGTTTAGGGTATCAGAATATGATAGCAATCTTAATGATCTTTGATTCTTGGTTCGAAATTTCTGCCAGTTTTTCCTATATACACTTTTGGAAAATCGTCACAAGTTAGTTAGTTATAGGTAGACTGCTGATTTATGTTTCTTTATTCTTAGAATTATTAATGGATTTTGCAAGAGAAATAATAGTTTTGAATGATATAGTTGTGTTAAAATTATTTTAGTACAAATATTTTCGAAATCAGAATTTATCTTATTTAACCCTTTACTGGTACGTAAGCAATTTTAAACATCATGGGAATGCTGCGGTCTCATATGACCCCAAATTTTATATTATTTGTCATAAAGAAATAAAAGACGCCATCATTTTTGTCTGATTATTTTTAATACCTAAACTATTTGTAAATAATATCAATAGGGAAATAATAAGAGTATTTTCTTCAAGAACAAAATACTCCATTTTTTATGTAACATTAAATTCATCATCTAAGTGTGAATAAATTATTACAAACGCTGTTTTTTTTCAATTTGAAGTCCTCATTGCATTTACTGAAACTAAAAAAATATAATATTTTAAACTAGTATGTCAGAACTAACAGATACAATTTGACCATACCTTAATTGGTTGTCGTTACAAGGCAAGCACACGATTTTGTTAGTGCAGTTTGTATTGCTAACGATCTTAAAATATAAGTGTTTTTTGTGTTTATATCTTTGTCTTTTTAACTGAGATCGACTATCGATTTTGACGTTCTTAGTTTTCTTGGAAGTTTGTTATTATGCATTCCGTCGATGAGATAATCGTTTATTAGAGATGTTCCTATAATTGTAGGAAAAAGTGGTTTTGTTTATCTTTTTAATTTTCTTGTCAAAACTAAAAATTCAATAATATACTATTAATATAAAACAGTCTAAGCATAAAATTGACTTTATGAGGTAGATGAGTCTAAATAGGTTTTTGAAAGTTCAATTATTTTAAACAATTCCAGATGAAATGCTATTACCTTGGATTATTATCTAGAAAAAGTAAAGACTTAATTATAAGAATTAATAATAAATGAAGCTTCAATTTAATAGAACAGTTATAGTTGATGAAAAGCCCTGGAGGATCTGAAGTATAAAATGTTTATGTTTAGCTAAAGCTTATTAAAAGTTTTCGTTTCTAAAAATTTTCTTGGCGAAACTTAAAATTCAATACTATACATTTGATCTAAAGAGGTTTCAGCTTAAAATTATAATACTTTAACTGATACATAATAATGCGGATGAGTTAAAGCCAAAATTAGTTTTTGTAATTTCAAAGATTTTAAAACAATGTCCTTGGATAATAATCTAGAAGTTAAGCTTGTTTGTCATCATGTCGATATCAGTTTAAAAATTTTATAAAACGCATCCTGAAATCAAAAAAAAATTAAGCTAAACAAAATAAGTATCCAAAATAAAATCTTTATGAAAAACATAACTCAAATAATTTTAAATTCACCTCTTGGTAAAAAACATATAAAGTCATGGTATCTATACGTCAATGATATTCTTGCATGCTTCGTAGGATCAGACAGACAGTTAACACAATTCTTAGATTACATTAATAACCTCCATCCCCAAATAAACTTCACTGTAGAAACTGAAATTAACAACAACATCAAATTTTTAGACCTATCCATTACTAAAAGTAACAATAAACTAACCTTTGATATTTATAGAAAACCAACTTTCACTGATTCCGTCATTCCCAACAACTCTAGACATCCCTTTAACCACAAAATGGCCGCATTTAACTCATTCATACACCGAGCAATAAATTTACCTTTATCTGATACTTGTTTTTAGAAAGAAATACATTTAATTAAAAGTATTGCAACATCCAACGGATATAATCCTAAATTAATTGACAATATCCTAAAAAAACATCAATTACGTAAATATAATAAATACTTATATGCTGGTAATCTTTTTAAGAAAAAACAATTAAATTTTAAATAAATTACATATTTTGGCAATGTTAGCTTAGAAATAAATAATATATTCAGGAAACATAGTATTAACGTAGCTCTTAAACCATTTTGTAAATTAAATAATATTATTCTCAACCCTAAAACAAAAATACCAATGTTTGAAAAATCAGGAATATATAGCCTTAAATGTGATACTTGTAAGGGACTGTACATAGGCCAGTCTGATCTAAAATTAAAAACTAGGCTCCATGAACATCTACGCTCTTTTCGCCTCAATAAGCCTGAAAAATCAACATTTGCGAAACACATTATTGACGAAAGACACTCTTTTTCCGAAGATGTACTTTCGGTGATACATTTCGCAGAAAAAGGACGTAAAATGGATTTATTAGAATCGCTAGAAATACACAAAGCCAGGCTTAATCCGGGAATTTCCTTAATTAACGACCAGATCGACCTCATGTACACACCCATCTTCAAAGCTGTTTTATAATCCCTATTTTTCGTATTTGTATATATACCTGTTGTAACCGATTTTTAATTTACTATGTGTTTGATAATGACAAGCTAAGTTTGCGAAACTAGTCACAATAAAAAAGTTTTCAAGTTATACAAACAAAGTTATCGTGTTTTATTCAGTATTTTATCCATTGTACTTACAAAATAAAGTTCAAAATACATATATAATAATACTTCTCACCAAAATTTTGATTGCACATGGAAAGGCTCCAGTTCATAAAAATATGATCTTCTTAAAGCTTAAATCATAGTTATCAATAATAGAAAAGTTTTAACTTAATAACACAATTATAGTTGACGATAAGCTTTAGTGTATCTAATGCCAATAATTGTAGGAAAAGTTGTATTGTAGCTAAAGCGTTTTGAAAGTTACTTTTTTATCAAATTCAAAAATAATAATCCGAAAATCTAAATAATCTAAAAGGATGGCAGATTACAGATTACAGATTACAGATTACAGATAACAGATGACAGATAACAGATGACATATGACATATGACAGATGACATATAACAGATGACATATGGCAGATGAGAGATGACAAATGAAAGATGACAGATGACATATGACATATGACAGATGACAGATATAGATGACAGACGATAGATGACAGATGAGAGAAGACACATGACAAATAATAAATTTTTACTCTTTGATTCAGAATATTATAGAAAATTATATAGTTTCGTGATTTCCCTATTTTTGTTGGTAAATTTTTGTTATATGTTTCATTAAAATTTTTACTTCAATTCTCAATTTAATTCTAGTGTACATTACATACGATAGATGCATATAATAACATATAAAACATAACAGATAGACTTATTACAGAAAACAGATAGTTGATGACAAATGTGTGATGATAGGTGACATATATATAAATGACAGATGACAAATATCAGATGGCAAATGACTGTTATTCGTTATGACAGATGACAGATGATAGGCAGATGGCAGATAAAATATAACAAATAACGATATAAAATGTCATTTGGTTGCATATTTTATTTTGTGTTTGATTTTCATTCTCAATTTAATTCAAAGGCACATCACCAATAATAAATGACAGATAGTAGATATTCTGTATTATCTTTGCTTCTTCTGCTTATAAGTGGCAGATGACAAATATGACAGATGGTACATAAAATATGATAGATGATAAATAACGAATTACACATAACAGATTGATTAATGGTTGAAACGATCACTTCGTGATACATCTTGAATATTTAAATAAAGAAAAACTCACTTTGTTGATATCACACAATTTATTTAAAAAGTGTGATATCAACAAATTGAGTTTTACTTTATTTAAACACATAACAGATTAAAAATAAACAGTCATAAATGTACTAAATGACAAATGACAGATTAAAGTTCACACTTTCTTTGCTACACCCTTAATGAAAAAGTATAATAAATACATTTGAATTAAAACACTTGTTATTTTTCATAATAATATATTCAGTTTACCATTCATAGTATTCTCTGCGTCATCCTTTGATAATGATTGTAATAAACTGAAACACGTGTCAGGAAACTGAATATATTATTATTTTATTTTAGTTTCTTCTCAAACAATTTCTGTTTTGCATATTTTATTATTGCATTTTTTATATAGAAATTAAAATAAGAGATTATAAGAGACAGCAGAGAGATCGTAGATGAGAAATGACAGATTAAATATTATAAAGAATAGATGACTGATGATAAATGACAGATGGAGGATAATAAATTATTATTTTTGGTTTGACTCAGAATATTATAGAAAATCATATGGTCTTGTGATTTTCTTTTTTAACGGGTTTTTGTATTGACTGTTTCATTAAATTTTTATTTTTATTCTCACGATAATTCTACTGTATATTACCTACAATAGATGACATATAACATATAAATCATAACACATGTCAGACAACAGATAGCTGAAGACAAAATATAGATAAGAGATGACTATTGCATATAATAGAAGAGAGATGACTGATGCATTTATTATCAGACATGACAGATGAAATATAACAAATAACGCTATAAAATATCATCTGGTTGCATATTTTATTTTGATTTTGATTTTCACATGTAATTCGAACGTACATCACAAATAATAAATGACAGATTACATGGCATATAACATATAAATCATAACACATGTCAGACAACAGATAGCTGAAGACAAAATATAGATAAGAGATGACTATTGCATATAATAGAAGAGAGATGACTGATGCATTTATTATCAGACATGACAGATGAAATATAACAAATAACGCTATAAAATATCATCTGGTTGCATATTTTATTTTGATTTTGATTTTCACATGTAATTCGAACGTACATCACTATTCTTTATTGTCTTTGCTTCTCCTGCTTTCAAATGGCACATAAAATATAATAGATTATAAATGACAAATTACAGATAAAGATTAAAAATCAAAAATCATAAAGGAAATATAATATATGACATATGACAAATTCTTATTTCTGTAATTTTTTATTTCAGTTATTTTTCTCAAACGGTTTCTGTTTTGTATATTTTATTTTTCCATTTTTTTGATAAATAAATTAAAATGAGAGATTATAGATGATAGCAGAGAGATCATAGATGAGAAATGACCCGATAAACATTATATTATAAAGAATAGATGTCATAAGATGATAAATGACAGATAACAGATGATAGATGGAAGATAATAAATTATTATTCTTGGTTTGACTGAGAATATTATAGCAAATTATATGGTTTTGTGATTTTCTTTTTTTTTATTGGTGAATTTTGTATTGAATATTAATTTTAATTCTCACTGTAATTCTAGTGTACATTACCTACAATAGGTGGCATATAACATATAGCCATAACATATATCAGACAACAAATAGCTGAAGACAAATGATAGATGAGAGATGGCAGATATTAAATGATCGATGACAAATGACAGATAGCAGATGACAAATAACAGTTGAAAGATGATAAAAGGCATATGACAAATGAAATATAACAAAAAACGGTATAAAATTATCTGGTTGCATATGAATATTCTCGTATTCTCTTCGATTCCTTTTTGAATCGGGTTTAGCTGCTATAAACAGTACGTACATGATTCGCGCAATATTGAGCATTGCATTAAAATGGTAAGTGGTCATCTCCATGTTCTACGGTTACGCAGATATCTAGCACATTGTTGGTCTAAACTGTCTACTCCTCATTTCGTAGAGTTATAGAAGTCAATTATTTCAGATATGTGATAATTTGGGTCGATTTCATTAGTATAGTGCATTGAAGATATCAAAATTGCAGCCATATTTTGTTTAGTACTAAACCTGTAAAATCAAAATCAGCTTCCCCTCTCTTGTTGTATAGATGCAAATAATCAAATAGCATTTCCTTATTATTCTATTTTTTCAGGGTGGAATGTAAGGTCCTCTTTTTTTAATTATAATTAATTAATAAGATCGATGGAACTAAACCATTTATCTCCGTTACACTTATATTACTATTTACTTAAATCAAGACTTTTAGTGTAGGTACACTCAACATTTTAGTATTAAATACTTCTCTTGCAGTAACTTTACCAGCGTAAACAAAAGCAATGATTAGGAAATACGTTTTAAAATTCCAAGACACATTACTTTCAGACCACACTTGGCTGACTTACTTTTCGTAATGTTACCAACAATTTGTCTACAGTAACGTATTCTAAACAGGAATAAATGTCCTGGCAATTTCTTATAATTTTATTAAACATTTCAAAGACCGCAGCCAATTTATTCCCTGCGGCATTTCTTTCGCTTCGGGTAACATCGTTATCAAACCTAACTGATCTCAAAATAAAAACGTATCGCTCACATAAGTGCTCTAAAAATTCTTCTTCTTCCAGTTCCATTTGTTGGAAAGATGGAAGTAACGTTTTCTCGACCAAATTTAAAATACGGATGCTACATAAATGAGCATAATAAAGGCTTCAGTTCATTAATAATCTAATGGTCAGTATAGAAGATTGTTTCCATGTTTGAAGAATTATTCAGTAATTTCAGCATTCATATAATCCGAAATTATCCCTAATATGTCATATGTCCAAGTGACATATGGTGTAGAAAATTTGTATTTCAAGCTGGTACTACTTTTCCTGACAAGCGTGTGATTATATTCCGTACATGATTGCTAACATCGTTTTTTGATTTATTTTTTTAGCCTACTTGTAACGATTTTTGCTGTAATAAAAAGCAGTAGTACTTTCTGTTGATTTATCCTAATCTGATCTGTTTGAGTGGAAGAACATTGGTAAACAGTGAACCGTGACTCATGTGTCCTAAATTATGTGTTTATTTTTTATTAAATATATCTATATCAAAAAAATATTTTTTTTGTAATTTTGTAAGCAGGAGAAGCAAAGATAATAAAGAATAAAGAATAATAATGATGCAAAGTAGCTGGATTTCTTATTACGTTTTCGTTACTCTCGGAAATATACGGTACTTACTGGATCATGGTCACTATGCTCACTTGAACAGTTACTAATATTCTCATCTGAATCACTAAATTCAACATGGGCACTACACGTTTATCCCTATTACTTAGATTCGCAATTATGTCTTCAATCACCTTAGTTGTTGCAAATTTTCATCAGATGGTGCAAATAGTATGTTGGAGGCTACCGATGACCCCTCAATACGTGAAGTGCGCTCTTCTAACCTCGACTAGTTTATTTCATTCATTACGGCTACAAAGATTTACAGGGCAATGTTACCAACCAGCAAAAAATTGTACAAGCTTTTTGATGCTAGAGGTCTAGAAAGACCACAGCATACCTGTTAAGGGTTAAGAATCTTTAACTCAACACTCCCAAAGCCATGTTACAGGGATGATAAAAATACTGCAATAGAACTTAAAAATTAAATAACTTGAACTAAGATTAAAATCTATAGTAAGTATAAATATTTTTTGTGCAAGGAACTAAAGATTACTTACTGGATTGATGAGGATGTTACTTGTTGAAACTCGATATCACTTAATAAAATACTGACAAAGTATATGGTTTCAAAAACAATATAAACATTTTTGAAACCATATACTGTGTCAGTATTTTATTAAGTAAAGATTAATTTTAAAATGATCTAGGATCTGCTTCGCAAATTTCTTAAGATTAAGAGCAAATTAAGCAACATTCGAGCATAGATCGTTATATGGAATTTAAAGTATAATCAATGTTAGGAATTTTATATGTAAATATTTCTAAATAGCGAGCTGTCATACGTGGGTCAGTGAAGTTAAATTTACTTGAAAATACAGAAGTCATTAATGGAATAGTGAACTAATCTGCAATGATGAATCAATGTCATTAAAAAAATTATTATTAGATATAAAGTTAAATTCCAATATTAAATATTTATAAGACTTATCGTTTGCATAAATATCGTATTTAAAGTAAGATAAATACCACAAAATAAGAATTTTTGGCTGTTTTTCAGAATATTTATACAGGTTCTAAATAATACACTTACTAACTTTATTTTTCCATCATAAAAAATATATATAGTCTGTTGGTTGGATCTTTCGTCGTACGTCACAAACTATCGCTTCGAGAAACGACGCAAAAACATTCAGTCTGATAAAGTAAACCAAATGCGTTAGAAAAAGAACGCACTGTAAAACTTTCGTCGTTTTTTGAAGCGATAGTTTGTGACGTACGACGAAAGATTCATCGAACAGACTATAGTGATTAAAACGCCGCCACCATACAAGAATTCATACTGCGTATATATTAAACATATGGCAAAATTCAGTAGGGGGATTGCCTGGATTCATATAAGAATATAAACTCTCAAAAACACCAGGATCGTTTCTTTTTTGTGTTAGACCCAGCTAATATCCGATTTCGCTAGCCTTCTGCATATTTCACTCGGTAGTGTAAACTAATGGGTTTACATAACCCAATAGAAAATAATCCTTGGGTTCCGGGGATCAAGTAGGCCATGAGTGAGGTCCCTTTTGACCAATCCAACTATCTCCGCTGCTATTAAAACCTCAATAAAATGCGCTAGTGTACCATCGTGCATAAATCACAGTCCATTTTTTGTTAACAATATATCCTCTATGAACTGAGGTAGCGATTCTTCTAAAATGTAGCGATACACCTCACCAGTAAGTCTTCCGAAGCACGAACGCATTGTATATTGTATAGACCTAAAGAATACCCATTACTTATATTTAAAGAATTTGCAATTTTTCAAGTAGAAGTACCTGGACACACCTCTATCATGTCCAGCACGTTCTCTTTCACTTCTAAGAATCTTACTTCATTGGTCTTCCTGGCCCTCCACTTCTTTTCAATGTGCCTGTTTCATGAAAACGTTGATAAATACTTTTGAAGGTTTTTCTATTAGGGACATTTTGTCCAGGAAATCAACCGCCTTACTTGTAATGAATTTCTCTCAGCAAGTCCAATAAATTAAATGCATGTCAGTCCTTTCATCATTCGTATAGTGATTCTTGATTAAGGACTTTACTAACAAAAGTTTAACTATTCAAGACAGAAAATAAACCTCACACTGTCTCAACAAATTCGATAGATACCAAGTATCAGTCACGAAAGGTATTCAAATTAAATTGACGAGTATAAAAGTCGATTTCATTTGATGTCTACATTTGTCTGGTGCTAGTGAATAAAAGCTGTTCTTATTAATTAGAATGTTGTTAAAACATAACAACGTATTTCTAAATTTGTTTCTCTATTTATTTACAATTATCTGTATAGAAGAAAACAAGTGTCAGTTATTATTATTCTGAGTAATGATTACTCATCTGCCTGATGAAGCCACAATTGTAGAAGAGTCTCTACATAATAAAACAAAACTTTTTAAACATCCTAATGTTATTAATTTAAGTGCATAATGGAATTTTGCCAAATAACAGACTCATCAATCCAACAGTTCAAAAATGGTTTCGGCGAAAATTTTGTTTAGCATGTATCTTCGAAACAAAGCGGGATGTCTCTATTGATAATGATATTTTTTAATAAGATATTTGACTTGTGACAGAGAAGTAGGTGTTTAAACAATAAGGTTTACGAAATATTTTCGTGGTTTTTTCTAGTTATTAATTATCAAAGGCATTTATACGATAATTTTTAAATTACCCGCATAGATCAAAATCAAGACACAGTTTAAAATTGTACAGACGCTTTAAAAAAATAATAAAATGACGAATCGAATTAGGTTAAATCCTTGAGTAAACCTACTAACAACTAAATAGAGTTAAAAACAAACACCGTTAACGTCAACAATTGGTTGATGATCGCTTAAAGAAGACGCAACTACACTAATTACATTTTAATTAAATCCAAATTTATATAATCAATTAACAATCTGTGTTCAGTTTGATTAAAGGCATTGGTAAGGTCTGTATAGAAAACATCGACTTGCTTATGTTTTATTCCATCAGACACAAATTGAAAAGAAAAAATATAAATTAGTATACATAGATAATCTTCTGAAATTAATTAGATAATTTTGAGCAGTGAACAGTGTGATAAATATGATAAGTTGAAATATTTTCAAAAAAATTTAAAAAGATTGATTGAGGTTAGTAATATTAATTTTGAATAATGGGTAATTAATTAAAAACACTTGGTTTGTTTCACTAAATTTTATATTCACTCGACTAGTTTCGCTTTTTACAGCATTTTCAAGAGTAAGTAAGTGTTTTTAATTAATTACCTATTATTCCACAATGTTTCACCACGAGGTAAATGAGAAAATCATTCATGAAATATTAATTTTGGTTTATTTTGGGGTTAGGAGGCAAGATGCTGGGGACATAAATGATCTTCAAAATTAAACCAGTCCTGTACATTGAACCATGTGGAGTGCGTCATGTTAATAATTCCAACGCCAAGTAATTCTTTCGTTGAGTTGGTATTGAAAACAGCACCAATGTATCATCAGTGTTTTGCTTGGTGTCTCAATTGCAAGCGTTATATCGGAGCACATCCCTGAAGTATATGACCAGGCTGGTGCAAATGCTGTTCTTACTCTTTTACTTGGCGGGATATTCTCTTTATCGGTAGTTTTCAAAGGATTTCTCTTTCTATAACAATCCCTATCATTCATCACGCTTAAGTCTTTGTTGAACGTGCTATAAATAAGACTTTTCTTTGTATTTACACTACTTATAGTTTGATAATGAAGACTATATAATCTAAACTGCAGTCACTAATAAATAAACAGGGTGAAAGTATATATTTTTTAAATTAAAATTTATAACGAAATAAGCGCTTCTAACTTCTATTAGTTTGAAACATATTTTTAGATTCTAAAGCTAGACATATTTGTATATGTTTCCATAAATTTGTAAATTAAGAATAAATGTTCACAAAGATAATCTGCAGAGTCCGTTATAATTAATGCTGGAATCTAATCGAGTCTTGGTTTGAGTTTTTGTTTCAACTTACTTAAGTGTAAATATTATTTGCGATACTTTTATATATTATTACAAATGTGTCTCAAATAATTCTTTAGTTAAAATGACAATATATAAATTTTAGGTGACTTTCTTTCAAAGATGTAGCAAGAGGCTTTAATGCCGTTTACTAATTTTCAGGCATTACTTTTATTTACTATATTAAGACTCGCTTCACATTAAAGACCCGGAAGACCCTGTGCTCATCAGTAGGTCAATTCCTGGTAGAGTATCCTTTAGTGAGTGTCGTTATGACGTTCTTTAGCTTGGTCTTTATCTCAAGTCCTGGCATTTATAACAGATTTTTTTGAGCACTGTCTCATTGCTATGAGAACCCTACTTCTTCTGCCTGATAGCGTAGTTCCACCTTCTTCCTCTATATCATCTCTAACGCCCTCTTCTTGTACCTGTATGAGGATATCATCTGGCAGCTTTTTAGTTCTGAATGAGGCGTTCGTTATCATTAACATATTTATGGATTGTTTGTTCAAGGGTTGGGGTTGCATTTGCAGGTGTTGGGGTTCGATGTAGCAAATTTGATGACGCATTGGCCACGTGGAGGACATCTGCATAAGTTTCATCACTAGCTCTTTACATACATAAGACGGATTAGCTATTTGTAACACGGACATTGACAGTTCTTTTACTAATTACCTCTTATGGAGAAATGCTTTGAATAAATTTGTTGATAAGAATAGTTGCAAAGATTATTATATGGTAAATCATGATAAACATAAAATTATAATTAATATTGAGAGTAATAAATTATTAATACTGCACTAGATATTTCAATATTTAATTTTCATATAAAATTAAAACACTTGTTTTTACTACTAAAATTGATAATAACATAGCAAGTATTTTACTAAAGTTATTCAGGGTTTTATTTATACAAAGTGAATATAGATTTTCAACACCTTAGCTATATTTTTGTCTCATTTCAAAATTTTGAGGCAGATGAAAAAAAAGTAAAAAATTTAATTATTAGGAAACTTTTTGGTAATCAATTCTTTTATTACACCATCTCTAAAAATAATAAGCAGCGCAAGAGAGAGTACCGATTCATGTAAATTTAGTAATAGCTTTAATAATTCCTTTTAAAATTATCGTCTGATCGAAAGTTAAAAAAGTTGTATAAACATGTAAAATAAATTTCTGATTAAATACTTGAGTGCTTGAAGATTATTATTATTAGTAGTAGTTACAAGTATATCATTTCTTCAACAATTTTATTATTAACCCTAAGGGTTTGAAATGTTCATATAGTTAATAATAAAACTGTTGAAGAAAGGATATACTTTTAACCACTAATAATGTAAAATTAAATTATTAAGTTAGTAAAAACAAGTTATTCAAAATTAATTTACCTTATTATATTCGACACTTATTCTGCGGGTATCTGAATAAATGTAGAAATAAAAAATAAGATGTCCATTACTTTTTCCAACTTATCGTATTATTTTATATTTCAATATAATTTTTATATTTTAATATAAAATAAAACAAAACACGTTGGAAAACATTAAACAACTGTTTATAAAAACTATATTCTAATCTGTTTGCTACTTTATTTATCAATGCAAGTAAACACGAGAACAAAAACTATTTGCCAAGTGTTTTTTTTTTCAGGCAAATAAACATAATTCACTTAATAAAGATCATCCTAAAATAATCTATCTTGGCTATTGACGACGGGCTTTTACGTCCGATGAAAAATAAATAAAACAATACTGCCAGGTTATTGAACTGTTTTGTTGGTACCCACAAATATACTGATGACTTGTTTGAAATGTTTTATTCTCGTTACCAAAAATACATACTTTTATATTGTAAACATATTTCATTAAAGATACACCAAAAGGTGCCATCTATTATCTTAGCGTTGCACTAGATCCAAATTTGGGTGGATAACCACCGACAAATCATATGGAATTGTCAACTGCAACCATTATGACAATAGTAATGTAAACATTAATTATTGTTTTCTGTCAATAACAGTTACGGACTGATTTCTATCTATCAGAGGATAATAATATATAATCAAGAGTTTCTCTTTTTTTCTGGAAAAATTATCCCCTTAGTAACTATTGCCGTTTATATCTATATCAATATGATATTTTTATGGTCCAAAAAGTAAATACAAATTTTAAAAACAGTTTTATTGAAAATTATTAGAAAATAAATAGTCGAAACGATTTTGTATTATCAGTAATAAATAATTATTATAATTATATAAACAAAATATTATTGATCTAAAATACTATTAATAACACCATCCTACTAAATTACTTAAAGTATTCATGATACAGAAAGTTACAAAACACCAAGTTAGAACCTGCACATTCTTATAAAACGTCTTCACAACTTTACGGAAAAGCCCAATTTTACTTTATTGTGAGTTCCATGAACTCCATTTCAACATACCTCAAGTTTAGTAAACTAATTTATCTAAACAAATTATAAAGTTCAACTTCAATTTCGTAACATGAAGATATTTTATGTCCAAAACGGACATAAGCATACATGACCCTAATTAGTTTTAATTGAAATTAGAGAAACTGAATTTTTTAGTATATACAATGATATACATAAACAGGTGATAGATAATAAATTATAAAAATGCATAATAGGTAATTCCTAGATATAAAATAATATAATGAAGATGACTTGAGGATTTTATTTTACTTTTTTTTAAATTACACGTGACCATAATTAAGATTAACAGCTAGTCATTATCAACTTTAAAGTGTTTTAAAATTATGAATTCTTACCTATTTATACAAAGCACTTTAAGTGTGATAATTACTAGCTGTTAGTCGGTACTTTAGTCAAGTGTAATTTTAAATAACAGTGGTATAACAATGTCTTTAAGTTTCCTTTTACCACAAATTGAACGCTTTCACAATCAAACATTTAAACTAATATATCTGATTTTTTTCTTTCTCTCTCTCTCTCACACTCACACATACACGCACACGTAGTCTTATTTAATAAGTTTCTTTGATATCTAATGACTTTAATCCACATTAAAATTACAAACAATAAAAATTAAAATAAAATACGAAAATAAAATTTTAATACTTTAAATAAAAATAAATAGTTGGAATTTAAATCTATTAAAATATTTTAATTGTAAACTTTTTAAATATTATCAGAAATGATGTGAAAAACATTATTGATATGAATGTATGCCCCACTTCAAATAAATAATTGTCATAAAATTAATAAAATAAATATAAACAAACAAACAAAAAGAATTGGGAGAAGTAAATGTTCCATTTCTTTATTTTCAGATAACTGACACGTGTTTTAATTCTTATCTTAAAAACAGAGTTAACTTTGATAATGATCCATAAGGACCGAAACACGTGTCAGCTATCTGAAAATAAAGAAATGGAACATAAGAAGAGTTTTTCTTCTCCCAATTTGAAAATTTGATTCCATCAAGATAAAAAAGAATCTTTAGAATATATAATTTTTTTAAATTATTTCATTATGAAGAACTGATTAAAATAAAAAGAAACATAAATTTTCGACATGATTTTAAATAATCTTTAAAATATAAAAAAAAAAAACAAATTGTACTACTAATTTAAATGATCTAGTTCTTGTACTTGAGGAACGAGCTTCATCAAATATCATTGTATATAACTTACCTGATATAGTGGTACACTGCTGAGGAGAGTATATATGCTGATAAGCAAGCATTGAGAAATATTATAGATCTGTCGGTTTCATTAGAACCAATTCAATACAATAGAATTGACAAAATTAATATTAAACCTGGACCAAAAAAATTAATTATCAAAGAAAAAAAAATCAGCTCTTGATCCACTTCGTGTTATGAATGTTATAGATACTGGTAACGTTAAGTTTAAGAGTGACTTATCAACTGCTCAAATACATTATTTTAAATTACTTAATTCACAGTTATCTACGAGAATCAAGAACGGCGAAGAGAATTTGAAAATTAAATATATTCGAGGCAATCATTTGAGGATTTCATCCAAAGAAAACTAATACATTTATTTCATTTAATTCAATTTAAATATAACCAAATAAATAACAAATATGTTTACTGAACTCTCACTTTATTACCAGCATGTTAAAGGCCTCAGAACTAAATTAATTAACTTTTACTGTTCTTGTTTATCTGAAGAAGTGGACATTATTGCTTTATGTGAGACGTGGCTTAATCCGGACATAATGGATACAGAACTGCTTGATTATCAATATAGTGTTTATCGTACAAACAGATCATCACTTAACAGTAATAAGAGTTTAGGAGACGGTGTCCTAATTAGCATAAGGAATTATCTACCATCTCATCAATTAGTAACCAATCATTCAATCGAATTCATAACAGCTTTAATTACTAGTAGTAGTAGTAACATATATTTATTAACAAATTTTGTACATTTTTACATTGGAATGATGAATAATGAATTAGGTGTTAATGTATTAATTTGTCAAAAGGCTATCGACCAGTGGTCTTTTTGCCTTGTTGTGTCCAGTCATATGACGTCAGTCGTTAATGCGTAAAAGGATAAAATGAAATCAAATATGGTTAAATTGGGATTTTTAAATTTAGGGTTTATACTAGGGTTTCTAGGAAGACAACATTGGGATAATATATGAAAGTTGAAAGGATTTTTGGAGAACTTTTCTGATAGGAATCGAAGGCGTTCTAGGATAGGGATAACTAATGTGGTATCATAGAGGAGCTTATTAGATGGATTGTATAAAGGATTAAGAGGGTTTTGGAGTTTGGTTAGGGTACGGAGGGATGCTCGCTCGCTAACTTCAATATTACGGGAGGTTGGATTGCTGGGATTGGTATAGAGGGCACAACCATAGTCAAGTAGTGGGCGGCAAATCATTTTATAAATTCTAACATCTGTGCTAGTATTAATCCCATTGTTCTTGTAGGTTAAGCTTATAAAGCATTTTGCCCTAGAAGTTATTTTATTTTTTATTAAAGCAGTGTGTTTTTTGAAAATGATTTTTTGATCTATGGTTATGCCCAGGTATTTAACGAAAACTGAAGGAGGGATCATAGTTTGGGAAATAAAGACATTATGAGGTGAATTATTGATGCGATGATAAGGAATTAGGAGTTGTGATTTGCAGGGATTGATTTTAATGCACTATTTTGCTGCAAACCATCGTTGAAGGGAGTCAATAAGCTCTTGAAGGAATTGAAGGGCTTTTAGTAGTGTGAGAGCATGTGTGATCAAGGCCGTATCATCTGAAAATTGCAGGAGATATTTGGATGGGTTGAGGTAAAAAGATCGGGGTTACAGACATCCACGCAAAAAATGTTATATAACGGAGGTGAGAGAGGAGATCCTTGAGGGAGTGCTGAAATTACTATTAATAGGACAATTATATATTCTATTACTGCTATATTCCTCCTAATTATCGATGGTTTTCACATATATATTGCAGATATGTGAAGACCATCGATGATATTATGACAAGCTATCCATCTAATAATATTATTGTCTTCAGAGATGTTAACCTAATATTAAGTGGTTACTTGACGAGGAAAACATTGGCCTTGTTCTAACTCATCTAACACTAGCATCGAAAGTCATCTTCTTGAATGGTTTAAGCAACAATTTAATACAATTTGCAACCAGTCAGTGCAATGCTGGATCTGTGTTTTTCTAATTCGGAAAATATTGTGTTAAATAGGTGTGCACCAATTATTTCATGTGATATTTTTATCCCTTGCTAAGTATACATGTGCATGTAACTCATTTTAATCTAATTAGTGAAAGCGACAATTTTAAATACGATTCTATCTATCTATATTCTATGACAACATCTACTTTGCAGAAGATATGCTTTGCCTAAAAGAGTCATCAAGCATTCTGCATTCCCTTTGTTGTTTTCAAAACATGCTATTAAATTATAATTACACGGAAGCTTGTAGAAAATGGAAACAGTCACTCCAATTAAACGATTACCATAGTTTTGTTAATTTAAGAAGTCGATTTAAATCTGAAATTTTATCATGTTATAAGAGGTACATTAATAATGTTGAACTAGCCATTCTATATAAAATGAAATCTTTTTGGTCTTATGTTCATAATAAAACTAAAAAATATGGCATTCCTGTCCGATGGTATATAACACCAAAATTGCAACATCAGGCATATTTATGGGTGGAAGATCCTTAAAGGAAGTGTACTCCGTCCATTTTGCCTTCGAATGAAATTTTAAAAATATTTTCATATTTTGTAACATAATTTATGAGATATTTTGTTAGAACGGAGATCAAAGATGTACTAAATAAATAAATAGACATCGCAAACTTGTTTGCAAGTTATTTATCCTCAGTTTATCAACCCTCTGCAAACATACACTCCTCATTCGAGCCTCAAACTACCATATACTTGAAAAATATCAGATATCCCTAAACGATGTCTTCAGTTCTTTTCTCTCAATGAATATAAACAGTAGTGCAAGCTCAGATAATGTATATTTATTCATAATTGTCAGAATATTTTACTACATCATTTACATTTTATATTTTCGTCGTCTTTAAATTCTGGTATTTTCCCCAGCTTGTGGAAAGATTAATTCGTAATACCCAGACATAAATCTAAATCTAATGTAGAGAACTACAGGCCAATTTCTATTTTAACATTATTATCAAAATTATTTGGAAAAGTGTTCTATAAGCCTCTCATTAAAGCTTTTCGCGCAATTATAACAGAAAATCAATACGGTTTTTATGCTACTAGACCCATGTTAACCAATTTGCTGAAGATGGCCCAGTCTTCTGCCAATTGTATCCTCCACGCGTTCAATAGGTGATAGGTCTGGAGAACGAGAAGGCCATGGAAGTAAATTAACATTAGCTAGTTCCAGTAATTCCATAGTAACCCTATCTGTATCCGGCTTTGCATTATCATGTTGGAAAATGGGGTTTTCCAATCTTTATTCTTTATTCTTTATTCTTTATTCTTTATTCTTTATTCTTTATTCTTTATTCTTTATTCTTTATTCTTTATTCTTTATTCTTTATTCTTTATTCTTTATTCTTTATTCTTTATTCTTTATTCTTTATTCTTTATTCTTTATTCTTTATTCTTTATTCTTTATTCTTTATTCTTTATTCTTTATTCTTTATTCTTTATTCTTTATTCTTTATTCTTTATTCTTTATTCTTTATTCTTTATTCTTTATTCTTTATTCTTTATTCTTTATTCTTTATTCTTTATTCTTTATTCTTTATTCTTTATTCTTTATTCTTTATTCTTTATTCTTTATTCTTTATTCTTTATTCTTTATTCTTTATTCTTTATTCTTTATTCTTTATTCTTTATTCTTTATTCTTTATTCTTTATTCTTTATTCTTTATTCTTTATTCTTTATTCTTTATTCTTTATTCTTTATTCTTTATTCTTTATTCTTTATTCTTTATTCTTTATTCTTTATTCTTTATTCTTTATTCTTTATTCTTTATTCTTTATTCTTTATTCTTTATTCTTTATTCTTTATTCTTTATTCTTTATTCTTTATTCTTTATTCTTTATTCTTTATTCTTTATTCTTTATTCTTTATTCTTTATTCTTTATTCTTTATTCTTTATTCTTTATTCTTTATTCTTTATTCTTTATTCTTTATTCTTTATTCTTTATTCTTTATTCTTTATTCTTTATTCTTTATTCTTTATTCTTTATTCTTTATTCTTTATTCTTTATTCTTTATTCTTTATTCTTTATTCTTTATTCTTTATTCTTTATTCTTTATTCTTTATTCTTTATTCTTTATTCTTTATTCTTTATTCTTTATTCTTTATTCTTTATTCTTTATTCTTTATTGTCTTTGCTTCTCCTGCTTACAAAAAAATATTATATGATTTACATACATTTAATAAAAAATACACCAATAATTTAGGACACAGGAGTCACGGGCATTAATATTGGTTCTAGAACTGTGATAATGTAGCGATTTGCGTTTAATGTTCCTGGAATGAACACAAAAGGAGACTTACTTCGATAATCGATCGCCCCCATACCATCACTCCTCGTGTAAGAGCTGTATGGCGTTTCACTGCAAACTGTTAATTTACTCATCCTCGACGACGTCCAACCATTTTACGACCACAAACGAAATCTCGATTAATCGCTGAAGATAACCTGCCCATTGTAGTTCCAAATGTGCGAAGACTTTATTTATTTATTTATTTATTTATACATCTTTGTACCTCTATCTTAAAAAAATATGTATACAACAAATCAATTTAAAAAAAAACGTAGTTCAAATTTTGGGTGAAAGAGACACGGGCGGAGTTCACAATAACAAAGTGTTCTTCCACTCTAACCCTTTATTTTCCATGATGCCGAGGGAGCTTATATCCTCTTGCACTTCCGGATTCATTTTTAAATGCTTCAATTTACTATTTTTGTTCCCTTTTAGGAGAGACTTTTTTGGCTGTTAATGTCAGCATGACAAAAAAGGACGGAACCACTTGAGACCAAATGATCGAATTCTCTGGTAAACTGGTTGAACGGAGATTCCTTGGTTAGTTGAACCTCTCCAGAAGTCTTCAATAGCTTGTTGTTAAAAATCGATCCCGGACAGCGACGAGCCGAAGAGCTCAGATCTTCACATTCTGTAGTGTTTCTAGGGGGCCCAGGTCGAAATCTCCGCCGTTGTTCCTGTCCCTCGATCCATCTACGCCAAAATCGAGATATTGTGCTGACACTTCTGCCAATGTGTTGGGCAATATCACGAATTGATAAACCTACTTCTCTGAGCCCGATTACTCTACCACGTTCAAAATCGCTTGGGTTAGTCTGTCTGGGCTGACGAACTCTGTGCATCTTTTGATTTAAATGGGGAACCAATTAACTGATTTGCACGATAAAATTATGTCACTACTCAGTTAATTTAACAAAATAACAATAAAATTATTTAATTTTTTATACTCCAAGGTAAATTGATCAAAAAGATACCATGATTTTTTGTTGAAATTTTAATCATTTTTTAGTGTGGATAATTTACGTATTATCTGAAATTTTCATAAAAATTGAGCGACGAGTTCTTAGTGTTCTTTTACCTATGGCGGTCAGTATATTTTGTTAATTTTAATATGTTTATTTACAATGTCATATTTAAGTGGCTTGTCCGTTAAATGAATATTATTATTATTAAAATATGTTTATCTAATGCAATTATTACTGTAATGTTTATGTTTTCATGTGTATTCTAGAAAATGGAGATATCTCCGACACCTAACACATAAAAATTATTTTCAATTTTCTGTGAAACCGCCAAACAAATATCCATTAATGTGCTATCAAAAGGCAACACTTTGAAGCTAATTGATTTAGTGTTTATTTAATTATATAAAAAAACTTATTAAAAAAATTAGTCACTGTTTTGTAACATATTTTTTTCTTTGGCAGTTGTATATTTTTAATATTTTAAAGGTCACTTTTAAATTGTATGTAAAATAGTTTAGTTGAAATGCAATCAATAAAAATATATTTCTGCGGCTCTATAATCTTTAAATTGCAAAAACTATACACATAAATATTAAGAATCACGAGCAAAATATTTAATTTTGCTAAATATTCCTCCTCTTTAAAGATTTAAATATTGCAATGTCAATTTTTATTAGTAGTAGTATTGGTTCGCTATCGACCATGCGGGCCTTCCGCTGTGTTATTTGTGTATTTGAATGAGCTTGTTACTTTAAGGAGGCATTATGTGGTCTTTCACTAAAACTAAAAGACGAAATGGGCAAGGTTTGCAAAATAACAAATTTAATTCGTGGCGGAAATCGTTCCCTTACACATCAAAAATTTAAAACTTTTTGGACGAACTGTAAGCTAAGTATGTTGATTTGCATTTATTTAGTAATATTCGCTGGTTAAGTGCGGGAAAATGCCTGAATAGATTTTTAACACTTCGAAAAGAAATTCATCTTTTTATAACAGAAGTTGGCATCGATGAAGATTTGACAGCAAATTTAGGTGATACAATTTTTCTTTGTTCGCTTGCTTTCCTAACATACATTCCAATAAACATATAACAGGATTCAGAATTAAATTAAAATTGTGAAAGTTAAATTTGCAGGAAAATAATTTATTTCATTTTGAATGTTGCAAAGAAATGTATGAAGAAATGAAGGCCTGTAACATAGATGTGAATTTTGACATTTATTTACCTAAATTAGATATGCTTATTGAAGATTTTAATCGAAAATGTTCTCAATTTGATGATTTAAAGATGAGTATTAATTTATTCAGTGATCCATTAAATATCGATATTACCTCAGTTGAACCTAAATATCAAATTGAATTACGCGACCTTCAGGCTGATCCATTAATTGCATCTAGTGGAGCAACTTGAATACAAGTGTTCAAACATTTGGATAAAGAAAAAATATTCAAAAATGAGAGATTTTGGACTTCAAATAATTTCTAAGTTCGGAAGTACATATATCTGCAAGCGTGCATTTTCTGACATGAAATATATAGAATCAAAATTTAAAAACAGCTTGAAAGACTCCACTCTGGAAAATATAATTAGAGTTGCCACAACAAATATTGATATGGACATAAAAGAAATTGTTGCTTAACAACTACGGCCACAATGCTTATTATTTCTTGCTATGTGTTATTTTTAAGAATAACATATAATGCAATATTTATTATGTAAAAATATAAATTTTATTGTCGAAAAAATGGTATTATTATTTATTATTTTCGTATAAATAAACTAATTTTTGAGTTGACATGAACTAACTTTTCATTTATCTATCCTTTTCGGCCCGCGAAATATTTGCTTAAGAAAATTATTAGGGAGTCGGAGTTTAGTTAGGGTCTTTTGGGCTGAACTTTTTGCAACTTGGCTCCTACACCACGATGAAGTGATAGTATATGCCATGTTCTATTTATGATGTTAATTTTTATGGTTTAGGCATGTGCTTTGTAGGAGTGTTTTGAGTTGAACATGATGCCTAAGTATGTTCAGGTATACGTGGGGTGAATAGCGATGCAGTCGATTGTAATTTTCGATTGTAGTCGATTTTGGTGTCATTTTATGCAAAATTTTATGAAAGTAAATAATTTAGAGTTACTAGGATTTATGTTATTGGCGAAGAGTAAGGAATATTATGATGGATTAAAGTATATGATATCGGGATTATGTATGTCGTGACAATATATGTTACAACAGACGTGAGATAAAGAGAAATGTCTTGTAATATTAGGAAGGACTGAGGAAGTGTTTGTTAAATTTTTTACTTTGCAAGATCTATTGGAGAGGAAGTTATGTATTAAGAAAAATAAATGTCGAGAAAATTTTATTGTATACAAGAATTCAGTATGTTAAACGGTATCGATTTTTTTTGAATGTCCATAATAAAACCCTTCGTCTTCAAGATGCTTGACTTGTATATTGGAGATAAGGATAGAATAAGGAAACATGGTTGATTTTTTGGGAAGAAAGCCAAATTGACAGACTGGAGTATATTTAATAGATTTACTTGATGTATTCATATAAATATTTTACATTATTTTTGATGATGTTTTACTGACTGTTGGGTGGGATAGAGACCACCCACCCACCCTATATATACATAATATGATATGATATATTTTTAACGGTAAGATCCGTTTTAAGGTCCCCTGAGACCATTCCACTAAATTCTGAGGAAAAGATTGTTTTGTCTGTGTGTGCGTCTGTCTGTGTGGCTGTGTGTCTGTCGGTGTGCCCTGTATCTCAAAAACGAATGATCCCCTTGAGATGAAACTTTAAACTTAAGGTTTTATCGTAAAAAACTTAAACTAAAAAGCTTTTGGTGAGCATTTATAAACATGAAATTTATATAACAAGTAATTGCAAAGAATCCGTAATTGACTAAATTATTAAGAATAGCCTTTTTGCGTAAACCTCATAGTTTTCGAGAAAAATATAGAGAAATTATTATGACGGTCCAATCACCATTTTTTAAATTTTATTTTACTTACTTTATAAGCTCTATTAAAAAACATAAAAATACACACATAAATACACTAATTAAGTTAAAAAATTTGAAGCATGGAACTTGAAGGTGAAGTTCACGACCAAATAATTCTGGCAATACTGGCAATACTGAAGCAATAGTTTGGCCATTTCTGACGTATTTTGGTCCAACTTTTGTAGACCTTATTTTATGTGTTATGTTTATATTTATTCACACAATCCTCAAAATGTTTTTGGGTATAATATAAGCTAAAGATTTTTAAAAACAAAAGATGTATATCGTAGAGAAGCTTTTTAATTCTTGTATATTTCCAAATATAATTATTATTATGTTTAGTACAGAAAATGCATTTCTTTGCTACTATTTCTACGATATTCAATCAAAAATTCACGATTGATTGCTTTTATTAAGAAGGCAACTTGGAATATGAGACAAAAGAAAAAGAGCATTTTTTAAATAATTTTGAGCACTTTCACATGAGAGGAAAAGATGCAAGACACTAAGATTATAGTCCAAAAAACAGATCGGTTTTAGCACAGGTTCTTCTTCACCTCTCTTCCTTTTCCCTATGTCTTCCTTGTCTATCATTTCTGCTTTTGAGTGTTTCGTACTTATTATATAAACATCATTTCTATAATATCAGCGTAAGGAGATAAGAGAGAGATATCTCAAAGATAATGTTCTTGCTCCTTCTTGTTTTAAATTATACAATGACAGCTTTTTGGTATATTTTTATGAGTTTTTTTCAGCGTTATAACATTCGTATTTTTATCATACAACAATTTGAATAAATTAGAAGACGAATACCAATTATCTACATTGTTTTTCGGAGTTATAGCATGACTATACTTTTGGATACGGATTGATCACTTCCTTGAGTTTTGTCTTGTCCAGTATAAATTTTAAATCTATAAAAGTACCCAGAACAAGATTCAGAGAATGTATACAATTTAATTCCACATATCTCTTGTTTGGAACCTATAAATTTTATATATTTTGGCCACCCTCTGAACTTCATTAGAAATTCGTCTATGAAGACGTTGAAATCTTGTATTTAAGAATTTTATTACAGATATAACCTTTCGTATTTTAATTTCATTAGGAACCGTATAATCTTTCAAAAAGTGAAGATAGTGTGATATGAATAAACATAAATGAGGCATAATTTTCGAAAATACGGGTGTTCCTATTATTTTTCGCTTTGGCTAACATATATTTATTTTGTGACATTTTAATGAATAATGCAAAATATGCTCTAATGAATACCAGTCCTCGTTCAATTTTGTATTATGTTCCATTTCCATTTGTGCTCTATATCTGTTCGTTTTTATGACTATCATTTCAAAAAAGTTATCACATAAAACTTGTTTGAAAGTACATAAATGTGTTTAAATTCATTCTCTGATATATTATATTTATCACTGCTTGAAATTGGTCTTGCACTTAAAGCAATTGAATTTGAAGTGTTACTAGAATACTCAAGAGTATAAATTATTTGATAACCATTCTTAATCTCACTATCATTATTAGAAAAACCAAATGGACGGACTTCCATAGTAACATTTATGTAATACGTGCAACTAAGACATGTTGAGATAAATATTTATAATGTTTACTACTCGTAAATTCAAATGTACTGTAGTGATTACCATTCTCATCGCTCCTTAATTACTGGTTTTGCCAAACGATTTTGTTGATTATGTTTATTTGTTCAAAGCCTCGTCGCAATTCGTTGGATGTCAGGAATATCGTCAAATATTTTGCCTTTCAAAACGAGTTTGAGCCTGGGAATAGGAAGAAGTCTGGAGGATTTATATCGGGCGAGTATCATGCTTGTTCAATTTGCATCACCCTCTTTTTTGCGAGGAACTGTTTGAGGATATTGGCAAATTACCTTGCATCATTGAAAGTAAAGAGATTTGATGATAATCCTGACATTCAAAGAAACGTGACGATGGTTTCGAACTCCATCCCAAAAGAAGCCTTCTGGAAAAGTTTCCAGGACATGTACAACACATCTCAGCGGTGCATAGTTATGAAAGGTGACTATTTCGAAGGATAGTAAAGTAACTTTCGTTAATATTTCATCTAAGTTAATGCTACGGGACTATTCACTTAACTTTATTGTCAGAGGTTGTAGGCTTCAGTCCATTTATGTTTATTAAATTTCAGAATTAGTTCTTTTATTTATATTAGTTGTTTGTTTTCTATGTTTTGATAATGGCACGTTGAGATGCCGAAACTATAGTAAACAGAAAATAAATAGTGTTATACAAACAAAGTTACAAAGTGTTCTTATTTATTTGTTTAATTAGTTGAATTTTTGTTTGAATGAACTGTCATTCTAGAATTTAATGTCTTTGTAAAATTTTCTCACATGTTTCAAAACTCCATTTAAATATTTTACGTTCTCTAATAGATCCAATTCTAAAATAGAACTTTACTTGTTACGCATTACAAATTTCTGGTATATTGTGCAATTGTTTTTTTTCCGTTGCTATTCATAGCTATTCAAAGAAAAAAAAAGTTTCACAATTATCAGTATTTAATTGAGTCACAAATACATATTTGACACAAGTAGTATCCTTAAACGATTATATTATCTACTCAAGTGTTATTAATAGAAAATTGTTAACGGGCAATGCTATTTTTGTTTTTTGTGCTATTTACTTCTTATCGGCTATTGTGGACATTCAATTGCAGCAACATTAATTTTCTCGGTAATTTTTTTAAGAAACACACTATATTAGCAAAAATTTGAAAACGGGTTTAATTTACTAATTCTTTTATTTATTAATTAAAAAGCACTAAAAACCTTTCTTCACAATTTTATTTAAATTCACAGATATATATTTCGGACGCAAAGTGACCATTATCAATGTTTTAATACTAGTGCTTTTTAATTAATCAAGTTTACCTTCACGTAACTCACAAAAATCAAACTCTTTTATTTATATTAAACTTCTGCTCTAAAAAATGTATTAAAATACTTGCTCCAAATAAAACTTGCTTTGTTGTTGTTAAACAATTAATTACCTATTATTTCATAATATCTCACCAAGATATAAGTGAGAAAATTTTTCAAGAAATAAAAACTGCCTTACACTGAATGGAAAAATTGACTATGTTTTAACCACAAATAGTATTTGTGAATTTTTTAATTCAGTGTAAGTATACGCTTTATTAAAAACTGCCTTCATTAAAAATACAATTGTTTTGCGGTTTCTTAATGCCTAGAGCTATAATATTCATCAGTGTGGTCAATATTTTAACCTACCTATTAAATAGCAATAGAATTGACATAATTTAAAGAAAACAATTTAAACAAAATTTAATAAAATAATGGTTTTGTAGGAAAACTTTCTCTACATAAAACGCATAAAAATATACCTATACACCAAAAAAGAAAGCAAATATGTGCGAGAAATATATGATAATAACAAACATTTATTATTTAGCTAACCAGTTTGTATAAATATGAATTTGTAAAAGTTTATTTTAAAAAATATTGTTCTATAAACGAACGTTGCATATGATACCCTATGATACCCAACCTGTATACTCTCTTCCAACAATTACCATTTTCTTATATAGTATTTTTGATTTTGATTTACTTTTATTATAATAGCATTCATTTAGATTGCACTTTTATTAGATTAACTTTTTACTTTTGTTTTATAGGGTTCTATTTTTTTCTATTGTTTATTTCTAATTTTCTTTAGTTTGGATTATAGCGTTGTATATATTTATTTTATTAATGGAGATTATTTTTATTTGTTTATTGTTTTATATAGTTTTATTTATTAACTATCTATTGTTAATTAGTCTATATCTTTACCATATTGTTTTATATTTTTGTAAAAAGGATTTTGTCCGTAAATAAAGTTATTATTATTATTATTGTGCGTATAATTAATTTTGGTACTTTAAAATTACTAACGTTCCTATTTGTTATATATCAATGACAAATAGTACCAGTAACCAGTCTGATTGCAAAACAAGGTCATAGGCATCTTGCACTTATTCAGTGCTGCAACTAGATGCGCGTGATAATAATTTTGGTACTTTAACATTTCATTCATCAATGGCCTCTTTGGAAACACTAATTCAGTGCTGCAACTAAATTACATTCAACCACCTGCATTTCACATTACTTTGCAGTCATTGATATACACCGTATAGACTTACCTAGTGAGTTTATTACTTAAAAAAGTTGACCTTGCACGTCATTTTATTGTTTCAGCAATACTTTTTTTTCAATGTCACAAATGGCCTCAATAAATACAGCGGCCGTTTTCAATTTAATGTAAATTTTATGGAAATGCGCGTTCGAGAACAATACTTTAATGACATAACACCTACGTGACAGTTTTGCCAATTTTACGTTGATACATTTTTGAATATGAATACATAATGTACACTTTTTACCAAAGCAAACAAAGCGTGAATTTTTGAAACAATGTCAACTTAATAATAAATAAACGGTCTCTATTTTTAGATAACTTGAATTGCAAATTCTACAACGCATGGAGGGAATCGAACGTGTTCACCTTATACAGCTGTTTCCCCAAGCAAATTAGTATTATTCAAGCCACTGTGACATCCGTGCGTGATTTCGGTTAGTTCGTAGTTCAATTTCCCCGACATGTTCCAACTATTGCATAAGGTCAACAAGAACTCGAAATACAATTACACTAGGTAGGTTCATTCGAACGTGTCCTATAGTATTGATAAGTATAATAATGTATAATATACTAGTTATACGGTTATTCAAATGCCGGTCAATCACATCAAAAAACTTGTAGAACTTCTGAAGGACGTATTAAAATTCTTTACAAATTTCAAGCATTTTACTACAACATAATACATCGATTTTAATATATTACGGTCTATATTTAAAAATAAAGCATTATTTAAAAATAGAATTATGAATTATTATAATTTTAGATTGGCTATTTTGTATATTATGTGTAATTCTCTATTGAAGTTATCTTTACTCAGAGGAATATTGATTAGGTGGTGAATGTATGATTGTGTCAGTGGTGGTGGGTTTTCCGTACATAGAATATTTTAATATATTATTGTTATCTAATGAGATGGCCAAGTCCAAAAAGTTCAGCGTTACATTAATTTGTTAGTGAATTGAATTTTTCCGTTGATTGAATTGAATGATGTTAAAGATCTCCACGTAAAATGGTGAAATAGGTGATACCATAAGCAGTTCTTCCTTTGGAATATAAAAAAAGTGTTCTTAAAGCGGAAGCCGTTTTAATCTAAACATGCATTTATGAGATTTCTCATATCCGTTGCTTGCCCCTAGCATTTTTTTATTTATATTGTCTTTAAGTTCTGGTACTAAAATTGATGTTAATAGACGTTAACATCGAATTGAATTGTTGCTAGGTTTTTTCTCGAATTCGATTGAAATTTTTATACTATCATATTTATTTATTTATTTATACATATATTTGGATGTGCAGGAAATTATTTTTGGAAGGATTTTGTTGACAAGATAACACACTTTATATGAAAGAGCAATAATTTAGGAAACAATTGGCTAAATTGGGATATTCGGTTTGTGCACTTTGTGCAAGCCATAGAATGTTAGTTCCTTAAAACTCATAATTTTGTATTTATATATTTCACTGCCAGAGATAATGAAATTTGCTGTGTTGATTGCTTTGATAACTTTCTTCTGGAATTTATCAGTTGGATATTATTACTGATTTGAAGGTCATTTTCACCAATTAAGTTGTTGACTTTTTCGATATATATTTCCAATTCGAGAATCATAATAGTATTGCCCTTGTCCGCTTTGTAAATTATTAGATGATTATCGATGCATTTCTTTTTAATACCTTTTATAATGTTTGTTTCGGAATGTTTTACTGATTCCTTAACACCGTTCTTAATAACATTGGTAAATAGGTTTCTCTCCAAATCGGATGTTATATTTATACGGTTTAGGGCCAGTTCTATTTCAATGCTAAGTTTTATAAATTTTTACTTGGGCTTCTAGCAACTGGAAAATATTTATGAACCTTATTCAAAAGTTCCATTTCATTATTGTTGAAATTCGTTTTAGATGAATTCATAACTCTTGAATAGAAATTATGCACCGAATATGATGGTTTATAGGTTTCTGTTTTTGTTCAATTTGTTAAGGTTTTGAGCTGGTCTTGTTTTTGGCATCTTCAATATCAAATGATATATTATCCAGTTATTTAGTTAATTCCATGCGTATGATTTTTAAGTATTCTTCCAAATTGGGTTTTCTTGTATATCATTTCCCGTTTTCTAGTTCAAATTGTTCTTGAAAATTAACATTTTGAAGAAACCAAAAATATTAGTGACTGAGTTCAGCACACTATTTTGCTCATACTTTATGACGAAGAAACAAAACCTCACAAATAACTTGCAAGTAACAATTTCAAATAGTATTTTGCAGTCAAAATACTTTTCCGTATCTGTTCACGGATATGACTCTGTTAAAGCTTCATATATTGAAGAAAACAATTTTGGCCATGCTATAGACACTATTCAATCACAAGGAGAACAATCAAGTTCTTTGGTTAGGAATAAATTCATGTGAATATCAATGTAAACAGTATCCTATTTTTTAATGCAGTTTCTGCAGAAAATGAGGCAAGAAAAACAAAACATGACCTTCATGAACATCTATCTTTAAATATTATGCTTCTGGATACCAAAACTTGTTGGAAAAAATTATATAAAATCCAAATCTACTGTAATAGCTTATCAGCATTTATCAAAATCATTTATGTCAGGTATATTGAAGAAGAAGAAATCAATACAGAATCTCAAATGACCCTGTCATCTTATCAGGCGCAGCAATCATGTGGTTACCATCTACCAACAAATATCGGAGACGGTTGCCTTATCTGATGGCAAACCTACAAGGCAGAAAATTAAATCCACATAAAAAATACAATGTTTCTTGTTGCTTCTCTGGATTTGTTACTGTATCTAATTTTCATATACGACTAAGTAAGTCTATACTTTAAACGCTCTGTATTAAACCAGATGTAATTGGAACACGTTTTCATTCTAAACTTAGTCCTTTTGTGCATTGAAGCTAGTTTCGCGTCACTTGCGTTTTTCATATGATAGATTCTTTGTTCACTGTACTCTTGTCTACCGCACATAAAAACAAGATCAACTTTATTTGTGTAAGTTTATTTTTTACGGTTAAAATAACGGTATACAGTTGTTTGTGTCGTTTAAAACCAACGTTTTTCTAAAACTCTTTTAATTCTATAACTGAGTTTTCTAAGCAAAGTTCATGTAATCAATTTTTTTTTTCTTCTTGGTCCTATGATTAAGCATTACATTAAATTTTGACTTTTATCTTTGTTTTATAATATTATCTACCATTTTTTAGATATCCATTATTAATTGTTAACTGTTTGGCCGTATATAAAATTCGTTCTCAATAACTGTGGAATGATTGAGTTTAATGCCACTTGTTAGTATTTTAGTGAGAATAGAACATTTAACAAAACAAGGAAGTCTTCAATATATATTTATTTATTATTCTGTTTATTTATTGTTAAATCTAGAAAATTAAGTTCAATATAAGATTGAAAAGAATTTATCTGTCTATCTGTGCCTTCAAAACAGTCTATCTAATATGTTTTTCAATTATCAATTTTTTGGTGAAGTTCTTTATTTGAAAAATGTATTATTATATAAGAAGCAATTGATGTATTCAATAATTTTAAATTTGGACTTGACTAAGGGATGAATGTGAATATTTTTAATTATTGTAATTGTGAATATGTTTCATTTGTCAAATGATATTAGTATGATTTTTTTGTGCATTTGGGAGTCTTATAGTTAATTTGTTAGCGAAATTGTATTGTTTGGGTAAAAGTTTTAAACAAATTATTAAATAGATACTATGTGTATAGGATAAGTTATATAGGTATTAGGTATTAGGTGTTATTTATTTTATATAATATGTTAACAAAAAGATTTTAATATTCTTACATTATAATTTCTTACAGAAATTTTGATCACATTTGGATAGGCTTCAATTCACAAAATATGTGTTCGTTCCATTCTCGCCCTCTATTCTTCTGGACACAGTTGCTTCATGAAGACTCTTTTGATGACGACGATTCACCAAATATTTTTCGAAATATAGCCTTTTTTGGTCTAAAAAGGGATATTTATTTTGACGACTAGTCGTTTTGAGGGCGAATTTTGTTTGTGATTTTAAACAGTTGGATTTTTTATATTATTTAGAGGAGATAACTGCTTTAAAATCTTTGAGGATATACAATTCTGAAATGAGATATTTATAAATGCGTCTTCTGAAACGTGTTTTTGTCACATGGTATAGTTATTTTTGTGTTAAGGGCTCATACACGTCCTCTTACTTCCTCTAGGAGATCAATCTAAACTGGGCGAAGGTCTTACTTCATTTATTTAATTATTTATTTATGTTTGATCTTCATTCTTAAATAATACACATTAATAATTTAAAAATACGTGAATCTACAACAATGAGTCTTACTAAGACTACAAAACAAATTAATTTGAAACAACTACTTCCCTAGCTAATACTTCGACAGTCATTGAATGATACAAATTAATTTGCGTGTTACGAATAGTACAACTATCAAAGCAACACTAATTTGATTGAAATTATTTCTGTTGAATAAACTAATAAATAGGTTGACTCATTTGTTGTAGATTTTACGAAAATATTTTCGTGTTTTTTCTAATTATTAGTGAATTTTCTACAACGTAAAGGACTTATATATTTTTATGATAATAATTTGTTTACATGACCATTGCAACTGGTTATTTACTAAATCTTAGGAATTTAGGAATTGCAGACTAGATATTTTATTCCTCTATAGTTATTTATATCGTCGTGGGCACCAGATTTAAATAAAGGTGTAATAAAACTATATTTCCAAACATTGGGGATAGTTCCAGTAGAAACTGACTTGCAAAATAATATATGCATAGAAACAGTTAGAGTAAATCGACAATTCTGAAAAAATAATGAGGAATTGCGTTAGGTTCACAATTATAAGACGCTTTTAATGATGAAATACCCTCCATAATGTTCATTAAATCAAATGAAAATGATGAACGATCAACTTGTCAATCACAAACCAAGGCTGCTTAAAGTAGTATTTGATTCAGTGTTCATCGCTCAAGATACTCTACAAAATAGAAGAAAACTAAGGACATTCGGCGGATATTCCAACATATACATCAATAAGGACCTGACGTCACGAGAAAACGCAGAACCAAAAAAAATCCTAACTGAATTTAGATCGCGAAAGAGTTCCGGAGATGACGTATATTTAAAATATAACAATGGCACACCTCACATAATCACAAGAAAAAACGTAGTACAGCCCAACAGCCAAATATAAATATTTACTATCAAAATGTCCGGGGTCTTAATACCAAAACATTTAAATTTTTCAACAATATCTTAGCTTCCGATAATTTAGACATAATTATTTTAAGTGAAACATGGGGTAATAATTCATTATCAAATACTGAATTATTCCCCCCGCTTTTTAATGTTTATCGCAGAGATAGGTCATCAGAGCGTGGCGGTGGTGTCTTAATCGCGCTTAGAGAATACTTGAAGGCAACTGAAATAAGTATAAGTATAACAGATTTAATTATTGAAATATTGTGTTTACGTACATATTTGTTTAACGTTTATTTAAACATAATTGTTGTTTATATACCACCCCAAACGCCAGGTACGACGTACGAAACATTATTATCTGTTCTGGAGTCACAATCACTTCTTGACTTTAATATAACAGGATATCCGGATTGCACAAGTAATAAATCTTTAATTTGGCAAATTTCATTAATTTTTATGTTACCAAACAGTCAAATACATGTAAGAATAGTCACAACGCATTGCTAGATTTTTTTATTACCTCTGAGAATGTTAAATGCTCGATTGAACGCAGTGATCTTCCCCTTGTTCCGGAAAATAATGACCATCCCTCGTTAAATGTTTCATGTACAATCTCACGTGGCACTCATGTTCAAAACTTTATATCATATAAACCTATTTATACTTTAAAAAAACTAACTTTTTAATGTTGTATAAACTTATATCGGAGACAAGCTGGGAATCTGTTATTACTTTAGAAGACCCTAATGCTGCATGCGAATAATTTTACAAAATAATAAATAATTTCATAAACTTATGTGTTTCTATGAAAGTACAACGCAAAACGAAATTTCCGTCCTGGTACTCAACATTAACCATACAAAATATTAAACGTAAACAACATTATTATAATGTTTCGAAAAGACATACAAATGTTTTTAATACACGTCAATACTATGAATACAAAAAGCTTGTGAATCGTTAGTATTAAGGCAGATATTAAACAAGATCCCCAAAAACTGTGGTCGTTCATTAACTCTCGCAAAGGTAGGACAAGAATTCCCGGACTAATGATAAAACATGATATAGAATTTGACCAACCGCAAGATATAACAAATGATTTTGCAGAATATTTGTCTTCTGTATATCGTACATCCGGTAATTATAATCCCAATTAAGCGAATTCAATAAATAATGAATTTTTGCTACAAACAGCATCTATACATATTAAACAGTTTAATCTAGATGTTTTTTTTTTGCTGCTAAGTCACTAAAACAGAAACTAACAATGGGCCCCGATAATATACAGATATGCATTGGCAACTCCTCTACTTCATATTTACAACATGATGCTCAAATATAATACATTTCCAACTTGTTGGAAAACGTCAAAGGTAATACCAATCCACAAAGGTAATAATATTGATATTATTAATAATTATAGGCCGATATCGCTAATTAGCAATTTTGCTAAAAATATTTGAGATCATGTTGTATAAGGTACTATATGCTTATGTTGCTCAATATCTGTCATGAAACCAGCATAGATTTATATTTAGTGGAAAATCAACTACCAAAAATCTATGTACTTTCACCAATATTGTATTTGAAACCTTAGATAGGCGTTGCCAACTGGATGTCATCTATACTGATTTATCGAAAGCATTTGATTCTGTACAACATAATTTACTAATACAGAAATTGCACATGTTTGATTTAAGCGACTCTCTAATTAAGTTGTTAACGTGCTATCTAACAGGACGAACAAACTATGTGGAGTACAAAGGCTTTCGATCACATACATATATATCTAATAGTGGTGTTCCTCAAGGATCAAATTTGGGTACTCTGTTGTTTCTGTTATGTTTTAATGATGTTGTTAATAGTATCAAATCTGAGCTTAATGTACGCTGATGACTTAAAGATCTTTAGACCTATAAATGTACTAAATGACTGCTCTGCATTACAAAATGATTTAACTAACTTCCTTAATTGGTGTCAACAAAATGGTTTACAACTAAACATAAGTAAATGCAAAATAATGACTTTTAGCAGAAAAAATACTAACACAGAATTTCCAAATATTCCCATAGTATTATATTATGGTAGTTATTAAAAATAAATTTCATTCAAATCTAATAAAGCGTTCAATTGTTATAAACAAAAGAAATAAAAATGTTTAAAACTTTGAAACCAAATTCCAACTTAACCGTAAATTTTTGGATATAGATAAGTTGCGTTAAATCGTCATATTTTGACCTCAGGAATCTATGGTCCAGCCATTACCCCGCATTAACGGGACACCCTGTATAATTAGAAATACCAAAATATTTAACAGTGTAGAACCAATTATTAATTTTTTTACGCATGTATACGCAGTAGGCTAGAGTATTGTTCAGTAATTTGGAGCCCTATGTACAAAGCATATGCACTTGAAATTGATTAAGTTCAAAGAAAATTTCTTAAATATTTGTACTTTAGGAAACACCATTTTTATCCTGTGCCTTACTTCAACCTGGATTTGGAATTGCCTCACTTCAACATAAAAGAATTACATCACAAATAATATTTGTGTACAAATTAATACATTATAAAATAAATGATCACTACTTACTTTCTCTGTTGAACTTCTACATTCCACGTTTAAACAGTAGACATAATCAAGATTTTTATGTTCCATCTACGAATATCTACCATCACTTAAACTCACCAGTACTATCAATGTGTAATACTGTTAATAAGTATTGTAATAATATAGATTTATTCCATATTAGCGAGATAGGGTTAAGACTACAATTAAAACCAAATAATTTGTACAAATTTAGTGTCGTCATGAATAATTATTGTATACTTACTTGGTTTATTTTTATATTTTTTGATGTAATAAGTTTAGTTTTTTTGTATTTTCTCTGAATTATTTTGTAACGGCTGCCTATTATTGTTGTAAATTTTCAGTTTGTCAACTTGATTTAAAATATTTCGCACTAATTTAATCTAAAGTTACTTTATTTATACAATGTAATATTTAAGTTATCCTGTAAGTGGCCTTCTTGGCTGTTGGGTTATATATAAATAAATAAATAAATAAATGTCTATTATACGGATATGATATTTAGGTGCTTTATTGTCACTATAGTCAGATTTTTCACAAATTAAAAACTTTTTAACTTGGTTAGTATAACACTGACTTTATTTAGTGACTTCTAGTTTGATAATGACAAGTTAAAATGTCGAAACTATAGTCACTAAATAAAGTCAGTGTTATACAAACCAAGTTAAAAAGTTTTTTATTTGTGACAATTATTTTTGCTATTTTTATAATTCCAAAACCTTTTTGGATTAATAAGTTCATGATCAACCTTCCGAATATACTTTGAATATAATTGTTTGTTTCAATTTTTATATTGTACACGTAGATGTTGAAAATTTCGATAGTCGGATGGTAAACCAGTAGATTTATATAAAAACACAGAATTTATTGTACGTTTTACAAGCTGAATTAGTTCACCGTTAAACCATATCGGGTAATTACTTGATTTGACAAATTTTAAGGGCCATTATATAGAAACGGCATCATAAATTAAATTATAAAAAGCATCACTAGCAAAAATACATTTAAAAGAAAAAATAATGCAATTGTAAATCAATATTTAAAACTGTTTGAGATGCTCTTTCATTTCATCTATTAATAATAATTTTAAATTTTAAGTTATAAGCACTACAAAGAGTAAAAATCCTAATATTCAGTTATAAACACCCGGTATGATACAAATTTAATAATTATTCTTTACAAGAAAAAGTTGTAGATCGTTGGTTTTAAGATATTTGCATTCTTTAACCAAATATCGTATTAAGCTTTAGAAGATATAATTTAATTTAATTTTTTTAAACTCAATGCTCAGTACAAACATCTAGAAAAGAAATACTAGACTTTCAGACGTACTAATAGTTGCGAATTAATCCGAGATTGAGGATTAATCCTCGGACTGGAGTAAATCGCGTCCACTAGTATAATCCCGGATTTATTCTAGAAATAGTCTTCCAATCAATAGGTGACTAAGATAGATCCAGCAATAAAGAGCGACTAATATAGGATTATACAATCTTATATTATTCCGAGAATGGATGTCTCTCTATTAGTACGGCTGTAAGACGACAGAAAATTACTCAGCAGTAGTTTATCTAAAATTGATGGTGTACGCAATAGATATAACTACGTAAGCATCACGACACGAATCCGTAATTTCGAACACTTACTTTGATGACGACCGGAGTCACACACCCCCAGATTTAAGTTACATCCTTTATTACCTAAATAAATTACAAAATTATAATATCAATTAAAAAGTTCATATAATGTTTGGATACCAATTTGAAAAAATTATGTGCCTCATAAG
This sequence comes from Ontholestes murinus, assembly GCA_963969525.1. Taxonomy (NCBI): domain Eukaryota; kingdom Metazoa; phylum Arthropoda; class Insecta; order Coleoptera; family Staphylinidae; genus Ontholestes; species Ontholestes murinus. The sequence continues at coordinate 27,292,974 of OZ018391.1, forward strand.
AATAAACTAACGAAAGTCATGTTTATAAATTTTGTAAATAAACAATTAAGAATTGCTTACGAAGTTATATTTTATAAACTACATCTAGAGTGAATTAGGTACTTATTTAAAATTATATTTAACATTGTATCTTTTGTTTCAGGTAAGCATGATTTCCAATTCTGATTTCGATTAATGCACGTGACGGTAAGCATATTTAAGTTTTATCTTAGTTTGAAGTTAAAAAAGTTAAAAATAAAATATTTTGGATGAAATTAATACTTACTTCTGCAATAAAAACATTAAATCGAATAAACTATCCACATTAGAATAAAAAATTAGTGGTGGATAATACTTGGAACATAGGAAAATGAAGAATTTTTTTTTCTAAATACTACGAAATATTAGGTGATTTTTACAACAAAATATATCTACTTAAAAATAAATGTTAACAACATGGTTATCAATATTCTTAATTATTCTAAATTACGGCTGTAATTCATAAAAAATATACTGAATAAATTACTTATATATAATATTATCATATATTTAAATATATAAAAAGGCTTGTGATTATAATTACCTTAAAATATTAAAATTTTAATTTTACATGCCAGTAACAAATGTAAATATGAATATTACAATAAATCATAATTGTTAAACAAACACATATAACTAATTTCACAAGCGTTTACTTTATTCAATTATTAAATATTTAATTAAGCGCATTAAATTTAGAAGTATATTTTCTCGTTTTTTTAGGGAAAACGAATTCTATAGACTTATTGGCCAATTTAAAGTAAATGAACACATGTTCTATTTAAAAATATGGCAAAATAATTACACACTGGAAAACTAGAATGATATATTTTAGATCCATTTATCAGTTATGTATTTATTAATAGTAATACTAATAACAATAATATCTGACCCAATTATTTTAAAAACCTATAAAGGAACTATTGAACGATGTTTAATGCTTGAAGCCATCACTTTATGATACATCTTGAATCAGGAACTTTAAATGAAAATACACTTCGTTGATATCACACACAGGATTTATTACGTGACTATAGTTTCAACCTTTAAAAGGCCATTATCAAACGTACAGTACGTTTGATAATGGCCTTTTAAAGGTTGAAACTATAGTCACGTAATAAATCCTGTGTGTGATATCAACGAAGTGTATTTTCATTTAAAGTTCCTATTAAACGATGTATACAAATATTTGACGTTAATTAATTAATATATTTTTAGAATCCATCAATAATTCATATAAATTATTAATTGATAAATCTATCTGTTCTCTAAGCTATAGAATAAACATCAGAATTGTTCCATTCCGGAAATCGCATAGCAGACAACCAAACTACTAATGTCTGGTATGTGGGATTCTTGCCAATTCGGCTTGTCTTCATTTGATACGAATTCTTTTTAACATAATAACAAGCAAAACAAACAAGTCATTTTTGATTCTTATTATATTATTGCTAATTAGCTTTTGTTGAGGCGTGTTCTTTCTCATTAACATGTTTAAATATTTCATGGCAAATTATCAGAGCGGCATTTTGAATATATTTATATAATAACAAGCTTATAATTAATTAGATGTTAATTAAACACTTGGTGTTTTTCATAATTTAGATTGTTAACAAAATATAAAATTGCAAAACTAATAAGTACAGATAAAATTATTTAAAAAAATCATACAAACTAGAAAATAAAGAAGTGTTCGATTTAAAATTGTGAAACAACCCTAAGAGTTTAATTAACCTCTAATTAATATAAAAATGTTTCACCACGGGTTAAGTGAGAATTTAATTCATCGTATGTTTATAATTATCATACTTGTAGTATTTTATATGTTAAGAGACACATTTAGTTTATTATTCATTAATTACTACTAACTTTTGTCTAGAACTTATATTAAACAATCTACAAATATTAATGTAGTTTATTTAGATAAGCAAAATACTAAAATTTTATTTGAAAAAATAATAATTTGCGTAAATATAACGTTAAGGTATAAATATTTATGCCACAAAACATACATAAAAAATGGTGATGTGGCCATCATAGTACTTTCCCTATATTTTACTCGAAAACTATGAGTTTTACGTAAAATGGCTATTTTTAATGATTTGTTCACTTTTGAATTTTGAAAAAGAGAATCGACCGAGCTCATAAATCATAATAAACAAATGACAGTAAAAGGTTAGTAAATGACTGTTGGCAATTGACAAATCAATCTTGGTAGTCAACATTTACCAATTAGCAATTACCTGTTTTCAGTTGATACTTAATATTTGACTGATGACTATCAAGTGTTTTCATATTATAAATGACATTTATGGCATTTAGAAATTTGTAATTTATAGTTGATAGTAGATAAATTGACAATTGGACGTTGAACAAATGATTGTTAGCAATTTAAAGTTGATCAATAATGAGAGTTGATAAACGATTTTTGGGAATTGTGATATAAAAGAAAATAAACAAATAAGAGTTGAGAACTTATAAATGACAATAAACAAATGAAAGCTGACAGTCAAATTACTGCTGGTAATAGACACATCAATGTCGGTAGATAACTTTTGCCCATGAGTTATAATTCATACTTAAAAGTTTTCATTTGACTATTACATTTTTATTTGACAAATGACAGTTGGCATTTGGTAATTTCTAATTGACAATTGTGACATAATAAATTTATGATTATTTGCTATTTGTGAAATAATATTGATTTTTTAATTTATCGATTTTACTTTATATTTGAGTCATAAAATGTCAATTGACAGTTAATATTTGGCAATTGACTATTAACGATTAATTTGACAAATAACAGTTTGCATTTGGCAATTTGTAATTGACATAATAAATTTATATTTGACAGTAAGCAGTTAATATTAAAAACAAGATTTTTAAATAATAGTTGAACAACGATAACAATTGTCAGTTGTCAAATGATTATTCGCAGTTGATAAATGACAAATAAAATTTGACAGTTAAAAAATGATTCTTAGAAATTGTTCCCTTATAAGTTAAAGGTTTACAGTTAATAGTAAATGATTGGAATTGAGAACTGACAGTAAAGAAATAACAGTTGGATGTTTAAAAATGATTGTTGAGAATTGACAAAAAAAAATAGCAGTTGTTATTTCTTAATTACTTACTTCCAATTTACAGTGGATACTTAAGAGTTAATAGTTGAACATTCATTGTTTTTAATTAACAAATGACACTTAGAAATTTATGTATACTAAATGGCAGTTATTAAACTCTTAAGAGTTGTCAATTGACATTAAACAGTTCGAATTTAATAAATGTCTGTTAATAATTGATAATAACAAATGACAGTTATCTATATACAAATGAGAGTTGGTAAATAAGAAATAGCAGTTGACATATAGCACTTTATACTTTAAAAGTAAATAAAGAATAGTTGACCAAACATTACCTTTCTTAGCTGACAGATGAGTGTCAGTAGTTAATAAATAGCGATTAGTAATTGTTACAGTTAATATACTAAACAATCAAAACTAATAATTGAAAGTAAAATAATGACAGTTGATAGACAAATGACTTCTCGGATATTTAGAAATGAACAATTATTGACTATTATTATTATAAAGTGATAGTTGACAAATGTCATTTGGGGGTTAGTCGTTGATAACTGACAGTTAACATATGATAATAGGTAATTGATTTTTGACAAATAATTATTTGCAGTAGGCAAATGAATGTTGAAATTTGTAGTTAATAAATGACGGATGACAACTAAATACGTAACACTTAACTAATGATATATAGAATTTAACAAATAACAATTGTTTCTTGGTAACTATTTCCTCATTTCTAGAAGTATAAAGTTACAAGTTTTTACAACAGTTGACACGTGACAGTTGAGAAATTATTAGTTGTAATGACAGTTTGTAGTTGTTCATTGATGGCAATGAGTAAAACATGATAAATGACAGTTGATAATTGACAAATGATGCCATGAGTTGACAAATGACAGTTGACAGTTGAAACGTGATTATTGGAAATTAGAAAATAACAATTGGTTGTTAGTTGATATTAAAAAATAGTTAAGCATCACTGTTAGGTATTGACAAATAATAGCTGATAGTTGACCAATGATTCTGTGAGTTAACAAATGACAGTTGGCATTTGAACATTGATTATTGGAGATTGGAAAATGATAGTTGGTAGTTGTTTTATAATGTAAAAGGTAAAACCATAAATAAATGAATAAATGTTAAAATGATTATACTCGGCTGTTAGGTTGTGATAGATGGTAGCTCATAATTAATAAATAAGGCTATCAGTTAAAAAATGACAGTTGAAAGTTAAAACTGATTATGAGAAAATGGAAATGTCAGTTGCCAGTTTTTAGTTCGTGTAAAATGTATAACAGTTAGGTATTGTCAAATGACAGCTCATAATTGACGAATTGTCAGTTGACAAATGACAGTTGACAGTTATAAAGTCTTTATTAAAAATTAGAAAATAGTAGATGGTAGATGTTAGTCGATGGTGAAAAGTTTACACTTAACTGTTAGGTATTAATAAATCATAGCTCAAATTTAACAAATGATGCTATTATTACACAAATGACAGTTGTAAGTTGAAAACGGATTAGTTGGAATTAGACAATGACAGTTGGAAGTTGCTAATTGATGTTAAAAAGTTTACACTTGACTGTTAGGTATAAACAAATGGCATCTTATAATTGACCAATGATGCTATCAGTTAAAAAAATGATAAAATTGATAGTTGAAAATGACTATTGGAAATTTAAAAAAATAAAGTTGGTAGCTTTTACTGATTTTTAAAAAGTTCACACTTGATTCTTAGTCATTTACAAACGACAGCTGATAATTGACAAATAATGCTATCACTTGACAAATGACAGTTGACAGTTGAACAATTATTATTGGGAACTATAAAATAAATGTTGGTAGTTGTTAGTTGTTTTAAAAAAAGTCTACACTTGATTATTAGGTATTTACAAATGATAGTTAAAAATTAACAAATGGCAGTTGACCGTTGATATAATCAATTATTGATAAATAATATCTGATAATTAACAAATGACTGTTGATAGTTGATATCATCAATTATTGACCAACCATTGTTGGAAATTGGAAAATGACATTTGGTAGTTAAATCAGGTATTGACAAATGATAGCAGATAATTGACAAATGATGGTATCACTTACAAAATGACAGTTGATAGTTGAAAAATGATTGTTGAAAATCGGAGAATTGACAAATGTCATCTGATAAATGAAAAGTGATGTTATCATTTGAAAAATTACAGTTGACAGTCAAAAAACGATTATTGGAAATTGGAAATAATAGTTCACAGTTTTTAGTTGATGTTAAAAAGTTGACACTTGATTGTTAGGTATTGATTGTAACCGCTGATAATTGACAAATGACAGTTGATACTTGACAATGATTATTGGAAATTGTTAAATGACAGTTGGTAGTTGTTAGTTGATGTTACAAAGTTAACACTTGACTATTAGGTACTAACAAATGATAGCTCAGTTAACAAATGCCAGTTGATTGTTAATTAACGATTATTGAAAGTTGAAAAAATAACTATTGCTAGTTGTTACTTGATGTTTTAAAGTTAACACTTGCTTGTTAGGTAATGACAAATGACAGCAGATAATTGACAAATGATGCTTTTAATTGACAAATGACAGTTTCTGCTATTAGTGACCAAATGACAGTTGATAGTTGAAAAATTATTGTTGAAACTTGAAAAATTACACTTAGTAATTATTTGTAATAGATGTTTCATGTAACTCTAATAGTTTATTAGCATTTGGCAAAAAATGGTGATGTGGCCATCATAATACCTTCCATATATTTTTCTTGAAAACTATGAGGATTACGCAAAAAGGCAATTCTTAATAATTTATTCACTTTTGAATTCTCTACAATTATTTGTAATATAAATTTCATGTAACTCCTGTAGTTTATTAGCAATTGGCAAAAAAATGTTTCTCGATAGAATTTAAAAAAAATATATTTTAATAAAACTTGTTCAGTTTCTTATTCCCTTTAACTTTTGTTTGAAAAGTTTTGTAAAATTTTGGTCTAATTACTCCAGTATTAAAAAAGAAAAGTCTTAGTATTTTGGGTCATATAATATAACGTATATGACAATCGATGGAAAACCATTAACAAATTTAATAGTAATTAAAAATTAAAGACTTTTATTATATCATTTCTTAGTCTATAATTTCAAAAGGAATTAATATCAACAAAATATTTCTTTTATTTTATTGAGTTTGTAACATTTATTATGAACTGGAAGCTTTTACAATTACGTAGATTGTGAAATAAAACAACTTTATTTGCAGAAATAAATTCATGCAATATAAACATACTATAACAGAACAAAAATTAAATATTTTATGATAAACCTCTATCCACTTACTGTCTATTAACTTGGATTTTACTCTTTAACATCCTGGTTACTAATGTCTAATAAATTTAATGGTTTACTGACTTTCAATTATCCTTATCGCTAATGTTATAAAATTCATCCTTTTCTGTATTTTATACTGTTTATATTACTTATGTTCAATATATTTTTGAGATTTTTTTAACCAATTCATTATTATGATTATTGGTTTATAGCAACGTAAATATACAGCGTTTGTCATTCATAGTGTTTTATTCACTATAATTATAAGGAAAATTAAGATTTTAGTAGCGTGAAGAAAACTATCTTTAAGTAACAGAATGGAAGTGAAATTGACAACTGGAAATGGCGACAACAGCGATACGTGTACAACCTAATCTATTGATTCCTTTCACTCCTCCTAACGGAGGAGCTGCAGCCCAAGATTTCTGCGACAATCTTCAAATTTTGGTCATGGTAGTACCTTTTGTAGTATGTCAGCAATCATCGCTTCGCTTCTTTTATATGAAACATTTATCTTTTTACTTTGTATCACTTCTCATATAAAATGTTGCCTGATATCTATATGTTTTGGCTTGGTGCTGATTATAGGATTCATGGCCAATTTCTGTGCAGCTTGATTATTATTGTTGATTGTAATGTTTTGTTTATTTTCTAAATCAGCTTCTAACTTTGCCACCAGGTGTAATGCTTCTTTTGCACATTCTATCAGAAGCAGTATTCAGCAGTTGATAGGGCCATTTTCTTCTGTTTTCTTGATTCGCAGCTGACAGCATCACCATTCTTTATGAAGCAATGACCAGTATATGATCTTCTATCAAGAGAATATCCTTTCAATTTAGCATCTTCATTCCTTAAGAATGTTGACTTCAGGTCTCTTGTCCCTTTTAGGTACCTGAGTATTCTTTTAGCAGTTTTCAAATATTCTACACCATAGTAAGCATTAAAAATTTCGTACTGAGGGTGTATATCCAAACCACACCTCAAAAGGGTTTTCCCGTTTGTTGCTTTTTATGGCACTCATTGGTAATATAATTTGCAGTATAAATAGCCTCTACCCACAAGGATTTGATATATGTGCTTCTTGTATCATATAACTGGCTTTTTCTAAAGAGTTTCTATTTTTTCTTTCGGCTGTTCAGTTATGCTGTGGTGGATACGGGGCGGACAGACGTCTTGATATGCAATTTTCTTTTAGATAATCGTCAAATTCTCTGTTGCAACACTCTTTTCCGTTATCTGTTTATAGTATTTTTATTTTGAGGTTAGAAAATTTTTCTGTCTCCTTTTATTCCTTGAATTTCTGTAAAACCTCATTTTTATTTTCAATGAAATACACCTATAAAAGTAACAAATTATATTTGTAACCAGTATCCTTTCCCTATGGCATGGGGCCACATACGTCTGAGTGTAACGTGTGAAGTGTTTCTCGAGTTTTTGTTTCTCCTCATCTTTCTTTCGGAAAAGATAAGTTGGTTATTTTTCCTTTTAAATATGTTTCGTAGTCATAGACTTTGCTTTAGACTTAAAATGTAATTCTCTCATAGTTTCATTTTGGAGAGCTTGCTTTAAATCTTTTTCATTCAGATGCCCCATTTTCTATGCCAAAGGTCTATTTCAGTATCTATTGGGAAAACGTTGCGTAACTTTTTCTTTTGTGTACACATGCACATAGCTTGATAGCATTGGTTTCCATTCATTGTGAATTCTTTATTGTTGCAGTTTTCCTTCTTGAAGATTACGCTATAATCTTTTTAAGTTGCTTGAGCCACAGATAATAAATTAACTGATAATTGAAGTATGTATAGTGTATTTTGTAGGTCAATAACTTCTCCTCTAATTTTAAGGGACTAGTCCCTTCAATTTTCTCATTTTATCCGAGACCAGTTTTACAATTTCGTCAGTTAACTCCATAAATAGAATTAAACTTCTGTCATTGCACATGTGTGAAATACAACAGCTGTCTATACACCATTTGTCAGTTTTATTAGGGTCTACAGATGTTTGTTTTTTTTTCAATATAAAAACATTTTGGACTAGCAATATAATGTTTAGTGGTCTATTTTCATATTTCAGGTTATTTTTATGTTTCTTGTACTGTTTACTTCTGTTTTTAGTAGGATAATACTGTTGTTTTTGTTTACCTCCATAGTATGTGATACATGCTTGCATACCAGCCCGGACGAGGACAACTTCAGCTTAAAATCATTTATACATTTTCTGAATAAATTTTATATTTTATTCTACATATAAAATTACAATTTTAATAACATTAATAGATTTTGAAAGCTAAGCGATTTTAAAAGCTATAACAACATATCAATTATATATGGTAAATTAAATGAGTATTTAATTTAATAGTTTAAAAACCAAAATTAAACATAGACAGAAAGGCTAAGCAAAAGAACAAAATTTAGTTAATCGAAAAGAGTACGATTTATTAAAATGATTAAAAATTATATGTTTTAAAACCAAAATGTAATAGAGTTTTTTTTTTGTTTTTTATACTAAAACAATGATAAGAATCTACTATGCTTGTGTTTCTTAGACGATTTTTACTTTAAACTTTTTGGATATATTATTTCGATTGTTTTATTTCTTCAGTACATTTAAATTGTTATAGTATTTTAAAAGATTAGTCTAATATTTTCATAACTATTTCAGCTTTCATAAAATAGACTGGCTAATTTTCTATTTCGGTTGTACGTACTTTAGATTTCTTAGAATTTTTATAAATCCAGATCTTTTAATGCTTTTATATGTATTTTTTACAATTATATTTATTATAAGATCAGTTTCTTACAATGATTTTTAAGGGCTTCCAAATTATTTGTGATATTTTAAATATGTTACGACAATATTTACTTCTGAACTAAAATAAATACAATTCGCAGATATTGCGATTTATTTTTATATGACGTTTTGTTTAAGTTTTCTTGATAGCTCTTCCCCTTAATTACAAAATATTTGTATATTCTAAAATTCAAGCATTTCCGGTAATATTTTGTGCCAATAAATTGAATCAATAAATTTACTGCCCTAGCGTACTCTTCACCTACCTCAATCAATTATCTCAACGTACTCTTAACCTACGTCAATTAATTATGCAATAGTCTAGCGCACTAGACCTATCCTAATCAATTATTCATTCACCAAGCGTACCCTTGACCTTTATTTATAAAATGTACATTCATATGCTTATTCCTGACCTTTCTTCATAATTTATTTATTATCTATGCGCATAGGTAAAAGTATAGAATGTTTTCTTAACTAAAAACTCTGAAATGCTTTAAAAGCTATAAAAACATGCATTTTTTGCAAGTAAAAATAAATGAAACTGATAGTATACAGTTAAATATTAAAAAAAGAAACAGCTAGGAGTGCCAAAAATAGTTGAAGCTGTCAAAGGTGTAAGCAAATATCTTTAGCAACAATAAAATTTGAAACTAAAAATTAGTAAATCTGAAACTGCGGAATCTGCCAACAAAAATTTAAATACTGTCAAACATTTTTGGTTGCTATTCAAAAACAACAAACACTGCTCTATTATTCCTCGGGTTGCTTTATTAATGTCATAATCTTGGAATCAATGTGATTTTTAAACAATGATACAATTAGTAACAGTACAAGGAAAATATTTATTTTGAAAAATGTATGATTTTTGAATTTCTGAAATAAAAATCAAATTAAAACAATTAAAAAATAGTACTGCATGTTATTATATATACATCTTTTGATTACTTACCAGTATTTTATATTTGATAATGTATCCCCACAGTTGGTTAATTAAACATTTTTTTGTATATTTTTGAGATTACGTTTATTAGAGAAATTGGATGATAATTTGCAATATCAGTTTGTGACCCTTTTTTGTGAATTGGCACAACTATAGCAATTTTCAAGGAGTTGGGAAATTTCGAAACATTGATTTATTAGAAAAGCGATTGGTGTATTTATTTCGCTGGCAATTGTTTTCAGTATTTTCGAGCTTATCTCGTCTTTTCCTGAACTAGTTTTGCTGTTCAACGACAGTATGATATTAAATACTTCCTGAGGAGATACAGGCTTCAGAAAGAATGTGGTATTAATTGTCCGGTGTGACGTTGTATACTGCAGTGATGGATTATTTTCGAAATGGGCTTGTAGCTTACCCTGTGTTACTGTGGAGAAGTATTGACCAAACTTGTTTGCTATTTGGGAAGGGTGCACTGTATTTCCATTCACCAACAAAGTAATATGTTTGTTTTTCGTTTTCCTGACAAGTTCTTGGTTTATAATTTTCCAAATTTCCTTTTGTACATTACTCGCTTGTTCAATTTGATTGAGTGCGGCTTGTTTTGTTTTGTTCATTAATTGTTTGTGCCTTTTCTTTTAATTTTTATACTGCGCATCTAATTCGTGTGACTGTGATTCCATTTTTAGTCTAAATAAATCTTTTAACCACTTACTTGACATTTTTATTTCGTTATTTACCCAGTTTTTCCATGTTGCCATTTGTTTCATAGCCTTTTTCATGATTGGACAGCTAGCGTGGAAGTGATGTAATAATTTCCAATTAATTTTATTTAGTCTGAATTTTAGTTAATTAATGTTGAGTTTCGTTACTGATCGACAGGTTGTATATGTTCCATTTTTTGATGCCTTTTTTATCCAAATTTGCCTCTAAAATCTGTTAGGTTAATATTATAGGCGGTGAAACACTCGGTAGGCAAATTGGTGGCCGCGTAATGGATTTGGGCTTCATACAGTCCTCTTATACTCTCCAGTCTCGTAGGTTTTTGTATTTTATTAATTATATTATGAGAGGCAAAGATATCACGTAGCAGTTTAGTGTAGTTGCAGTCGTCTAGCCAATTAATATTCAAATCTCTGCATATAATAATGTATTTGCATGATTGGTGGAGTTCATTTATCAATTGAGTTAATTTGTCATAAAATATGGTTTTATCACCCCCTGGTGGTCGGTAAATACTTAAAATTCCAACGCTCTTATTATTAATAATAACGGTACTGGCGGCACATTCAATGTGCGATTCTACAAAAAATAGTTCTGCCCGCCTATATTGTTTAGTTTTGAACTTATTGTCTGTGAGAATTGTATTTCCTCCATGTTGTCCACTTTTTCTGATGAAGTTAGATCCAATGATGTATCCAGGTAGTATTGTAATATTAATATTATATTTATTGCTCCAGGTCTCTGTCATGCATATGATATTGGGTCGTTCCTCTTTGATCGCTGGGTAAATTTGGTCTAGCTTATGAAATGCACTTCTAATATTAATCTAAATGATTAACTAATGGGCTTAAATCGAAGTTTAATAGTCGGTTTTCCACTTTTTTTCATTTCTATTGCCTCGAGGTATTAAGCCTGTAATTACTGGAGAATTTTAATAATTTCATTTTATCTAGGGAAAATTTGTGTCCTGTTTTGATAGCATGGTGGGCTACCGCTGATTTATCTGCATTCAAATTCCTAATATGTAGGGTATTTTCTTTATATCTAGTGTGCAAATTGCGTTGGGTTTGACCAACATACATTTTATCGTAATTGCAGCACTCTATAGAATAAATGCCTGATAAAGAGAGGTAGTAATTGTTATTGAAAGTGTTTCCGAGGTTATTTTTTAACATGGTATTAGTGTAAAATGCTGGAATTAAATTGAAATTTTTACAAAGTTTATACAATTTATTTGTTAAGTTGTGGGATGTAAAAATTTAACGTATTGCTTGTGGGGAGCGTCTCTAATAGAAGTTAATTTCGTTAAATTTTTTATTTTGAATCTGTAATTATGTTTATTTATGATTTTATTGATAATGTCAACTTTGTAATTTACTTGTTTTGCAATTTGACGGATTTTATTAAAGTCTATTTTTCTGTTAGTTTTTGACATTGGGATGTGAATTGTCCTAAAAATCATGCTGTGGAAAGAGGCGAATTTATGTTGGTCGGGGGCATATGAGTCTGAATGAATGTAGTTAAAAGTATGGGTGGTTTTGCGATAAATATTGAAATCAAGTTTATTTCCTTTTCTAGTGATTAATAAGTCTAAAAATGGTAGTGAAAAGTTTTCTATTTCTTAAGAAAAGCAAACACGTCATCTACATCTTCGAAATGGTTTAAGAAAATATTCGCTAAAAAGGGGGATAGTGGGTTTCCCGTTACTGTGCCAAAGGTTTGTTTATAGTAAGTTTGGTTGAATTCAAAAATATTGCAGTCCATTACAATTTTTGTCAAATTTAAATATTCTGTAATATATTGTTCTGGGATGTTATTTTTAATTAAAATTTGTTCTAAAATGGACATAGTTATCAATCGGGACGCTCGAAAACACGGATTCTGCATCAAAAAATATTAATTTCTGACTGTTTTTAAATTCTATTGATTTTAATTTATCAGTTAATTCAAGGGAGTTCTTAACTGAAAAGTCGTTATCTATTTTTAAATTACTGAATTTACTTACAAGCCATTTAGAAAGTTTATATGTGGGTGAATTTATATTAGAAGATTGGTCGGAATTTGTTACTTGGTTTGTGTGTTTTCGACAGACAATAGAGTTGTGGAACTTGGGTTTTTAATTTTAAGCAATCTTTTATCTATTAAATTATTGAGTTTTCTAATATATGAATTTAGGGGATTGTTCTCTATAGTAATATAGGGGCTTGAATCTAATAGAAGTTGTACGTTCTTAAAATAATCTTCTTTCTTGATGATCACAACACTATTACCTTTATCCGATTTCATGTAGTAACAGTCTTTTTCTTTTAAACTTTTCACTATATTCTGGTTGTTTCTGCTGTTCGTAGTATTGATGTAGATTTCTTGTAACGTTCTTCAAGAGGGACTTCGAATTTCCACGGAAATGGGTTGCTGCATTGACATCTAACTTTTCAGCTGCGATATCCAGGTCATTGATGATTGCTTCTATATGCAGTTTTCTTGTTTATAAAGAGTGTTTTAAACCTTTTGTAACAGGTTAATTACATCGTCGGAAACACGATACCACTGTGATTTATAACCAATTGTTGTTTAAAATCTGGTACATCTTGGTTGGCGACTAACGGACCGTGATTCAGTTGTTGTTGAATCAGGTTTTTCAACTATTTATGGAGGCAGGTTGATTTTTGTCTTAATTTTGTCTGGATAACTGGATAACCTTTGGAAATCATCCCATTTCGCAGAAGGTGTTGATTTGCTGAGACGAAGGTGTTGGTTGTATGCCGTTATTTCTAAATTGGCACATTTTTTGTAGAATTGTCCGAGTTCGACAACATCGTGACCGAAATGTACTTTTGCGATCAATAAATTTTGTAAAGAAAGGAGACTCAATCTCTCATTTATAGTATCGTATGCTTATGGTAATGAGTAAGTAGCTGTGATTTATTAAAGTTGATTTTGATGCGCTACTTTGCCAATCATTATTGCAGAATTTAAATAATATTTTGTAAATTGCAAAGTTATCATTGCTTTGTCAAGTGTTTCAGTATTTGTAATCAAGACCAGGTCATTTGCAAACCATACGGTGTAAGCTGAGGGATTAAATGGCTTGGGATTGGGATTGAAAATGTCTGAACAGTAAAGATTATTTAGCAGAGGTTATAGAGTCGATCCCTGGAGGACACCCTCCTTTAGGATGAACGGATGAGAACAGGATTATTAGATTCGAACTTTAAGGGATCACTAATAATTAGAAAAAACACGAAAATATTTTTGTAAAATATACAACAAATGATTCTTATTAAGACTACAAAATTACACAGAAATAAATACGTTCAAACTAGTGTTGCTTTGATAGCCTTGCTATTTTATAACACGCAAATGTCTGTCGAAGTATTAGCTAGAGAAGTAGTTGTTTCAAAAGTGATTTGTTCTTGTAGTCTTAATAAGACTCATTTGTTGAAGATTTTACAAAAATATTTTCGTGTTTTTTCTAATTATTAGTGAATTTTCTACAACATAAAGGACTTATATATTTTTATTATTTAAGGGATCAGTTGAAAAAAATGGCATGGATTTATATTTTCTAAATATTACTTTTTAGATTTTTATATTATAATCCATATGTATAGTATGGTTCCAAAAGAAGGTTTTCATTTGAATTTACCTCTATGTAAATTTTGTTTTACAAAACCTATGATGCAAAATCTGAAGCTAAATGCAATTAGAAAATTCATCATCTGTTTGTCGATTTAAAATATATATTGGACTTGGATATTATACTATAATAATAATAAATATCTTTATTCACATTTTTTTACAATATAGTATTTACATTTGAGCTTTAATTGTGAATGGGCTATCGACCATTGGTCTTTCGGCCCAGCCTAAAATATTAATCGCTCTTTTATTTAATTGTCAATTGTTCGAGGAATTTCACGAATGATTTCATGTAAGGTTTATTTGAGGAATTTAAATTTAAATTTCGTTTTAGGCAATAGATATCTAGAATCTGGCGATTAGAACTGGGGGTTGAACATTTAGTAAATAAAGTATCCATGCGAAAATCAATAGGGGTAATTTGTGTCAGGTCATATAGGAGGGCATTGGAGGGGATTGGAAGGATTTCGAATTTTGGTTATTCAGCGGAGGTCTCCGCCACAAGTATATTATTTATTGTAGGTTTTCTGGAAAGGAAAAAGGATACAGCCATAATCGAGCAAGGGCCGACATATCGACTTATAAATTCTACAGGCAGTTTTGGTAAAGATACCTTGATTTTTGAAGGTTAGAGAACTAAAATGTCTGGCCCTTGCAACGATTCTGGCTTTCGTGGCTTTGCTATGGGGTTTAAATGAAAATTTGGAATCCAAGGTATTTGCAGGATGGAGATGATGGTATAGGATTTTAGGATCGTTTGGAGAAGTTCTATGGTTATTAGGAAGGATTCTTCATTTGGAACACCAAAGTTCCACTTGAATGAATAAGTGCTTGTAGAGAAGAAATTGTGGTTTTTAGATTATAAAAGTAAGAGATTAGGGTACATAGATGGGTTAAAATAGAGAGGATCAGAGTTATATAGGTCAAAACAATATTTAATATGTACATTATTATTATTGTTATATTTGTCGCTGTTAACAGATCACTTAAATTTCGGTGGTTATGCACCTATTTGGGATTTAGTGAAACGTTTAGACAATTGATGGCACCTTTATCGTTTTATGATATCGAAAATAAAATATTTTGTACCTTTAATTAAAAAGCAAGAAAATCATATACACATTTTATAAATATAATTTTGATTTTTTTATTCATACTGGATACTACATTTTCTTGAAACCAATGACCCAAAATTCTTAATTCATAAAAAAGTAAGTTTTCATGCTGCTCAATCACATAATGTAATATGATTAAAAGTTGTTAGCATTCTCTTGCATTTTATCTTGATATATTGTTATTAGTATTATCTTGATATCAATTTTCCAGCCTAGTAGAATGATTATATTTTCAAATTTAACATTAATTGAAATAAATCACGATAGCATTGAATCAGAATACAATGAATACAGAATATCTAAATAATGGAATAATATAAAATTGATTCTGGTTTCGATATAACGTATTCAAATACACAATAAACCTACAAAATCCCCTATTTGTATAACATTGTATGTACATTAAAAAAATAAAATAATTGTTTTACAACGTTGTTACAATATATCGAACAATATCTCAATATCCATAAAATATTTATGACAAATACGATTTCACTTTACATTACACCAAACAATAATATTATAAATGCATATCTACATAATCCGATAACTTAATTATTTGCCGCTATCGGTATTATAAAACAACGGTGTCGTAATTTCTAGCCACTTTTATAATGCGCCGAAAAGTAATTTAATTATCCGGTGACTAATTATGTTTACGTAATCATTATAATATAATAATTTACAATTATTTGGTTATTTCAGTTCCTATTTACTAGAGCGTACAAATATGTTTCTAATAAAAAGACAATGCCTTAAAGGTCAACGATAATAATTTTCTCTTTTATGCGAAATTTTATAATTAAATTGACAAATGTTGTTACGCGACAATGAAAAAGTTTGCGTAGATATAAAAGAACTGTTATATTTACTGGGGTGTGACAGTTTTTATAAGTGATATATGATACGTTAGAGAAAAATGTAATTATATGAAATAAATTCGTAATAAAATCAAATATATTTAAAACATATAAATGAACCAGATTGACATAACTTACACGTCCTTATTTAAATGCTTTGTATAAATATGTTTGATTTCGTAATTTTAAAACACTTTATATTTGATAATGACTATCTGTTAGTCGAAACTATAATTAGTATTGTTAATATAATTAGTACATCTTTAAGTATCTTTATTTTTTCTTTTATACTTTTCTTCAGTCGCCTTCTGCTGCAATGTCCAATAATACTAAATTTATATAATTCATTTATTACTGTTCCTTTTCTCTAATTAAGTTAAATGTTTCCGTTAACGGTTCTTATGTTCATTCAACATGCCTGCCCTAGATTTAAATGGGAGCGCATATAAAAATTCTTGTTATAACTAATTGCACTTTAGTATAAAGAACGTAATTTTTCTCAAACAAATAATTAGTTTATCTTTATTTGTTCTTTGTCTTTCCTTTTCTAGCTTACCTATTTACTCCGGAACTGGCCATAGATACATAATCCCTTTTAACTCTTTGCAATGCCTTGGAAATTATGCTGTTTACAAACTTTTAATAAAATTTTCATGAGAAAATAAGTATCCAAACATAATAAAATGCTTCATATTTTGATCAAAATCATATGTTCCTAAGAAAATGCGCTTGAGAGAACTGCCCTGGTTTTAAGTTCTTATTTAGCGCACATTAAACCAATAAACTAAATTATGATATTACCATAAACGTGCCATCTATTGTCTAAACGTTGAATCCACCTATAGGGATTTAATGTAACGTTTAAATAAAGTAAATCGTTGATGCACATCAGTATTATTTAATGTCAGCAACATACACTGACCCAAAATTAGTCACTTCTTCTAATCGCCGATCTGGTGATAGCAATGAAGATTAAAAGTTAGCTAAGCGATATGAACTAAAATAGGAGAGGAGAAGTATTTTCATCTATATTCTTCAATTAGGCCATTTTGATTATCTCCTTTGTTAACAATTATACAAAGGAGATAATCAAAATGGCCTAATTGAAGAATATAGATGAAAATACTTGAAATAATTGTTATTTGCATCGTTATAATTTAGATAAACATAATATTCAATATACGTACCTGCATTTCTCTTATATTCTAAAATTTTTATATTTCAGTGCATATCTTAGCGCACCCATTATAGAATTAATAGTTTCTATGAAATATATAGTAAAAAAATCCTCTAGATTGCTCTTATTCCCTGATTTTAAAATGCATAAATACCGGCGAATTTGTTCTTGAGGAAGACGTATAGTCGAAACTGGTCGGAAAAAGAATTAAAAAAGGAGTGAAATAATACCAAGAATTTTGATCAACAACCAAAATTTTGAAGTTAAGTTGTTAAGCAAGAAATTCTTGTGGATTTATAAGTTTACTAACAACTTGATATCTTTTAGTATGAGGTTTCTTTTTTCTTTTGTAAACTTACTATCAGGTTTATATTTCCTTTGAGACTTCTAAATTACTAAAAAAGATGTGAATAAATAATATTTTTTACTTTTATTTTGATTCAAATGCAAGAAGAAGAAGAATAAGATTTTGATTAAAATGTCAAATTTTATATTTTTTTAATGAATCAAATTTCGATATTCTCTTTATGTCTTACAAAGAAAGAAACGAATGAAAAAATGAAACAAATTAGGTTGTGAATTGTCGGAGTAAATTTGATGTATAATAACTTATATAAAGAACTAAAAATATCAAATAAATATGAATCTCAAATAAAAGGAAATGAAGGTGCAAAAATTTAAAATTAAAATAAGAGTCTAAAAATTATCACAAGTAATACCATAAGTGATGGCAATTTACTCGAATAAATTTTGTTTTTGCGTGAAAGTTTGTTGCTTAGCGATTTTAATGAGAGCAACTGTCACGAAAAAATCACGAACCGCCAGGCGAGTGATTTTTTCTATCAGTTGCTCGAATAAAAATCGCGAATAAGCACCAAACTTGAATGCACTAAAGACAAAATTTATTCCGATTTAATTGTCATCACGAATGGTATTTGGAAAGACTATTCCACGACTTGAAACGAATATCAGTGAATGGTTCAATGTTTATATTAAAATTTTTATGATATATCTCCTGCAGTATTTTGGTCGAAAAATTCGACATTGATTAAATAACACCTCCCTTATAATCATTTGCATTTACCTTCTTTATATTATACGCCCAGTCATCATAATCGCGGCAAGAGTTTCCATTAAAGTTTTGCTAACAACTGGTAGTTTTTATCGGCGCAGATTTCTTCAAATCGTTTCCAAACACCCGATCTCGTTTAAGTTTGATTTTTTGGTGCAGAACTTGTCACCGTCGCATTTATTATGGATGATGAAGCCCTACCTAACCTTTTGATTTTATAACCTACTTACAACTGACATAAGTATAACCAACGTTTTTCGCTTTTTTATCAAGGCAAATTCAATTTTTTTGTCGGGAAATAGCTAACTTCAGTTTATTCAGGTGAATAAACAGCAAGTTGGTGTTTATTCACTTATAAATTGACGTGATTGGCTAAAAAATAAAAAATGCCTCCTTTTCATTGGCTACATGCAATAGGAGTGGAATAGTCAGTAGTAAATCACTGAGAAATAAAAAATATATAAAAAATTTTAATTTGAGTTTTAATGAATTGAAATAATTATAATAGCGTTTTTTTTCTTAGATGAACATAATTTGTAACACCATACATCAAAATTATTTGAATAGAAGATGTCTAAAAATTACTACTAGTAATTAAAAAGGTTTTCTAATCGAATTTTTGAAATACTTTAGGCAGAAAGATTTTGATGCTACCGAAATTGTATGAACAGTGGAGGAGAGGATAAGGGTTTGAGTGGAAGAACATCTTCAAGCGTGAACTCCGCCCGTCAGCATGGTGTTAAAATTATATGTATGTTTTTGTATTCCTTCCATATTGTGAATGTTTTGTTATTTTATTTGTATATATTTAACCATTTTTGATAAAGTTTAAATAAAGATAAAGATAAATTACTGGTGATGTTTCGCAAAGCCCTATTCCAGGCCCAACCTCATACTACATACATGCATCTTGTTTAAATGCCTTTCTAACATACTTTTTTCTTCCTCATGACAGGTTGCGTTTGCGCAACTGTCACCTCCGAGTTGGAATAGGGGCGGTATTTGAGACTGACGCTAGGGAAGTTTGCCCCTTTTTACCGAAGACTTACTAGCTGCGCACGGCAAGAAGTGTCCCCCTGAAATCAACATTCATCGCTGCCCCTCCCCCCTCATGCTTGTGTCGTTTATTTGATTTAATTATAATTAATATTTACTTGTACGTATACATTAAATTTAGCTTAAAGAGTTTATAATACATCTACGTTTACATCATGTATGTTTAACCATTCGTCAGGGTTTCGGGTCCTCCTCAGGTTCTCTACCTCTTTTTTCTTTAAGACTTTCTCAGGAAATTCGCAGACTGCGTCCCATTTGGGTTTTAGTTCTATCATCCTCTCCGTCAATGTTGATATGCGAGCTGGCCCTCCCAGAACCTCTTCCATTATCGCATGTTCGTCCCGCCAGGCTGAGCAGTCGACTATTGTATGCTCTGCAGTGTCCACTGTATCCTGTCGCAGCCTTGTCGATCCTTTGGAGAAACGACCTAAGCTCGCCGGACCCCGAGAGTATCTGGCACATAAATTAGGTTACCTCCCATTGCCTCCGCTTTATCCATTTTCTGATCTCGGGGATCAGTCGTCTCGTCCAACGCTCTTGTCATTCCGTAAGCATATTCTCCTGGTTACTCCTCCTGGCCACCTCTCTGCTCTCCCCTCCTGCTGCCTTGTCGATCCTTTGTAGAAACTACCTAAACTCGTCGTACCCCAAGAGTATCTTACACAGGAAGTAAGATACCTCCCCGTTCCTCCGCTTTATCCATTTTATGATCTTGGGGATCAGTCGTCTCGTCCAACGCTCTTGCCATTCCGTAAGCATATTCTCTTGGTTACTGCTCCTGGCCACCTCTATGCTCTCCCATTCTGCTACAGCTGCGTGTATTCTGGCCCTCATCGATGGTCCGGCAGAGGCATGGATGCTAGAACCTCCGCATCAGTAATCTCCTGGTACCTTTCGAGCACCCCCCATGTTCCCAAGAAGTTTAACCATTGCCTTCGCAGATCTTCTCGCTACTGCTACAGCCTCCTTGACGTGGAAGCTGCACATGGGATTGGTTTCTAACATTACCCCTAAGTACTTCATTGTGTTTCCTACCGTTATCTCCTGTCTCAGGAGCCGGATTTGTTCTTCGGCAATTCTAGCCGCCCTTCTACGGGATAGCCAGACAGCGCTGATCTTCTGCACCGCCACCTCAAGCCCTTTCATCGTCAGCCACCTTGAGACTTGATCTGTGGCCTACTGTGCGGCTATTCTAAGTTCACCTGCTGACTATGATGAGCAGGTCGTCTACAAATACGACCGCTTCCGCACCTAGGAAAGTCTGCCTTAGGAATACCCACGAAAACCCTGGCTATGTCTGCTATCTTCTTTTTTCGGACGAACCTCACCCTGTTTCCTCTTTATTTTTTTCCACATTCTAATGTCTCTTTTTTAGTTATAACATTATTTATTCAGAGCTGAATCAATTTCCAGTATTCATCGGATTGTATCATTAAGTTTATTATATTGCTAGTATCTATCTTTGTTCCTATAGTCTTCTCGATCTTCGCCGCCTTACACGGTGGCATTTCAGGAAGGTATATTCTGTAATATATTTTCCTCCGCAGTATATACAGTGGTTTTACCCTGCTAAATGGACTCGCTTCAAGTATGCACCAAAAGCAACGTGTCCACTAAGAAATTGACAGAGATGGTAGTCAATTTCTCCATGTTTTTTTTTCGATCCACTTTTCAAGCTTGTTCAACAATTGTTTTTTCTTGTGTACCTTGCTTGTTTCAGTTTTCCATTTATTTGCCGATTTCTCGATGATGGTTTGTAGCTTCTCTTCCTTATTCCAGTCATCTTTCATTTCATATGCCAATCGTCTTTATGAGGCCTGCAATTCTATTGTTAGAAATGTCAGAAATGACTTATAGTGCCTCATTTGAGATTGTCCGACACACTTGACCTCCCCTTAATAGCACCCGCCGTTATGCCCTCCCCAAATGTTTCCTGTATGTTTCTGTCTCACTGAGCTTAGTATCTTTCTAGTATAATTGGACATAAAGCTGCCTTTATCAAATATGTTGTCAATATATGCTTTCATGCTAGTGTTTTTTCCTATGTATACACCTAAGTATCTTGTGGAATCCTTTATTTTGACTAATTGGTCTTTCACCCTCATCCTTACTTCTTTAAACTTATATCCGCCATATAGAATCACTGCTTCTGTTTTTTGAGGTGATAGTGATAGGCTAAGCACCTCGTGTCACTAAACTTAGTTTTTTTTCAGTATGAAAAAGTGCTCTTCAGATTAGACATAATCCTGGCCAGGCTCATGGCTATGTCAGATATGTTGTTTATGTGTGCTTTCATCCTAATATTTCTTCATAAGTACATTCCTAGATATCTAATGGAGACTTTTGTTTTGACGTTTTGGCTATGTTGTCTTTAGCCTTTATCCGTTCTTCTTTAAACTTATATTCGCCATATAGGTTCACTGCTTCAATTTTTTGCGGTGAGATTGATAGACAAAGCCCATTGATCTTAAGATATATATTTACTAAATGCCATCCTTTATAAGAAGGAATTATGATTATTTTGCTTGAACATAAGTATCCGAAGCTGAGTTCGTGTATGATGAAAGAGTGAAGGAAGGGACCTACGTGTTAGTGGAAGAACATTCTTCCAGAGTAAACTCTGCCTTTCTGCTTGCTACCGAAATTGTTCGTACATTTTTGTTTAATCTTTTATGACTTATGGTATATTTATAAAGTAAGTTTGATAAAGTACTTATAAGCAATAAATAAAGTTACGTTATTTACTACATAAATATCATTAAAAAAATTCCACGTAAATTGGAATAAAAATAGGTGCTAGCAATGGCAAAAATATTGCTTAAATGTAAGAATAATTTGCTGATATTCATCGTGAACTATATGAAATAATGGGCTGAGTGGAAGAATTGACTGTACTGTGAACTCCGCCATCAAGTTTGAGATTTAAATTTTAAAGTTATTGTAAATGTGTTTTATTTTGCATATGTTTTCTAGTAAGACTTGTAAATTTCTGTTTAAATATTTGAGTACGTGAAGAGTAGAGTAGAGTACTTGTAATTAAAAATATCCTTTCCTTCACTTGTAAAGCTTAGTTAAACTTTTGTCTTTTCCATTAATGTGGCTTTGTCTTTAGATGTAGCGATGATTGTCGTATCATCAACATATCCACCTAGTTTAGCCACTTTTTGTAATCTCATGTTTAAATCTTCATCATAGAGTATGTTCCATAGAACGGGACCCAGGACTGAGCCCCCACATGTTATTGGTATGGTACTGATTATTGGACGGGTTCCCTTTCAGTATCAGGTCTTTCAGTCTCCTGAGTATGAGGTGTTTAAATAATTTATCTGCTCTGTCCATTAAACATAATAGCCTATAAGTTTTCCCATCATCAGTGTCTTTGCTTAGCTTCTCAATCAATATTAGTTTTGCTATTTTCCATTTCCTTGGACCCTGCCCCGTACAAGAATAGAATTCATCATTTCCAGGTTTTGTTGAAGGCCGGCTTGAATTTCTTTAATTTATAATTTTCATTGGAATCTTCTTAAGCTCAGGTAGAGGAAGATTCATCCACAGTAAAATGCAGCAGCGATTCTAAACTTTTCCTCCTCCTCTAGTTCAAAAGCCTTTCGAAGTCGGAACTATCTATATCTCAACTATCTTATATCCCTGACCCCACAGGTCTGAGTCCAAATCTTTTATTATGTTGTCGCAGCATATTTCAAGATTTCCCTTTTTAGTGTCTTTTTTCAGTCTACAGTCCCCCTTTATGAGTTCTAGTTGCTGCTGTCCTGTTCTCCTGATGACTGGCTTTGTCCGAACATCATCTGGCAGTATACCCTTCTTTTTTCGCTTGGTCGAACTCCCTAAACCAATATACCGTATTTTGGGTCTTATTTTCTTTGGGTTTAAATGTTTTATTACATGCGGCGTTTATTGCCTTTATGACTTCTGCGGGGCTCTTATTCTTATCCAGCTCCACTTATAGTTGCTTTATGTATTTGTCGTTTTTGTTTACGTCAATAATCTATCAAGATGCTTTGCCGCTTTACTTAGTATTTTCAGCACTATCAATTTGTGAAAATTTTAAAATGTATATTTTGGTGCATGCTTAGATTTTGGTCATCGATGACTGTCCATTTATGTAGTTGGGTTCCGATCTTCGCCGTACTCATCGTAAGATCAATATATTATTTGTTCTGTGGTCCAATAAAATTTGTCTTTATGCCATCATTGTGTAGTATTACCAGATTATGTTAGGGCATCCATTCCCTCAGTATTTTGCCTCTTCAGTTTTACTCATTGTCTCCCCACTGTCAGGACTTGGAATTGAGATCGCCCGTTATAATAAGTTCTTTCTTTGTGCCTTCATACAGTTGTTAAATTTGCTGAGGGCCGATTCAAATTGGTGGAATGTAGCATGATATAATTAGAAATTCGTCCAGTTCAGGCACTAGAAGGTGGTTTTTATTTGTGCATATTCTATGCACTTGTACTCCAATTCCCTTTCTTAGTTATTTTGGTTTGGTTCGGCTATAATAGACAGATCTATGTGCTTTTATCTAGCGTTTTTATTTGTAAGAGATCTATCACCCTTTTACAACGACCCAGGTTGCTCTGAAGTATCTTCTAAGAAAATGCTTCTTTTTTAATTCTAGCGTCTCATTTTTGACAGTTGTCTTCTAAACTTTGCGCATTTTCAGTACCAGCAATGTATCCTTTTTTGTCACAGATGGGACAAACTCCAGTATGCAATTCGCTTATTTTGACATCCGTCTCGTTAAACGGCCCTTTCTTAAATACTGCAAAGAAAACTATTACTCAGTAGCTACTTTTCACTTGTTTTATATACAGGCATCTTTATTGGCAAGGGATACATAACAAAAATGTTGGCTATAAAATTACATAGAGTATGTTTATCAATTGGCTATCACCATTTCATCTTTCTGCCTTCACTTGTTTTATTGGCCATTCAACCCATAGTAGTAGAGTAGTGTTTGGCTATCGACCACGTGGTCCTTCCGCCGTGTAATTTGTGTGTGTGTGTAAATGAGCTTGTTACTTTAAAGGATCGCCCCCCGTCACTCTAAAGCACCATTTATTGTATCACAATGGTGAATGGTATCGATCACCCATCCAACTACTGACCCGAACCAACGTTGCTGTACGTAGTTTAGATACAACGTATCCATATTAATAGTAGAACTGAATTTTTTAACTTTTTAAATAATATAAATGAATAAACATGAATACAAGTGTCTTTTATATCATTTCTATTGATTTATAAGTTATTAATTACCTACTTTTTTTTCCTTGCAATATATAATACGTTTTTCATCCAATTCACTGAAATTTATCGCTCGCGTATAACTCGTACAATTTTACAGTATAATAAGTTTGCATTATGGCCGTAAATCATTGATTTATGTGCAAACATGTCACCCGGCGTCGAGGATTCTCTTTGTATGAAGGGTGGTTTTCACTCCTGTAAAACATTTTAAAAGTTTGTAAACTGATAAATGATATTAAATCGATGTCTGTTATTGAGAAGCACATCAAATTTCTGCTCAACGGATTATTAATCACTATGTGTCATGTTTTAAATTTCCGAAATGGCAGACTTTATTTCTCGTTTTGTCATCAATTGTCATCACTGTAAAATTATATGAAATATAATATTACCTATAAATAGATCGATAGATGCTTGAATTCTTTGTCACTGAAGGCGTTTTCTTTATGATACATTTTTAAATTACAAATAGAATAAAAATACTTACTTTGTTAATCTCACAACGAATTAATATTATTATTAGTTAATTTTCTACGACGAACTGCAGGATTTTAATATATTTTATTATCACAACGAATTTTTAGTGACTGTAATTTTAATCGAGATCTGATCTGATCTTTCACAAACAGAAAGAAATTAACAAAACAAGAAACATATATATTTATTCATAGAGAAACAGTGAGAAATGTAATTATTTTTTATGTATATGTCCATTAATATATTTGGTTAACAGGTAATCCAAAGCATACATAATAAATAAATGAAATAAATAAATAAAATCAGTCCGTTCGTTAAGTAGGGAAATTCCCGAATTATGCTTTGCTCTATGTACCGCGAGGGATTAAATTCAATCAATTTTGTTTCTTTTTCTACGAAATGGATTACCTGAATATACTTCAAATATAGAAATATAGGTACGTTTTCAAACTGATTTTATGGTTATGTAATTATTTCCCATTGTCGCATGCACTGATTGATAAATCATCAAATATAACAGCGTTATGAAAAACACATTTGCAGTCATCTGTAATGTGTTTTTTACGTGTTATACAATCCTCATTATGATTGCAATTTTCTGGTCACCAGGAGTTTGTGGTAAGTATGCACGGCAATAAATTGAGTATATAATTCTGATTACTTTTTAATTCTTATAATGTTTCTCTAATAAGATCAAGAAATTGCATAAATACGTTTAAGCACAAATATACTGATTGCCCTTTTCAAAAGATTCAATTTTAGTCTTTTTTTTCACGATGAAGCCAAGGTCTTTTCCATGTATGAAACTTTATTTCTGGTGCACGACTAAACCAGCTGTTGCTGTATCAGTGGGAAGTTTTGTATAAGTTTTAAACTGTGCAATTTTAGTCTTTCGAGGTGAAACCTAGGTTGTTCCCATGTATGAAACCGTATTTCTTGTACCTGACTAAACCAGATGTTGATGTATCAGTGGTAAACGTTGTGTAAGAAGTAAGTTTATATATTTAACGCATTATCAATCAACTTATAGAAAAGTGACTAATTACCGATTTCAAGATCTCATTATTGAGTTCTTATCATTTTATTAATTGTATCCTACAATTTTCCTAAAAATCTACTATAATGTGATATGCACGTGTATCATAAATATAGATAACATAAAATTGTTTACAAACAACACAAATTACCAAGGATTTAGTAATACGTAAGTGCATTGGTTTAAATTGTACTTTCACTATAGAAATAATTCATTCCACTTGACTTATACAATAATTCCACTGATACATACTTTATAAATAACAAAAAATGAATCATGACGACCATCAATAACTTAAATATGGTTAGTAAACTGTATTAATAATTCATTGCAGTTGCAGCTAAAATCAATAATCAAACACGTCCATGCAAATTCGTCGTGAATTGATAAGTTTGATCTGGAGTGACCTTTCGCGTCAAAATACTTTGCAAATACTGCAATAGCTCTACCGGCGAGGTCGTGTGTGCAAACAAAAGCGCGATCCGGCATTACCGTATTACTTTTATCGCCGTATAAAAATCTCTCGATCGTCTGAAATGCCATTAAAATGATTGCTGTCTTGTCTGTTCAAGGATACTAGAGTTGATAGGTTTCCAATGTGTAGTGCAAGTACTCTATCGGATAATCGTTTGTTGTTTTCTCGGTGCATATTCAATTACAAATTGTTGTCCGTAACGCTAATCAAAATTGTCTAATCTGTGAATTAAATTATTATCGTTATTATCTGAGAGGCAATAAAAATAACCAATTGAAATTTGTAATTATAATTATGTTTTTAATATTTATCAACTGATACCTTGAGTAATTGTTTCTTATATATTAATTATGTTTATCTATTTATCACCCTAGAATTAGCCATATCGTTTTTAATAGGCTATATTGCCGATTATTCAATTACCGCCCTAGTGATAAATAATAACGTAATTAAAGCCATTGGCACTTTTTTATATTATTATAACATATGAATGTAAAAGTTCTTACTATTTTTAAGTACAATACTACTACTACTACTATAATAATAATAATAATGATATAATAATCTTGAGGACTATGAATGTCTTTTTTTTCATTGAAACCATAATAATATAATATATAAACATAACCTAAAATCGTTCGTGACCATCAAAATAACCAGACATGCAACAAGGTTGTTGATGTTTATTGTTTGATCTATTAAAATATCGTTTAAATCTGTATCAAGGTCTTTGTCTAATCCATTGCGTATTTAAATCATCACTACAACTTCTTACTCGTAATTTCACTTGTCTAAGCAAAAAAACGCAAGCGTAACAAATAAGTGCCGCATAATATATTTAAATTGACACAATAAAAACTACAGGTGAACGTATAGAAACTATAATTTTACTATATTATATTCTGATTTACGAGCCGAAACACATTTCTCATCTGTTTTTAATACATATATGAATCAGCAACGAACATTTTTGAACACAGATTTTTAAATTCTTCATCATAAGTGATAATTTTCAATCTGTTCCTTTTGTTGGCAAAACTTTTCTAGACTAAAATTTGTTCGTTTCTTATTTATATGAAGAAGAATTTTGTAGCTTATGTAAAAGACTACTTGTGTCTTAATTGGTGTAATTGTTGTAAAAAGTGTTCATTTACAAAAAGGAGACAAAGCAACACTCTTTCACGTGAAAGACTGTGTCGGTTTAGAAATTCAAAATGTTTTTTGAATAATTTATTTTCTAACATAATGCCAAATAATTTCACAAAGAGTATTTTATTATTATGAGAGAGAGAGACAAACATCTTTATTGATAATTGAATACATTCGTTATGTACAATATAATCGTAATTGATTTTTATTACGGCTATCGACCCATGGTCTTTCTGCCAGTGTTATTATGGTATAATGGTATTATGAGAAATTACTTGATTTTTGAGGAATTTTATTATATGTTGAGCATCGTCGTTAACTGGTGAGCAGTGGATTGAGCTCTTCTTCTAGTAACGCTCGACTAATCTGCTTACTAGCTACGTTCTATATTATACATTCCACGCTGTACATTCATAAAAACCTTTATATAACGAATGAAGTGTTATAAACTGGCACCACATGTTCGGCCGGAAAAGAAACACCCCGAAGAATATCGAGATGTATGGCGAACAACAACGTCATGATAACGGAACAATAGTTCCAGGCCCTAATCAACAGGATGCTGGAGGTTTAAATTAAATTACACTTGATTTATTTCACAATTTTTCTCTATTTACTCGACTAGTTTCGCTTTTTAAGGCATTATCAAGAGTGAGTTACAAAGTTTCTTTTTTATCAATAATAGTTTAAAATAATTCTTGAATGTTGTCGGCGTTAACTTGGTGGTACATTTTAATAAGATAATTAAAACACTTTAACTTTGTTTTACCACAAAAAATATTTATTGCTGTGACTATAGTTTCGAACATTCACTGTTCATTATCAAACATAAAGTACTTAAAAATAAATTAACAGGTGTTATTTATATGCCTTCGAAAAGAGGAGAGTACATCAGGTCAGTCTGGTCATTAAGAAGGGAAAAACCGGGATTAATTTTGGCTTTATGAATTTCTAGCGCTTCCAGTAAATCCATTTTACGGCCTTTATCCGTAAAGTGGATTACTGAAAGTACACCCTTGCCGAAAGTGTGATTATTTTCTATTAAATGATTAGCAAAAGTTGAGTTGTTATGTTTTAATCGAAATGCTCGTTCGTGTTCTTTTAGTCGTGTTTCAAAATTACGACCAGACTGACCGATGTAAATTCCTTTAAAATAGACATTATGAAAAAATCCGGCATTTATAGATTAACTTGCGAATCATGTAAAGGAATTTACATCGGTCAGTCTGGTCGTAATTTTGAAACACTAACTTCCTATTTCCGGAGCCACCGAGGAAAAGTTTGCGACGAAGAAATCCCGTTCTTTCGTCCTTATTCAAAAACTATGGAAATAGCGATACATTCTGGATAAGGTCGGAAAAACGAAACTTCTTTGTCGCAAATGGAAATAGCGAAACTAGCGGTAAACTACTAAGGTGACGAGAGTAACCTGTAGAAGGAAGAGGCCTTGAATAAATTATTAGAAAAATAAGCCAAAGCTTTCCAAAGACCCAAGCTACTCTCGTTACTTGGATGCCACCGCCGAGAAAAAAAGAGCTGCAGCAACAAATCAGGCAACTCCTGGAGGGTAACATCATACCGTCCTCATCATCTCTTTGGGCTGCATCGGTGGTAATGGAGCCGAAAAAGGACAGAACTTTCCGCCTCTGCAAGAATAATTGCGCCATCAACGCTCCCACTACATTAGACCGTTACCCACTCCCAAGGATAGATGACCTATTGCAAAATAGGTCTTCAGGAAAGTTTACTTTCACTATCGATTTGGCAGATTCCCATAAAAGCCGCTGACAAATTTTTCACGAAAACAATACTATACGAATTCAAACGGATCCATTCGAATTGCGAAAAGTTCCAGCGAACGTTGGAACGCCTACAAGTAACGATTTCTTATGTTCGAATGCTTGCATAACCTTGAAATCATCATGCCATCAGAAAATTTCAGGCAACACCACCCCGATGTGGAGGACGTTCTTAGCTTCCTCAAGGAATCAATATTTTTCCCAGAACGTGTTAAATTTCTCGATTATATTATAACACAGGAAGGTATCACTACATATCCAAGGGGATATTCCCCAGGGACGGCAACGTTAGGATTTCTTTCATATGGACGTACTTCTGGATGGTTTTTACAAAATTTTGCAGAGAAAAGTCAACCCATAACAAAACTTTTTAAGAAAACCGCCACTTGAAGTTGACGTCAGCAGAAGCAAGAGGCAGAGGACACTCTCAAGGAAGCGCTAATTTCGGCGCCAATTCTAAAAACCGCTGTACCCGCCGAGCTATTTCTCATCAGGATCGATGCAAGCGTCTACGCTTTAGGGGCAGTTCTTGTCCATGGGGAGCGACCTGAAGAGAACCCCGTAGAGTTTGCCAGCCGCCTGTTCACCTCTACAGAAAGAAATTAAACGACAACACAGAGGGACCTTCACAATTCTCTAAGCCCTCATCAAGTTCAGAGGTTACGCGGAGGGATTCCCTATCACCGTAGCAACCGATTACGAGGCCCTGCGTTGGCTAAAAGCACCTACAGGCCGCCAGGAGAAATGGGCTTTGCTACTACAGGCGTTCGAACTAACCATAAGATACATCCCTAGAAGGTCAAATTACGTTACGGATGCCCTGCCTGGTTTCAGAGTAACGAAGCCACAGAAATCAAAATGATTCAGATGGATACACCCCGGCAAACAGCCGCAGATATTAGTCAGAACAATGTTAAGGGAAAGATTTGAGGAAGTAATCAAGGCCCTGAACGCACAACCATAGACGGAAGCCGTATATTGAAGTAACAAAGATAACCTATTGGAATAACTCATTATCTGCAGACACGACCCGAACTTTGTCTGTCAAGATGCCCAACAACGAAGTGAGGTTTACTAAAAGAGTTTCACGACAGCCCCACCACCGTTCATTACGGATTCAAAGGCACAAATCTCCTTCAAAAAAAAAAAGATGCGAGACGACATAGTCAAGCACTTAAAAAACTGTGTTGAGTACAATGATATAAACCCAGCAATATGAAACTTGTTGGCCTGATACAGATATTACCTCCAGATCAGCGTTTTTGTGGTATTCCGACACCACGTTTATTCTGGCGCCAGTATAAGTCTCTGTGTCCAGCGATCTGTACTTTGCCTAACTAGATGACCTGCCTAACTCCACTTGGTTGGTAGAAGTCGAATTTGTTCGTTAGCCTGTTTGTTATGATCTTAATTAACAGCTTATGCAGATGTGATAACAAATTTATTGGCCGATAGTCAGGTATGTTGCTATTGTCCCTTTTTTTATGCAATATCGTTACTTTTGTATTTTGTCACATATAGGCATTTATTTACCAAGATTTTAATAGTTTCTAGTAAAGCGTCACCACCTAGTTTTAGCATATCACTGGTTATGCGATCTTACCCGGCGCTCTGCCGGTTTTCATTTGTTTTAGAGCTTATCTAATTTCATCGGTGCTTATATCTGGCATATCCCTGGAGTTGAAATTTAAGATTCATCAAGGTGTGCTTTAGTTAAAGTATAATGGTCGATATAGAATTGTTGGATAATCGCTACTATGTCGGTTCTTTCTCTCTTTATTATTTATTTACTCCGTTCTTGTCTTTCATGTTTATAAACATGGTTCTTCCGTTCGTCTGTGAGCGTTTTAAAACTCTCATATTCTTGTTGTTTTCTATAACTGCTTTAATTGTTTCCGTGTTATAACTTCTAATATCTTGACGGATTTTATTACTAACAGCTTTGTTATAATCTTTAAATTTCGGGGACTCTCAGTCTATTATTCTTCTTTTCCCCAATCATTTTTATGGTGTCTTCCTCGATTTTCTGGTTCTTTTGAAGTTTCCTATTGAAACATAGCTTTCTATTCACTGTTTGAATGTGGTTTTGTAGTTTTTCAGTCAAGACATCGATTTTAAGATTTGAAAGGATAGTTGTTGGTGTTAGTTTTCTCTCTAGCTCCTTCTGATATTGTGCTGTATTTTGTTTAATAGTTTCATTAAGTGGGATTGCGTTTTGTTGGATCATCTTCTTTCTTTCTACACTAAAGTTGATTTTAACTGATGCTCTTATTAGTCTGCGGTCGCTTCCTCTGTGAAATAAAATAAAATGTCAAAATGACATAATAAGCATTGTCTAAAATATCCCACAAAAGGGTAAATATGAAGCATATTTGCTTATAAATAATTTAAAACAAACTCCGAAAATGGCAAAGGTGAATGACTTGTCCACGGAAGAGAATGGGTTTGAGCGGAAGACCATTGGTTAACAGTGAACTCCGCCCGTGACTCCTGTGTCCTAAATTATTTGTATTTTTTATATGAAATGTACGTATATCGTGTATTGTTTGTAAGTTTTTTTTAAATTTTGTAAGCAGTAGAAGCGAAGCTAATAAAGAATAAAGAATAAATCTATTTAGAACTGCAACGTTTGTAACTATGTGCTTCTTATTGGATATGATGTAATCGATTTCATTTTTTGTCCGCGAGTCTGCCACGTCCATCTTCTCAGGTTTTTTAAAGAAGGTATTCATACAGAATAGTTTTACGCTCTGAAGATAGTTAATTAGTTCTTCGCCTCTTCTGTTTCTTGTTCCTAGCCCGAAGTTTCTCAGGCTTTGGATATGATCTGTTTGTGTTTGTGTTTGTCCCACTTGGCATTGAAGTCTCCGATGATAAATGAAAAGTATGACTTTGCCTCTGTTCGGGTAGTGGTAATATCTTCATAGAATTGTTTAATTTCACAATCCTCAGAAGTACTTGTGGGAGCGTAAACCTGGATTACTTGAAGACTATATTTTTGGATAGTTTGAGTACGATGTATATGACTCTTTCTGATATGCATTTTATTTTTGTGACAAGATATTTCAGTTCAGCGACACCACCGATGTGCGAATTTGTTTCGGAGTAGTTTTGGTAGAGCATGTGCCCAGACTCTAAGATGGTACACTTTTCGCCTAGTAGCTTTGTTTCACAGAGTCCAAGAATATCCCATTTTATCGGAGAAAGTTCTTCCTCTAATTCAATTAGCCGTTCTGCAAATTTCATGGTCCTGATGTTAAACGTTGCGATGCGTAGCTTTTTACTATTGGTGTTCTTATACCGTGTCCTTGTCAGTTTTGTGCCTCCTCCCAGATTCCGAGAGGCAGACTGAGTTTTCAGTGTGGGATTTCGAAGTAATATTCTTGCCCACCTGAGGATACTTGACTTATTCATTGGAGGTTTTGGCATGTCTAAAATGCCACGGTTGCCAAACGTGTTGGCGAGTTTTAAGTTCAGCCGCCAAGTCTTGGAACAGACGCTACGGTGTACCTGTTGGTCCACGGGAGGTATTTGATTTCCCTCCTACCACTCATATCTGAGAAGCATTCCTCTATCCGCCATCTGGGGACGCGCCCTGTTGGGGTTTCAGATTCACCCTAGGGAAGTGATATATTGGAATTTTAAAAAGTAAGATTAGGCTGAGAGATATACAGCGATTAAGTGCTTCAGAAGAGATAGAGTGCATCTTGATGATTGGATTGTACATAGAAATGCATCTTTTAAATGAAATATGGAGCATAGAATGTAGCTCAACATTCGTATAATGTTTCAAGCTTCTAAGTGAACACGGCAGTAACACTCGTATCTGCGCATGCACTACCGTCCGCTACTTCAGTTTACGTAGCGACATCTCTCGCTGGTGTCGTTACATTATCTATACTCTAGGTCTCTAAATATTTTTAACCTTTCGAACGTTCTGTAAACTAATTAATATTTATAAAGTAGATATTTGTATTAATAAATAGCACTTAAGTTACTTCTATTAGATTTGAAATCAAATAGGCAATCGATGACTAAACCTCTTAACAGGTAATTCAAAAAAATAATGGCTTTAAGACACTTTTTTACATTATTAGAAATATGAAGAACAAATTTTGAATAAGTTTAGAATACATTTAGTAAATAATCTCTGCTTTATTCTATAAAAAAAATATTATTTAAAAATTAAAATTGAAGATTAATATTATATTTCTGAATCTTCTTCCACTCAAAACCCATTGCTTCTTTCGTCCAAAATTTTACGTATGTCCAAAATTTTACGTATGTTGTTTTGTAATAATTTTTTATGAGCATTTTTTTAAACAAAGAAGACCAAAGTTCTTAATAAATAGATTTAAGAAGCTTGGGGTTGACTAATTTTCTAGAAAGTATTAAGTATTTCAGTTCCACTAATATAATTGTTGGGTACATTTTGTTTCTTTATTGCAGAAGATTGACAAATTAGAATCGTCTGCATATATTACTATTTTATTGCCATTGTAATATATTGGATCAATAAGGTTAAATTATTAATACAGATGATAAATCTGAGCGGTTCCAATACTTTGTCCTGTAGAAAAACCTTTGTTACATATGTACAGGCTGCTAGATGATATATTATTTTGGTAGCGACCGTTGATAATTTGTGGTAAAAACATAGTGAATGTTTCTCTTTATTTCATTTCATTATCTACTCTCTAACAGTTAAGAAAAATGTCATTAAATTAAGTGGTTTTCCTCGCACTCCATGTTTCTGTAACTTTTGTATTAAAAAAAATTGAACTATTAAAAGCAAGATTAACTCAGTAGTAAAATTTAGTTCCCCTGTCTTCAACTCTGATGAAATCCAAAATAGATCAAAACCTGTCCTTGGCTGCTGTTGACATGGTAACAATAGACATGATTGGATTTTTAAATTTTAAAGAATAGCAATTAAATATTAAATAATATATGCTTATGACTCATTAATAATTGGGAAATAAGCAGAATAACATATGCCACTCTAATTTTTGATTATAGACAGTACCTTTTTTGTATCAATAATAGATGGCAATTTTATGATATTTAGTTGGAATATAAATATAGTTACGACACAGTGCATTAAAAGTATAGTCCCAATATTAACATTCATGCGCCAATATAAACAGTTATAGTAAGGTAAATAATTGCTATTTATAATGTCACATCTTCCACACGACACGTGCTAAGTCATTTGAAGGTTATAATTTAAAATTAAATGTAATAGAATATTTTAATACATACTTCACTTGCATATAAATTTAGATGCAAATAAATTTACTGTGAATTATTTCCTCAGCTTGTTATAAAAACTTCATTAATAAGTCTATATAACAAACTCTCTCTCTCTCACACACACACACATTCACACATAAACTATATATCATAATTTATAAAATAAAAATAAAAAATGAATAAAAAATTTAAATTACTAAAGGTGATGTAGACGACTTCTACTATGCTAAATTTCATTACAAAGGAAACATAAAAACATTTTAATCTTTTTACATCACCATTTATTGCTTAATAATTCGATTATTTTATTAGTCCACTTAGAGTTTCATTCCTTTATTTTTCATGTAATATTATATTATTAATTTTTGTGTTTATTTATGAAAATTGTATAAATTTACTTCTTCATTTGTAAAATAATCAGTTATCGCAAATTTAAAAAAACTAACAACTGTTGATGTACACTAACAGATTTTATCAATATATTTACACTACTACAGTTTCAATAAATCAGGCGATTTTCAATTAAATGTATAAAAAGAACAAAACAATGTTACTATAAATATTTGTTTAATTTGATTCTCGTTTATCACGTAGTGAAACATTTTTAATATTAAGGGTTGTTTATAGAAAGGCACTTGGTTGGTTTCACATTTTTTTTTTGTTTGTGAAATCAACCAAGTGCCTTTCTATAAACAACCCTTAATGTTACTATAAATATTTTCAGTGATACATCATAAAATTTGTATTTATAAATAATCAAATGATATATATATAAACATTTATAAATGTATTATTTCTTCGTTTCTTATGGCACAACTGATAATTCCATTCCATTAAAGATAATTTTAGAACGGGCTAATGTTTGATACTAGATTACAGTAAGTAAGATAAGGAATATAAGATTTAGATCCAAAATATAACCAATATAATATTGACAGAGTCATTGGATATAATCGCTAATAAATAAATAATTATAATTAAGACACATTTCTATAGAAGTTAAGTGCTTGTATTATTTATTTTATATAATTTTATATGCTATGCTTTTGTGTTAAAGTAGATTTAAAACGTAAGAAAAGTAAATTTCTATCTGGTGCATTTTTCTTTTATATGAGAGTAGGTTAAGAATATTTTTATAGCCTGGATTTAGAAGATAAGTCTTAAGTAAATAAAAATATGCAGACACTCATATCTGTGATCTAATTGCGTTCAGTTTGTATTGTAAAATGATGCGTTAGTACTTGTTAAGAGTTATGAATCACAGCAATCTGCTCTTGTAATTACGCGTTTAAATTTAATAGTGGCTAATTTAAATTGATTCATTTAAAGGATATGAATTCGCTATAAATTTATTTATTAATAAGTATAAGTATTAAATTGTTCATACTGAAAAATATTCGATGAAAAATGTTCTAAATATTTTATTTTAATTATTTCAGTTATGCTGGTGATAAAAATATTAAAATATGTAATTAAAATAATAAAAATTCGATCCTAACTAACATATAAACTCATCTGATAGATGGTTTTAGTTCAGTGATCTTAATAATATCGAAATTAGCAACAATTTCTTTCTCTATTTGCACTATTTTATGACTATACGTTTTCTAAATCTTGGATCTTACGAGAAATAATTATTATTTCTATAAACCGCTAAAATGAGTTTAAAACCAGAGTTTTTTTTTCAATTAATGTTATTTTATTACTATAGGTTGGATAACGTTGGATCTTGCACCAAAGAAAATATTTAAATAGTTTATAGAAATAAATTTTTTAATGATTTTAGGATTTCAGTTAGGTATTATATCAACTATATAAATCGCTAAAAAGAGTTTGAAGCGGCACATTATTTTTATGA
The DNA here is from genome assembly GCA_963969525.1 of Ontholestes murinus. NCBI lineage: Eukaryota > Metazoa > Arthropoda > Insecta > Coleoptera > Staphylinidae > Ontholestes > Ontholestes murinus. The sequence goes on from OZ018391.1 coordinate 27,330,089, forward strand.
CTAGTGTTATTATTATAATATTATTATAACTTTACGGATGTTGTGCAAAGATCTAGAAATAAAATATTATATTTTCTTTTTGATAAAAAGAAATTAAATATTTTTTTACTCATGAGAAAAATTACTAGGTAATTTAATAATAAATGAAAATGTGCCACAGAAGAAACGACTCCAAGATAAAATAATTGATTTAGAAAAGAACTTAAGAGTTAGCTTTTTCGAAACAAAATTATAATATACATGATAAAACTCCACAGTACATCGAAATTAATATCAGAGTTGAGAGAGTCAACAATAAAAGTGTTAAACTGTGTTATTAATATTAAGAATTATAATTTACGTATGTTATTTCATAAATTAAAGCACAATCATTTATGCCCAGTGCCATAGATATTTCGACTGCTTGATGGCTGTGCATTAATTTGGCTCACATGAATACTTCTGTGTCTCATTAATTTCTCTTGGTGTGTATACCTTATTTAACTTTTTTCTTGTATAGCATAAATTATATATTGTATATAAATAATCAACTAATCTAATTGATACTGGTAGAGCTACACTCTTGATGGAACGAGATATGTAAATTCAATGGGGTAAAACACTTGTTAAAGTACAAAATAAATATTTATTTTGTACTTTGAAAATGATCAGGAATGATCGAAACACGTGTCAGGCAACTGAAAATAAAAATATTATCGAACTTAACAAGTGTTTTACCCCATTGAATTTAATCAACTAATCTACTACCCGTCCACTTACCAATCTCATCTCACACACCTAAGCAGCTCAGTTTGTTGGCCAGTCATCCGCCATTATTAAGCTTGATATACAAAAAGCCTTCGCCTCTGTCTGGTACCAAGGTCTGTTGTACTACTCTGGACTACCTCCATAAAATTCCTATCCATATTATTTTCATCAATACACAATTCCGTATAAACAAATCTGTAAAAGTCAAAATCAATAACCCTTTCTCCCCTCTTTTTGTCTCAAACAAGGATCTCGTCTATCTTTACTACTCTACAATATCTTCTGCTTCGAAATTTAGAATCCCGAATTTCTTTACTTTTATCCTTCTAAGTATCTCCTACAATTTGCAATTTCTAATCCATCCACAATACCTAAATCTCTACCGTCCCCTCAACAGATTATAAACTCCCTGCAAAACTGATTATCAGAATGGTAAATTAAAATCAATCCTTACAAATCCCTTATTACCATAACAATAATTTTCGACATAATATTTTAATTTTCCAAATAACGGCTTCTCCTTAAACTCATAAATTAAAACCACACAGCTTTGAACAAAACTAAAATTAGAGCAAAATTATTCAGAAATTTAACATACAAAAATAGAAATATCTATTCAAAAAGCTGTAAAAAGCTATAAAATAATTACCACCCTCCACTCGACAATCCTACTATCCATAATATCCAATTTAGCTAGCGATTTTCCCTATCTAATATATCTGTCATGCTGAAATTAACTGCTGAAAATTACACCAATGAAGAGGACAAATAAACCGATATGAAGAAAAATAGAAATTACTACGGGTGTAGAAGATGATACCAGCTTCATAATATGACAGTGAAACAAGGGGTTGAGTCGAAGAACGTATTTAAATATGAAGTCCGCACGTGCATACATAATCTTTCTAGCCAAAACTTATATGTTTTTTATTAACAAATTCTTGACATAAGTTAATATAATATATTTTTCAGATGGAATTACTAACTTTTTATCAGAACATAGTTTTAATGATAAGATAAAACAAAAGAGTTAAAACTGATACAAAAACGTAACAAAATGCTGATCAAACCACATTGAATAGTTGACATAGTTATTTAACCAAAGTACTAACTCAGCTATAGAACAAAGAGGCCATATTGAAATTATTATAATCTCTTTTTTGTTGGCCCTGTTAATAATTTGTATTCCTAATACAATTTATACAACCTGCTTAATATCAGAAAAGATCAAATTTCTTAGTATGATAAAGAACTAGACTTTTTTAAATTTATAATAATTATAGTAATTTGTAACAATAAATCCAATAAATTGAATGACTTTATGGATATTACCCTTGTATTTAGGTATTAGGTATTATTTATTTGATCCAAAATGCCAGCAAGAAGATTCTAATATTAAACATAAAAATTTTCTACAGAAATTTTGATCGCATTTGGAAGTGTTTGAATTCACAAAATAGGTGTTTTTCCATCCTCGCCTTCTATTCTTCTGATGACAGTTGCTCCATAAAGACTCTCGTGATGATGATTCGTCAAATTATTTACCAAATATGGCTGTTTGCTCTTTGAAGGGATATTTATTTTAGCGACTGAGGTTTCGACAACTTTAATAATAATTTAAAAATGTTTAGGTTGTACAATAGTTATATATTTTTGTAAAATTGTTATGTTTTATGGGTTAAATGGTAGAGTAGCCTTAATGGCTAAACTTCGCCCATTTTTTTTAATAAAGACGTTTATTGTTATTATTATTATTATTATATCGTGGTTTTAATAAAAACTTTGTTTTCTAATCGGAAAATTGGAAACTTTGACATTTAACTTTTTAAAATATCAGTGGTAGAATCTTTAGCAATTATTACAATATAATCAATTTCGCTGGAAATTTGCATTGTAATAATAAAAATCCACTATGAAAATAGTGGATCTTTAAAATTTACAATTCGTAAAATTCTTGATATTTTCAGTCAACATAATCGTCCTTCTGGGTCCACTGTTAAGAAGTTTGTCGATCAATTTCAGTCCATTGGTTTGTACATAATATACTAACACCAACGTGTATTCAAGGGAAAACATCGCAACCGTGAGCCGCCGTGTTCAAGAAGATCCGAATTTACCAATTCTTCGACGTTCTTAAAAATTGAGGTTATTCACAACGACCACATTTCCTATTATTGATGATATGGATATCACTGACCTATAGTTTTAACAGGATGGTGCCACAAGTAATTTATAATTGCCAAACCTTACTCTTTCTAATACAATAAAAATTTCAATAATTTTCTTTTAAATTCTTTCTTTTATTTCGTTTTAAAAAACAAAGTTCTTGTTGAAAAACCCTTTGTTATCAGTTGATACCAACAGCATAGATTAAAAGTTATCAATATAGTCTTTTGTATTATATAGTAGCTACTATTACTAGTAGTAGTTCTGTTCTGCTTATCATCAACTTAAATCATTTGAATATTATCGAAACTACTAAAAGAAAAGAACTTTTAAATGAGATATTCTTAAAACCTAAATTTGTCACCCTTTGTATTTGTATTTGTATTTGATGCTTTGTTTCTGTTACAATAAAAAAATATTACAAATGGATAGATAAAAATATGTACTTATAATTTTGACGTTAGAGATCCGGGGAGAAGTTCACTCGGCAGAATGTTCTGCCCCTCCAGCCCAATGCTGCATTTGAACTTCTTCAACTAATCCTTCTTGCAGACTACTAATTGCCATTTTGGCTTTATTTTGCTTTAAATAGCATTATTTAGCGTCTGAGTAATTTAGAATAAAATCATTCCATTCTGATATTCAATTACACTTGTGATTCGAAAACTTTGCTGTCAAGACTATTTAAGAATAAGAGGCAGAATCATAGTTGTTAGAGTAATTATCTGCTAAAATAAAAATGTAACTTACTTTCATATTATATTTTCTAAATACTACATATTTCATTGGTCATTGATACAAAGATTACCTTTTATATTTTCGGAATAGAGTACAAAAAAGAAAGTAAACATCGTGCATAGGTTTATTGCTTTTCAAAATATTTTTCCTGAAGACCAGCACATTTATACATGCACTTAAACCAATTTTAGAAGTATATTCAATACTTCTCATGCTACTTTCTTGACGGAACCAAATTTTCAAATTAGGCAAAATAAAACACTTGTTATGTTCCATAATTTTATTTTCAGTCACTTTGGGAATGATCGTAAAAGATCGAAACAAGTGTCAGGTAACTGAAAATAAAATTATGGAACATAACAAGTGTTTTACTTTACCTAATTTGACAATTTTCGAAGCATTTTTTCCAGTTCTCAAATACCAAGTTGATGCGTGAGAGTTTGCATTGTTCTAACGAAGAATGATGCGTCTTCGTAGGTTGGTTTCAATTATTTTTCTGAAAAACAAATGGTTGTGTACCATTCAGAATTGTTCATCCGAATTGTACTAATAATACAGTTGCTACATGACCATTTGCTTCAAAGTGTTCCGTACGAGGGTAGATTGAAAAGTTTCCGGAATTGAATTGATCCAATAAATCGCTGTAGTATTGTCCCGTGTTAGTTCTTCCCTTCTGCAAAAAGTCGATGTGTATCACACCTTGCGAATTCCAAAAAACGGTGGCCATGACCTTTCCAGCCGATGGGACAGTCTTTGCCTTCTTCGGAGCAGATTCGCCTGAAGAAATCCACTGTTTCGACTGCTGCTTGGTTTCTGGTGTGTAGTGGTAGATCCATGTTTCGTCCACGGTCACGAATCGACGAAAAAAATCCGTTGGATTACGCTTTAACAAGGCCAAACACTCTTTCGAAGTGGTCACACGATTTCGCTTGTTGTCCATAGTCAGCAAACGCGGCACCCATCGCGCCGACAGCTTCCTCATGCCCAAATGTTCGTTCACGATATTTTCCCACTTTACTCGTCGATCGGCTAACACGAGATCATGGACTTTGTCGACCATTTCTTCATTTGTGGCCGTTTTTGGACGTCCACTGCGTGGTTCATCCTTGGTGCGCGTATGGCCACGTTTGAACTCGCTCACCCAGAAACTAATAGTCGAAAATGAAGGTGTGGACGTGCCATGAACTTTCTGAAAAATATCTCGTATCTCCGTCGCCTTTTTCTCATCCATCCAGAAATGTTTGATGACTGCACGAAATTCGTTTTTATCCATTTTTGCAAAAGTACCCGACTTGCTTCACAAGATATCCTAGTAAACAAAAACGGAACGACGCACGTGTCTGAAAATTTGACAGCTTACCTAAAATAGGTTAGCCTTGATAACCATCATAACAATTTCACGATACGCGCGCTATCTCTTGCCCATTCCGGAAACTTTTCAATCTACCCTTGTACACCAACAACTTTCTCTACGGGCCACAAGTTTTCATTAGAAAACACTAAATTATTAAAACATTCCACCGATAATAAATTAAATATGTTGAAGATAAGTAAACTACTGCTACGATTAAATTTCATATACCATTCATATACCATCAATATATATTTGAACAACAGTGTAACCATTTTCAGAAATAGCTGGAGCCACTGAACTAAACAAAATAATTAACGTTATTTTAATGGATATAAATTAAGTACCCTCTAAGTTAAATCTGCAAAGTGATTACTCTAAACAAAAGTTAATACAAATAATAATAATAATAATTAGAACTAATTTTTCTGCGCTTTCTGCACCGTAGTTTTTACATTATTAAAAATGTAAAAACGATAAAAACCAACTAACAGTTAAAACAACTACCCCTCCTACTAAAGCACCACCAGGTATTGAATTATATAAATGTTAGTTGTCGTTGCATGTCTCAAATTACATCCAGCACTATGTAACAATTTTTGTGGTGTCTTCCTTTCCATCCACGTCATGGAATTGTGATGACTATCCGCAGACACGTGTTTCGTTGTAACACAGCTCATCAGTCACAATTTTGATGTTCGATTTTCAAAGCAAAAATAAAAACTAAATAGTTACCCATGTAAACAATATAATTAATTAATATCTAGGAAGACCAACTTTTATCATTGCCATCCAAACACATATATTTCACAACAATTTGCAGCAAATTGATTGCTTCTTCAGGTAAATTAAAGTACATACATTTTTCAAAACAGCCATGATTATAAGCACACCGTTTTGAAAATCTAAACGAATTTTATTTATACAAAAGGTTAATAGAGATAAAACTATAAATACATTACATTCATTGTAACTCACACATTAATTACATAAACCAAATAGTAATAAAAATATATGATCAACACATTTGCTCAAACCATTATAGCACTGGTTTCTGAGAACGATAAATTCCTACTGATATTTATACCGCAATGTATTGAATTAATCGTAGCTTGGCCTTCGTTGCGCTGAAATAATAAATCCATAAAAATGTTCCCTCATTACTAGAAAAACATAATGCAACAATGGACGTGCATTGCATACTTAAGTATGTAAATGAAATTTACCGCTGCCTGCACTCAGAATTGGACGTTAATTACTGTAACAAGGTATTAAATTACGATTTGTATATGTTTTCACGCACCAAAGATTTGCATGTGCCAACCTTCGTTTCAGCGATTGAAGTTATAAAATTGATCTTAATTATTATTGCGTGTACGTTTAATATTAGCAGTATTCAATTTACATAATCAAATATGTGATATAGCCATTAAGTTAGTATTTTTAATACAAATTGTTATTGAATTAAATTCAAAATTGAATGATCTCGTTCCCAGCATAAATTTCACTCATTAAGAACAGGATACCTTTTCTGGGTTTAATGCTAATAAATTACAATAACAATAAAACAATAGAATTTTATATATAAAGGAAACAGACGCACGCTTTTATAATAGATATTATATTCATCGTCAATATAGCATGGTTTTCCAAGCAGTCAACATTATTATGCAAAAAAAATTTTTTAAATAAAAACCATAATTTGATTATAAAAATGTGCTTTTCCTAAAATAGAAAATGTAAAAAATCAGACATTTATTCTATAAACTACAATAACAGTAAAAAAAGTTATGCAGGACAAACACAAATGAGCAATTTAGAAGTTTCAAAGAACCATTTAAAGTTTAAATATTGAAAAATAATCAATAACAGGTTACACGTTTTCGACAAACAATGTAAAGCTTCTTAAACAAATTAATTATTTACGATTGGGGCTATCAAAATGCATAAAATAAAAATCGCTTATTAAATTTTGACTTAAATCTTGTAAGATTTATTATCTGAAAAAACCCTTAATCCTTCGACTCACTCATCACCTTAATTACTTCCTAGTTTCCCGATAATCCCTCTTTTATAATAAGTTATATACTAGTTTTAAAAATTTGAAAAGTTATTGATAATTACAGTGTATAATTTTAACTTCACTTTATATTTAAATATTTTATGTAATATTTAAATATAAAGTTAAGTTAGAAATAGACTTTATTCTAATGTATAGATTTTATGTTGTAATAATAAAAGTTTATATATTGCTTTAATGTAAACATTACAATGCAGTATGAAATGGAATAAAATAAACGCCACTTTAGCTCTGGAATCGAATCAGCACTTACAATATTATTTCATTATTCATCAAATATGTTTGCGACCTTTACGGAGAAAAATTTAAAAAAATAAATATATTCTGAACATGCAGGAAATTTCAGATGAGTACATAATTTATATTTATCCCGTTGAAACGGAAATAAACTGCATAATACAAAAATAGAAAAGAAACTTCTTACCATAGATATTATTCGTTGCCAACTCGTAGTAAAGGTAAATTTATTTAAGTAACTTGATGTGGATAAAGCAAAATATACTCTTAGATTCTCATTCATTAAAATTAAATTGATATTTGCTAAATAAATAAACTAATAATAAATAACTAAATAAAGATAAACTTTGATTCATGGAATTCATCATTCTGGGCGACACTATCACTGTCCCAAGCGCCTTAATATAATGAAGTTATTTTAACATCAATAAATTGTTGTTAATGAGGTGCCGCGAAATTAACAATCTTTTCTTAACGGCGTCTATAAACACTACTATAATTATGCCACGCGCGCAGAATATGGCGAAACGCATCATCGTTTTATTTCACAGCATACATGTGCAAATAAATAATTTTTAATGAGGAAGGGTTAACGGAAAATTTATACTTTACTATGATGAACCTGTAATTATACCTGCAAAAACTTAAAATAAAAATATACTATAAATATTGTTATTATTATTCAAATGTGCTGGCCTTATCTAATCTAATCTAACCTAACCTAAACCTAACCTAACCTAACCTGACCTAACCATAAAATAAAGATAGTATTATTAATCACATATGTTGACCTTGTCTAATCTAATCTAACCTAACCTAAAAATAACCTAACCTAACCTAACCTAAACCTAACCTAACCTGACCTAACCTTAAATCCACATTCTGGTGGAACTCATCATTCTGGCACAAGCGGCAAAATATAAAGATATTGTTTTAGTTGTGCACGAATCATTAAGTAGACAAACCGTCAAATTTATGATCGAGCGTATCAAGTTACCGTTACTTGATATATATACGCACGGGGAATTATGTGGCATAAACAATAATATCCATTTATATTGGATTTAATATACTAATTGTATTATATCTACCAGAATGTTTAAATTGCTGCCTTAATAAATTAAAAATAATAGAAATTACATATAATTAAAATTATATTTTCTACTGTTTCTTCCTTATTTTAATGAATTACAATATAATATTATTAAAAACTTTAGGTGAACTTAATTTTTTTAATTTGTATACATTCATTTAATATTGAATTTTGATTATATTTCATAGAGTATATAGAGTATATTTAATATATACAGGGTGAGTTTTTTTCGATGTTCTCTATGGGGATCTCGGAAACTATAAGAGATAGAGAAACGGTTAAATGGAGAAAGAAGTGTAGATTTACGAGACGAATAAAATTCCACTTTCAAAGTTTTCAAAAAAGTCAAGGGTAACTAGATATTTTGAAAAAAGTAAAAAATGTAAATTTTTTCAAATCAATATATCTCGGTTATTATAACAGATAGAAAAAAACTGTAAACGACAAAGTTTTAGATAATTTTATGCAGATTAATAGAAAATTATCAGAAAATTTTTATCGCCATTATTTTCCGAGATATGACTCAAACTTTCATTTTTTTAAATGGAAACCATAGTTGGCTGTGACCTCATTCAAAAGGTATTTTTTTTCTCTTTAATCTAATATGGCATACGACATACTTATTTCTAAAAATGAGTGAGTTATAGTCATTTTAAATTTTATTATAAATAAAAAATGGTTAGCCATGAAAAAGATGAAAGTAAAACAATTGCAGTTGTTTATAATATTAGCAATATTGTAATTATTACTTTTACAGAGATAAATCAAAATGAAACAACTGCATAAAGTAATTCTGCAATTATCAATATATCAATGGGAGAGAAATTTTAATATTAAAAAATATGGTCAAAGAGTCCACTATTAATACTATTATGACATAAATTATATCTTTTTAAAATTGAATTTATCGCTTTTTGACTATTCTCATGTAAATTGAATTAAATGTTTCAATAACAACTAGTTTATGATCCTCCACAGATTGATATGATTTTTCATATACTTTGTTTGTTACATAACCCCACAGAAAAAATTCTAAAACGCGTAGATCGGGAGATGTAGGTGGCCCTGGGATTGGTTTATTTCTTCCCACTTATGAGTTAGGAAAAGCATTATTTAAAAAAATTGTAAAGCCAACATGTTATTAGGTAGAGCACCGTCATATTGGAACCATTTTAATCTTGCTTGTAACGATAAATTTAAACAATCGAGCGTATCTGCAAATGTTTTCTGAAGAAAATGAAAGTAATCAGTTTCACTTAGTGAGCTTTCAAAAATATATGGACCGAGAATTATTAATCCAAACACACTATGGATTAAACCCAAATTTAATTTGTAATTTTCTCTGTGAAACTTCTCGTGGATTCTCTTAAGTTCATCTATGTTCATTGTGGCGATTAAAAATACCACAATTAGTGTATCGCGATTCATCTGTTCATAATATGTTTGTAAGAAACGTATTATCCTCTTGACAAATGGGTTTATACCACATACAGAATGCCATTTGATAATTACAAAATTTTATTCTTATGCTGGTTTTTCATTTTTATTTAACTTTGTAGAACTAATAATTACAATATTGCTATTATTATAAACAACTGCAATTGTTTTACTTTCATCTTTTTCATAGCTACCCATTTTTTATTTATAATAAAACTTAAAATGACTATAACTCACTTATTTTTAGAAATAACTATGTCGTATGTCATATTGGATTAAAGAGAAAAAAATTACCTTTTGAATGAGGCTATAGCCAACTATGGTTTTCATTTAAAAAAATGTAAGTTTGCATCATATCTCGGAAAATAATGGCGATAAAAATTTTCTGATTTTTTTTTATTAATCTACATAAAATTATCTAAAACTTTGTCCTTTACAGATTTTTCTATCTGTTATAATAACCGAGATATATTGATTTGAAAAAATTGACACTTTTTACTTTTTTCAAAATATCTAGTTACCCTTGACTTTTTTGAAAACTTTGAAATTGGAATTTTATTCGTCTCGTTAATCTACACTTCTTTCTTCATTTAACCGTTTCTCTATCTCTTATAGTTTCCGAGATCCCCATAGAAAACATCGAAAAAAACTCACCCTGTATATGTGAATAACAATTATAATAACAATAATAACATCTTTATTTTAAGGTTAGGTCAGGTTAGGTTAGGTTTAGTTTAGGTTAGATTAGATAAGGTCAACATATGTGAATAATAACAATATTTTATGGTTAGGTCAGGTTAGGTTAGGTTAGGTTTAGGTTAGGTTAAATTAGATAAGGCCAGCACATGTGAATAATAATAACAATAATTATAGTATATTTTTGTTATAAGTTTTTGCAGGTATAATTACAGGTTCATTATAGTAAAGTATAAATTTTCCGTTAACACTTCCTCCTTGAAAATTATTTATTTGCACATGTATGCTGTGAAATAAAACGATGATGCGTTTCGCCAAATCCTGCGGGCATGGCATAATTATAGTAGTGTTTATAGACGCCGTTAAAAAAAAGATCGTTATTTTCGCGGCACCCCATTAACAACGATTTATTGATGTTAAAATAACTTCTTTATATTAAGTCGTTTGGGATGGTTTGATACCGTCGCTTGATTCATAATAATAATTTATTGATACAGATAGTTCAACTGTATTAGATTTAGGTTTGATACATGCTTAAGTATCTTAGATGATTTGCGATTAAATTTTATAGTATTAACAAAAACCAACTACTTTATTCTTGAAACTGGCATATGCCATATGCTCTATACTAGAGAAATTTGAATAAGTTTTGTTATAAAAATATATAGTTAATAACATTTTTATAACAAAACTTAACATCGTTGGATAATTGTCTTATGAAAAAGATAAATAAAAATAGAATTATGAGCTCCCCAAATGCAATTTTAAGCCCTCAGTGGTGTTCCAGAGTAAGAAATAGTTTGAAATACAGCGGCGACTTTGCACACAGTTATGACATTAATTTCCCCAATCTCTACGCACACAACTGCACCGAGTCGGTCCAAACCTGCCCACTATGCGGCATCCCCCCACTCTCTTAATAAGCGAAGTATATATTGCCCTGCTAATGTCCCACTAATGGCATCTATCAATCAACCCCTCCAAATCCCAACACACTATCTGCCACCACCCTCACATTCATCGTAAAGTCCCCCTCCTTACTCCCTCGCCCTTTCAGCCAACACCAACCCCCTTCTTCCACAAAATCAAATTTCCTACTTTGGCACCTCATTCCAATATAATCTCATCATCAAATGAATCTGCAAAGTAGTCTTCATGAGGCACTGCTTCCTCGCTGCACTGAAATCCGGTGCCCCCGACCATACTTCCGAAAATCAACTCTGCACCTATAAAGCATTCATTAGACTTTTCCTTGAATCCTAAAGAATAACTTTACTTATTAGCCACTTTGACACTAGTACGTCCTTCCTTAACCTCATAAACAAACAACTAATAGATTCCAGCCCTTATCTCCCTAATCACTTTCAAAAAATTCCCTTATACCACCCATGCCTATCGAGGCCACTCTAGAGATAACCTTGCCGCCACTACGAACTTACGACCCGAAACTCGAAAAAGCGCCCTTACCTCCAACTGCTTAGTGAATTCCAAAAATCAAAATATTAAAATAAAAGAAAAATTAAATTTTGTTTTTTGTGTCTTCTAATGAAGTTAAATACATTTAAAATGGATTGGTTATGAAGACAAGGACAACACATGGAAACCAATCCACCAGAAAAAAGAAGAAAAAAACATGGCTTTCAAAGAGGTTTGCAACCGGAGAAAATGATTGGTGCAACCGACAGTTCTGGTAAACTAATTTCTTACGAAATGGCTGGGTTCAAACGAAGCAGACCTTGTTCCTGCGAGAAGGCGTAAAAATAATTAGCGAAAAGAATACATATTTTTCCCTTTAGTTATTAAGTTTCTTTTTCTAAAACAAAAACATGAAGAAACTGCCGGAAGGGTATTCGCTCATGTTACACATACATGCATTGAGTAATAAACACTCACAATTTTGCATTGAATCTTGTGTAATTTCTTCTGTTTGCTATCAGTTAATTTTTCTTTAATAATTTTCACTTTCCATAATGTTTAGTTTTAGTTTGTATATATTTTGTTCATTTAATGTGAATCTATTTTTATTTAAGATGAAAAATTTAAGATGCCTCCCAACCTCTTCTAACCAGTACCACCAGCACGTACCCCTCTGCAAAACGTCAGTCTTCTCTACATAATAAACTAATCTCAGGTCTGCAGAGGCTTAGGCTTATATCGGACAATAAATCATGGTACCATTAGACCAACGGAATAAACGCTAGGCGAATAGACTAAAAGACCCTATTTGTCTTGGACTAGACACAATAGCGATCGTGGTTTTATTCGAAAAGACTCCTCACTACCGTATTACAAGGGTGGCCATGATTTAAACACTTCCTATTAAAGCAAAAGATTAGGCGAGTGACACTAAGATTACGAGAGTCCTGGAGTTCATCAAAAAGTTCACTATAAAGTCCTTTCTCTAAAATAAGATTCTCGAAATATGATACATCAAAGAGTTCGCCGTAAAGTCCTTTCTGGAATAACAATCCCGAAATACGATGTCAAAGAAATGACTTCCCTAAATCTTAACAATTATTTGGTTGAATTTCAGACTAGAAATTATTGATAGGTATAGACTGGTCACAACAGGAACTGTGAAGGATTGTAGATTAAGCAGTTTCTCTCTGTCTCTCCCTATTATCCTCAATTTCGCCCGTTAGCAGACTTCTCTCATCAAAAGACTTATATATAACGACAAATAAGTCTGCAGATACTAGCAGACGTAAATACATACCACTTAAAAGTTTTATTGTACACAATCGAAATAGCAAAGTATATTTAAGAAAATTTTGGTGCAGAGTGACTGACTCTCGCTGAGAAAGCTTTGCTTCGGTCGAATCGAATTGATCGTTTATTGTTAATCGTATGGTATTAAGCAGTTCACACATTAAATCACACCATATCAATACGACTGTGAATAAGAATAGCAAAGGCTCTAAGATATTAATTGGAGCAACATTTAAAATGTTAGATCTTTCATCACCGATTTAAGTGAAATGGTGAGTTCCAATGCCTCAGAAAAACTAAGATTAGTTCTCTTACAACTTAAAATTAACTCACGAAGGAAATTATGCAATTGGATAACATTCTGTAAATTGACAGAAGGGTGAACCATCATAAATGCCAAAATAATATGCCAACGGTATATTGGAATATACTGCGTGTTGCCGACGAGAATCTCATTATCCAGGCTCCCAGCCATCCTGGAGAGCTAGCACCAATTTACGACATCTGTGTATATAACGTATAGATCCATTGAGGAACTTCGCAGAATTCCTAAGCTCAAATTATGCGAAGACCCGTTTTGGGCGAACAAATAAGTTCTTGGTACGGATTAAGGAGCACGGAACATCAACGCCGAGAAAGGGAAAATTATTCGTCATTTCTCGAAAGAAAGCTGACCAATGAAAGCGCAGCTTTACCATCTTTATTCCTTCCAAATAAGGGAAAATTGCCACCCCCGACAATCTCGCTAGGAGCACGAGAAGAAGGAAACATTCCTCTTCAAGGATACGAACTGTCAAGATTTCATTCATTATTTGTTGTCTTCGATAGAGATCAATGTCGTGTTAAAGTTGCAAATAAATCGTGTAGAATTCAAATCAATGTAGGTGCTTTAATGGGTAGTTCATTAATAGCCTTTCTAAAATAATTCAGTTTGAAACCCAAACACTCCGTTTTTCATTTAAAAATAATTTAGTAATCCCTTTATCTACTAAGATGAATGCTAAATTTGTTAACAACTGCACCACTGAAAATAAAGCTAGAATAAGTGATCGGTTACAGAATGTGATTTTTTTTAATATTACGTAGACAATATATTCTCTGATCTTCACATGAGCGAGAAAAAAGACAACTGCGTGGCCAATGCTTAGAAAAAGTTAGAAATAAATTATTATAATAGAGAAAATAGTTTCAAGCAAGATGAAGCAAATTTATTGAAGAAGATTTGCCAATTGTGCCGAATGCTACTGTTCTACGCAATGCCATTGCTTAAAATATAAAAGTTACAATTCCCAAATTCAGCAATTAATCTGCTTTCTGGTTCTGGTTCTGGTTTAACCCATGTTTGACCAACGTATATGCACCATTTCAAAATGCACCATTAATTAATAACTTTCTATGGTATAATTCAATTTTTTGTTGGTGCTTCTAAGAGTAAACACAATAAACTTAATTTACATGTAGATTAAATAAATTTTTCCCATTAGTTACTACTGCAAATATTTTATTGAAAAGTACTATTTTAAGAAGTATTTACTCGAGTTTATGCAAACATTATTTACAATTTCCAGATAATGTAATTTTAAGTGCTCTTTGCTTGAATTCCAAGTAAACACATTAAGCATTATGGTAGAAGTGATTGAAACAGTTATAAGATTTGCTGGAAAAAGATAATGACCCTTAATCCTTCGTGGTGCGTATACGCACCGTTGGCCAAAGGAGGTATACCTGCTACATATAAGGATCGACATTTTTGCATACTGTTGTTCATTGTAATTTGTTTTCTTATTACGCAAACTACATCAGTGAAATTAGTGAAGATATTATTATGTCTAAATTTAAGGCTTTTTAAACCCAACGTGAATTAGTTGAAGAATTGGAATGGATGCTGGACGAGATTGAAAATAGCAGAAAACAAGGTCAATAACAGGTTTATGCAGTTCGGTGTATTTTCCCAGAAACTTGCCATAAAGGAGCAACAGCAGAAAAAAAAAAAACGAATTTGGTTTAGGAGGGAAAGTTGTACTGGATTTGCTATTTACAATTAGTGGAGTCTACAGATAACCACAAGATATTTTTTGATAATTTCTTTACCTTATACAAATTGATGAAGGAACTATCAAAAAGGGGATATTTTGCGACGGGGACAATCCGGGATAATCGCATTGCAAAATGTACAATAAATACAATAAAAGTTATCCATAAAGAATCTCGCTGCAGTTATGATTGCGCACAAGATGCGACTACAGGGATTGTTGTCACAAGATGGACCGACAATTCGGTAGTAATACTTGCCAGTAATATCGACGCAGCCAATACAACAAGCAAAAAGGTATAACAGGAAACAAAAAAAGGAAGTCAATACCCTACAGCCGAAAGTGATCACAGAATATAGCAAATTCATGGGTGGCGTGGATCTCCACGACAATGGAGTGGCGAATTACCGCATCAAGTGTCACGGCAAAAAATGGTGGTGGCCGCTATTTACTACTACAATAAACAGAATGCTGGTAAACAGTTGGAAGATTAGCCAACGGAAGCAAAATTAGTCAACTGGATTGTTACAAGGCTCTTGGCAGTAAAATATCCATCATTTGTAACGGTAGCAGTGCTAATGGATAATGTTGGACATGTAATTATTGTGCATGAAACGAAAAAGCTGCTAAGATGTAAAGTGTGCCAATCAAACACAATTTATATGTGCAAAAAATGTAATGTGCATCTGCACTCAGAATGTTTTAACAAATATCATATTTAAATTTATATACCCCTATTCGCCAACGGTGCGCTATACAAATTTGAGTAGTGCGTATCTACTCAAATTTGTATAGCAATTTTTTTTTAAATTTTATTAAAACTTTCTTGATGAACACCATTCTAATGCGTTTTATTTAAAACAAATCTAAAATATCATCTACTTCTATGCTTGGCCAAAGATGGGTTAATTCAAAGGAAAGGCAGAGATTTCCGCTGCATGTAGGCACCAGTGAGCCCTTTGTGCATCCTCCCTGCTGAGTCTTCATTTTTTGCTACGGTCAAGCCGATCCAAGGTATTGGCAAACGCCAAGACTACAGGAAGAGAGACTGTAGATGCCTGATGACTAGACATTCTTCTCTTATTGTGGATTCACGTAGGTTGGATAATACCGGGCAGTCTAGAAGTACATACTCCAGTTTTCTCCTTCTCTTCACACCATCTGCAGATAGGACTAGATTGTAGTCCCAGTTTGTTCAGGCGAGATCTTAAATCGCAATGTCCTCCTGTCTGGACATACAGTATCTGGCCGTTTTGGTGTTCATTGCGATGAAGTTTTTTGAGACCCTACACCCAGGTGTGTTGTTCCATTGCTCCTTGTGGCATCTGCTTAGTGCAATTTTCAGAAGAGTACTTAGATCTAGCAGGGAGGGCGGCAGGGAGGGGTCCGGTCCGCATACCGTTTGTCAAAATGCCTTCCTCGCCAAACCATCCTCTGCTGTTGTGTCCATTTACCCAGCATAAGGTCACCTTGTTGTCACGAGCCACTTCTTTCAAGGCTTCGCAACATTCTAGCGTTAATGCTGAGGTAATTTTGTAATACAATGGACAAGATGAATCTATCAAAATATGACAAAGTATGTATGTCCTCTTCAGGGAATTACTTGTAGATTGCAAAAAAGATCATGAAGATGATACCGAAAGTGAAAGATTCGGAGGATAAAACCATTGCATCTGATTGAAACACTTAAACAAATATAATCAACAGTAGACAGCAAGATGTTGCCAACAAATCCAATGCTGGAAGCATAATTAATGCCTGTTCGAATTCCAATTTTGCTCATCGCCTCAAAAAGCTGCTATTTCAATATATGCCAATTTGTGGCCCTATTTCGAGAAAGGATTAACAATAGCGACCTCGTCCGTCGAAGCAGAGTTTACTGATTTAAAACATTGCACTTTTAAAAGTCAATTGCCAATGCGAATAAATAAGTTTAGTCTCTAACTTTTAGAAAATCTCGATAGCAAAATCAATTTGGCTTCGAACGAATATTTGCCATCCACAGACAAAAGAAAATTGAAAAGCGCAGTGGTCATCAGTCGTGATAACTCCCTATTTTCCGAGTTTTCAAGTGTCTAGTGAAGTTATACAGAGCTTGTTGCATATTTCGTGTTATAGAAAAACTTATCTATAAAATAAAATATACTGAACACTATATAGAAGATATTAAGAACGATAATGGCCCAAGTTCTGAAATGTATGCTAAAGAGCTGGAAAGGTCTAATAAAAATATATGGTTTACATTGAGCAACGAGAAAGCTACATTTCTTACAAACAATTTGGCAATCACACCTTTTGCCGGCGAGATGATATCAAATCGGATACTCTTAATAACTGTGTTCTTTGAAACACATGCAAAGACTGGGGTTTCAAATTCATAAAAAGAGACATAAAAATCTTCGATCAAGAAACGAAATAAGCCTGCGTACTTACATACATATCTCGAATTGCAATATATAAAACATATAAAGCTTACTTCGTTCAAAAATAGTTTATTTTATTTACCTGTATAAATGGACAAGGAATAACTAGGAAATTACGGCGCTAAAGATGTCAATGATGTTAATTATTTCATTCTGGTTATTAAGCAACTAATCTCCCTTGCTAATAGCCCGCGTGATCTCTAATCCTCCAAAAAGTTAAGCTTAAGACAAACAACAGCTAAACCTCCCCAAAACTTGTGTATTTGATTAATTATTCAAAGGTTATCAACTATAGAAAATTACGGCGTTTATGATGTCAACGTTGTTGATTATTTCATGCTTGTTATTGAGCAGATAATATTCCTTGCTGATGGCATTCGTGATCTCTAATCCTGTAATAAGTTTTTTCGCCAAAATGAATTGGTGTGATATCTTCCATTTGTTGTTCTGTTGTTATGCAAAAGTCCGCTAGCTCCATATTGGCTGATATGTTTATAATTAATTTTTTATGTTCGCAATCGGCACAAAATTCATATTTATACGTCGCTCTTTAACTATTACCTTAAAATGCTTACATTGATGAACTCGCCAAAAATAACGAACTTCACTCAATTGATTGATTATTGAGGCACTTAGGCGTTGAATATTTATTTTTAATTTTTTTTCTTCACCTGAAGAAGCCACAGTGTGGCGAAACATATGTAGTGTTTAAAATAAAACAAATCCTTATATTGAACTTTATTCACTTGTACCTCATAGAATCAAAGGTTTTATATAAACATTTATAATCTATATCATCTATTAGAATATATGATTGTTTATACTTTAGATTTCATTTTATAACGTCATATATATTACGCTATCGCTTTCTTCTTCTCTAGTCGTAGATATTCGTCTATAGAAGAATAAATACAAAATCCCACTGAAACCCTTTCAAACTATTAAAAGGCACTGCATCGGAAGATGTATTTCTAAAGATTTGCAAATCTGAGCCTTCAATTATCTCTACTCTTCATCAAAAGTAATATTTACTGTCTCTCCTTTATAGAATACGTACCTCCTCTGAATTTACTCTGATCTAAATGTGATTTAGATAATAAATTGTATTCAAAATATTATCAGATAAGCTAAAATGTCAATATTTCTACTATCTCGTAGTTTTTGCGTCCTTTTTACTTTTTCCATATCGTGTAAGAAGGTGTCTGTTTTGAAAACCTTTAGTTAATTTAGAACATGACAATATTTCTTATTTATAACAATAAAATTGGAATCTTTAAAAATTGTAATAGCAACCCCTTCATCTACAACCACGAGTGCGACTCGTGTCTAAAAATTTAGGCCAACCGAGCGCGATTCGTGCTCAAGCAAAGTGCATCTGTGCACTTGCTTTGCTACTGGCACACGCAATCGGACAAGACAAAGTAGTTCAAAGTGTTAATTAAATTTTAAGAGTAAGTATTATATATTTTTAAGGCAAGATAATATCATAAAAGTGATATCTATTATCTTAGAGTTGCACTAGATTCACTATTTGACAGTATTATCTTGCCTTACGGTTTCCTGAAGATTTAAAAACTCAAAAGTAAAACCCCGTTATCCAGTCTTCAACTGCGATACGCTGAAGAGATCAAAAATAGATCGAAACCGGTCTGTGACTGTTGATGGCAGGGAACAATAATTTAATGATTATATATGTTCATATTGTTGAAATCATGAAAATGTTTGATTTTAGATGTACATGGTACATCTATGAAATAATTAATTCACTACTGTTTGTTGGTAAAACAAAGTTAAAGAAAGTAAAACTCAGTTTCCCTGTCTTTAACTGCGCGTCGCTTTTACGATTTATAATTTAATTTACTTAATAATTTAAAATGAAGAAAATATTTTAAAATGTAGAAATCAAGATGAATTTTTATTTTTTTTAAATATTTTTTCTCAAGATTTGCAGATCAATTTTTTATTATGCTTAACATCTAAACATATTTAAAAATATAATCTTAAAACATTACCCTCCTAATTAAGTTCTCTAATTGATTAAATTTTGATTAAAACAATTAAAAATAATCATTATATATTTTTTTGATTTTAATCTTCAAATCCTACGCATTAGTCATAAAAATGCAAATTATTACCGTTAATGCAATTACGTGTTTCTGCCGACTAAACAAATAAGCTGCGTGCATTAATAGATTTCATGTCGTTTCCCCGCGTTTTTATCAATGTATAATAAATGAATATTAACGTGTTGACTGGCGCTAGAAATTTACATCTAACAACCTTCACGTCGCCATTAAAAACATATGATGCATGAATGTGTCTGATTTTTATATTGGAAATTATACGTAGTTAATGCCATGGAAATTTATCGAGATTATTATGCTCACGTGTTGTTATAAGTAACGAGTATTACAAATCTGAAATTCCACACATTCGAAACTGGACGTAAAACTCTCTTATCTTACCTTGATTGTTTCACGCAATTGAACTTTTGAGGAATTTTAATTATGTTTATTTCAATTGCTGCGCTGTAATGGAAGGCTTAACGTATTGTAATTATGTATGGAAAAGCTATTTAATCAATTTTATTAAAGACACTCGATTATCATCGTAGGTTCACGTGAATGCAGAATGAATTTATAAATAAAATCTATAGACATTATTAAGTTAAAAGAATATGTTTCTTTTTTCTATACATGTTGATATTGTATTTTTTGTATAATAATAATCTGTTTTTCTTTTCAGGTAAGTTGATGAACAAATTAATTAATTGAATTAATCCTCGTCAAAACTGTAAGTAAGTCTAATGTATATTTTTCTCAATTGTTTTCAAGAATGTTTCTTATACGCACAAAAGTTTATAATACAGAGCAACATTATAATTATATTTTGTTATTGGTATTATGTTATACTTTGGTCTGAAGTTTATTAGATATTTACTTTAATTTTGCATTGCTTTTTTTTTCTAATTGTATTACTCTTACAAATACATCCTAATAGAAAAGAAAGATTTTTTAAGTTAATTTTAATCATTTTACAGAAATAACTGCCACGTAAATGGATTTTCGTGTCTCAATTCCACAAAGATGTTTAAACTGAATAAATAAAATAGCATCTCATGAATGCCAGCAATTATTCATTCAAGTTGTTTCAAATTAATTTGTTTTGTAGCCTTAGTAAGACTCACTGTTGTAGATTCGCGAAATGTTTTCGTATTTTTAAATTTATTAATTATTCATTCATGGTGGCCACTTAAGTCCAAATATAAAGATACTCATCACTTAAATTTAGAATGCTTCAGTAATCGTAATAAATATTTTTTAGACTGAAAATAATGTATCAATTGATTGTTTTTTAATTCAGATATCATGAAAAATTAAATTTTCTAGATAACCAAGAAATGCAATTAATAAAATAGTCACAATGAAGCTACTACATTAAAACGTGTGATATCTTACTGTCACATTAGACTAATTACAAACCCTAGTAGAAGACTAGAATGTAACATATTACGAATAGCTATTACTGATCAATGACTTAAATTAAATTCATTGTGCAAATTCAATGCAAACTACTAATAATAATAATAACTTTATTAACGGATTCACCTTTTTTATAAAAAAAGCATACCGTTCAGTACAAATAATACTAAAATAAGTAACATAAAATTAAAGTAGAATATATAACGTTAAATCTAAATAATAAAAACCTAAATCATATTGTGCATACAATATATTAAGTAACTAAAACACAAGTTTATATTTGATAAGTAAAATAAAAAAAAGTAATGTAACTGTAAATTAATGTGATAAATAAAACATCCATATATATACATACAAATAAAATACATATACATGTATATATATACATATACACATATACATACATACTCATACAAACTCATAAATAATAAAATAAAATAAACCAAAATTAATGAAACTGAGATACAATAAATAATTTACATGAACTTAAAGAATTATTAAATATTTCAAACTTATTTGACAAATTTAGGGTATTAATATTTCTCATAATAATATCAAATGGAGAGTAATAACCATAATTAGTCCTATGAAAATTTGGACGAAATAAAACTGCTCTTCTAAAAGGTATATTATTTGAATAAAAATTAAAATTCACCATTGATAAAAGCTTAGCACTTATAATACTATTATTTAGTAACATGTGAAAAAAACAAATTCCGGCAATTTTATGTCGACCACTGATTGATTTTAAGTTAATATTATTGTTAAATGTAAAAGAAATGTATCTAACAAATTTATTCTGAATTCTTTCCAATTTAGCTATGTGTACATCATAAAACGGAAACCAAATTAATGAACAGTATTCTAGGTGCGAACGGACAAATGAATTATATAAAATAATTAAGGTCTTAATACTAAAGTGCTGTCCATTACGCAAAATAAACCCCAATGAACGCATAGTCTTGTTACAAACATATAATAAATGTTCGCTAAAACTAAGTGAGCAGTCTAAAAATATTCCTAAATCTTTAATAGAATTAACATTTTCTAGTAATATATTATTTATACTGTATTCATACTCAATTAGTTTTTTTTGTTTGCTAAATTTCATAGCCTTACATTTACTGATATTAAGATCTAAATCATTTATTTTACACCAATCAGAAATATTGTTTAGGTCGTTTTGAAGATTGTGACAATCCTGAATCGATTTGACCTCCATTAAAATGTTCATGTCATCGGCATAAAGGTAACACCTAGCGTGGTTTAGAATTTGAGAAATGTCATTAATTAAAATTAAAAATAGCAAGGGACCACAATGACTTCCTTGAGGTATGATACCTTTATACAACTAGAAATGTAGTTTCCAATTCGAACACATTGTTGTCTACTGGATAAATATGAACGGAACCAATTTATGACACTTTTGTTAAATCCATAGGCATTCATTTTCGATAATAAGATGGAGTGGTTAACTTTATCGAAAGCCTTCGAAAAATCTGTGTAGACGACATTGGCTGGACATCTTTTTTCAAAGGCAGATAAAATAGATGCTTGAAATTCGAGAAGGTTGGTCATGGTGGATCTACCTGGAAAAATCCGTGTTGTGTGTCATCAATAATTTCCTTAGTAAGCCAGAACAATTGCTTCGAAATTAGCTTGTCAAAGATTTTTGGAATTGAAGATTGAATTGCCACTCCTCTATAATTTGGAATCAATTCAATCTTGCCAGTTTTATGTATGGGTAATATAAAGTTTGTTTTCCAAATATCCGGAAACTTTTCCTCAGCAATAGAACATGAAAACAAATTATATAAGGGTTCAGATAAAATACAAACACATTTTGATAGAAATATTGCAGGGACACCATCTGGACCGAAGGATGTGCCATTTCCAAGCGACTGTAGCTCATTATATACATCTTGTAATGAAATAGTAAATTTTGAGTCAAAAACTTGTTTGTTAAAAGTGAAATGACTTGTTCTATCCTCCATGTTTTTATAAGTTTCGGAAAAATATTTAGCAAAACCTGCAGATATTTTTTCACCATCATCAAGAATTTCATTTTCTAATATCATCCTATCAGGTATGCCGTTGGTCTTTTTTAATTTCGAAATGTGGTTCCAAAAGTTACGAGGATTCGTGCAGATATCGTTCTCGATTTTTTTTTAAATACAGATTATGCAGTTGTGAACTTAAAATCTTACATTGATCTCGCAAATATTTAAAATGATCATAACCTGAAACTAAACCAGATTTTTTAAAATTGGCGTGTGCAATTTTTTTTTTCTTTTATTAAACTGATTAATTCTTTATTGAACCAAACTGGATAGTTACTGCTATATATTTTTTTGTTGGGAACATATAAACGAATGGCTTCATCTAGAATCTTGTAGAAGATGGTAACCCTCTCATTAATATCCTTATTGGCAAACAAATCATTCCACGAGAACGAAGCAAGAAAATTGTTAATGGCATCATAATTGGCCTTAAAATAGTCAAGAAATTTTACTAATAATTTGTTTTTATTTATATTCTCAATTTATTGTATTTTCTTGAATTGGCTACCTTTAAACTCCCTATTGTCGATAGATATCGCAGAATTATTCTCACTTAAAGCATTATCTAAATACGTCTAAAAATAGTTTTTTTGTGCAATCTTCTATTATTCGTTACACATCTTGAGGGTTTAGTGTTTTCATATTGTTGCACTACCTGTTCTGCGTTTTAGACTAGCTATTTCAGCTTATGATCTACTGTAAAATCTGGGAATTTTTCATATAATTCCCCAACATGAAGATCTTTAGAATAAAATATAATTTTTTTCGGGCCTACTCTTTTTGATCTTATATAATGTTTGAACACATACATTTCTAACTTTACGTTCAGTGCTTTTTTGTATTTTTTTAAGTTTGCTCTTCAAAATTGATATTATTTAAAAAATTTGATCTTGTGAAGAAACAGCTAAATTGTGTGTATTTTTTTACTATGCAGTTTATTGTAAAATGAACTCACAAATCAAATTTGTGAAATAAACGAAGTTAACGGTATTATTTATTAATTTTATATATATTTTTGTAACTTTTATTACGAAACGATTAATTCTTTTATAATTAATAAATATTACTCATAATAATTGATTACATTCTATAATAGATATGTTGTATCTCATAGACTCTCATAGACATCTTATAAATTGTGTTGTTGTATCCTTATGTTGTAATGGGCTTCCGTAAATAAATAATGTCTTGCTGTTGCAAAAAAGCAAAAATGTATTTCTCTCCTGCAGTATGATAGCCATTTTTATCATTCTTGTTAAAGGTTCCTAGTACCCGCAGTTTTCTTAATCGAAATTTTAGGACAATCGATAATTCCATTTATCACTTTAAACAAAAATCTGAAATAATGTGACGGTCCTGAAAGGATGAGATGTGTAAATGGCCACTAATTTGTATATGAGTGATAACTGGAATATACACGTTGTCCCTTGAAATTTTGAATAAGGGCATTTAAATGCGTTACTTGTTACTTAGTTACCACGCTCGTGACGTATTTTAATGGACTGACCAACGGGAAATAATCAGTAATTTCTAATTTGTAATAAAATAGGGAATTAAAATGAAACATATTTACACAATTCTGACATAACAAATAACTACAATGGTAATCTTATTCAATGTTCAAAAACATCTCTTTATTGAGCCAAATAATATCCTAGACGATCATAAAGTTAACAAACTGAAGCTATGTAAGTCAAATTGACATGCATATTGCAGCAACAACCATGGCAACCAATAATAATAATCGAGATACAATACAAACACATTACATTACTCATATTCAAAATTTCAGGGGACAACGTGTATAATTTAAATGCTGCTAAACGCAAAAAAATGTTTTTATCTTTCATTGGTTTAAGTAACAATACACAATACATAAGATGCCAATTCCAAACCTGGTCAAACCAGTAACAAATATAAGCAACGGATTGCAATGATAGATAAATCTTTACATATTCTTGCTCTAAGTCCCAACAGCTTTAGATCCTTATTGACTACACAGTGGATGGAAGAAATAAAGTTGTGTTTCTTGTCGAATATGATTTCCAAATTAATCATTTTATCCATGCCCACAAATCTGAAATTTTTAATAAAATATTTTGAGGTGATCACATTTATACTACTATAAAAGGAGTCCCATTTTTTCATATTTAATTAAGGATTATTCCTATGAAACCAATATGAAATCTAGTTGAGATCTTTCTGAATAAAAGCTATATATAAGCAAGAATAGAATGTCAAATTACTAGAAGAGAGTCAGGGTTTGAGTGAAAGGCCATTTTGAAAAAGAGTGAACTCCGTCCAGGATTCTTATAACCTAAATTATTTGTACGTTCTTTATTTTTTTAAATATTGTAGTTAACTTGTCGGAATATAATGTATATAAGAATAACAATGTATTAATAAACAAATAAGCAATAAATAAACTATGTTTGGACCTATATGTGATCCTTGTGGGATACTAGACTTTACCCAAATTGCACCTGACACATAATTTGTATCATGTTATTTCATATTATTTCAATCTTTAATATATTGTTTCAATATTTGTTGAAAACTTAACATGTTCATAGCCATTTTATAATTTTAATCTTAGCAGTTCCCACTTATAGATGAGAACATCTTCGAATATCTTAATGAAATCTGTATAGATAGCTTCTACCTGATTTTGATCCTCCAAAGCGTTTGCTTATTGCCTAAAAAAAAGTTAAATTGACATAACGTATAAAATAAGGTCTACAGTAATTGGACCTAAATATGCCACATACGGCCAAAGTATTGCCTCAGCAGTCAGAATTATTCGATGATTATCATCACCAGCTACCAAAAGCATGATTGGGTCGAGTGGAAGAACACGAGGACAAGTGAACTCCGCCTTCAAGTTCTATGTTTAAAATTTTTAAGTTAGTGTATCTGTTTGTGTATTTATATGTATTTTTTAATAGAACTTGTAAAGTAAGTAAAATAAATAAATAAATAAAACAATTGTATGTAATTAGATTTTTTGTAGTTGACCTCCTTAGCCAAAAATCGTGCTTTTCTTTATCTATAATGCATTTGCATAACCATTCCAATTGATCTGATAGGATGTTAACTAGTATCTTTGGAGTAGCTGATTAAATGCATACTCTTCTGTAGTTGCGAATATCCGACTTATAGCCTAATTTGAAAATGGGGGTAATGTAGCTATCTTTCAATATTATCGATACAAACTGCTCTTTTAATGATCTCTAGAAAAGCATTATTAAAGAGACAATGTAAAATACAATGTATTAAAAATATATTTGGAATATTATCTAGTCCGGCTAAGGCTGAATATCCTAGTTTGTTTGATTGCAATCATAAGAATGGTTGTGACTGTAACTACGTGGTAACTCATGATAAATACTAAATTAAAGCACTTAAAACTTTTTATTGGTAAAAACATAGTAAGTGCGTTAATTTAAAAAAATTGAAAAGTCGGATCAACAGATTTATTACTAAAAAAAAGACTTTTCTTGGCATATCCACCTCCAATACACAAAACATCTTTCTTACAAACTATTTACACATATACCCCTACCAAATCCCCTTCTACCTTCTCTTCTCCTTTCTCTCTCCCTCCCCAACTTCTCCAAAGTCCTTACCCCCGCCCCGTCCTCTCTCATCGACTCCATCACCCTTCTACTCCCTTTCGCCCCCATCCATTCCTCCTTCACCCCCACGCATTCCTCCGCCAAGTGTCTCCACGTATCCTTCCCATGCTCACAGAATACACACCTGCCATACTCTTCCCCCATCCATATCTTCTTTCCTCTCTCCTCCGATCCACACCTCGCCCTTGCCACAATCACCCTATCTTCTCTACTCCATCCCCTCTCTATCAAATATTCCGGTACTCTCTCTATATACCTGCCACCTCCCATACATATCATTTATTACTAGTGAATTCGGAAATATATACCAACAAATTGGGAAATACAAGCATCTTAACGCATAAAAATAATCTCTTTGTAGAGAGAATAATTCAATTCTTTATATTATGTAAAGTTTGGAATTGTAAATAGTCACTAAAATTGTTTGTGCTTTTATACCCACAATGCAGTTTTTACTTCCAATTTAAACATTTTGTTCCATGAAGAGAGTAGCACAGCAAGTATTGAATATATTTTTTTCCTAATTTTAATTAGTTGTTTAGCTATTTGGTAAACCATTTTGGAATTTTATCCTGGTATATAAACTTAGTTGGTGCAAATATTTTAATGGCATAAAATAAAACATCATAAAAAGCACCAACAGCAGAATCTGAACTATCAAAAAAAAGTCTAAGAATCTACACCAGTCAGTGGGTGCAATAAAATGATTAATTTCACCAAACTTTGCCTTTGTTAAGTCGTAAAGCTTGACATCACTAATAATGGTCTTACAGTAAAAGTCACTATCGAATACAATATTGTATTCATTATGCTTAAAGATCTTCCGTTACGAGAATATTCGCACTATTTTCATTGCAGAACACTCAAATCAAAATAAATTCAAAATTAAAACTCCGAATTTGGAGGTTTATGTAATTGCAACAGTTTCAAATATCAATATTTGAGACTAAATGAATTGATGGCTTTCATCATCATCATTCTGCCAGACATTTAAAGGTAAGTTATAGTCGCCGCAGATCAGAATCGAATAATTCTTGACAGCACGAAACTCAAAGTTCTTCCTGGCCTTCCTTCAACACTTTCAGCATAAACTTCGCGCAGACTTTGCGAATTTGCAGATCCTCGGCCACTATCCCATGTACCACAAATGTGAACATTTTTAGGATGTTAGTATTTTTTTGAAGCTCAATCGATATTTGGAACCCAAAATTTTACGCAGACGATTTACGTTTTCGTCGGTTCTAGCTGTTGTTGGGCATCTAGAAAGGAGTTTGTCAACTGTCTCCTCCCGATCCTTCTTGACATGCAGTAATCGTTGAATGTCTCTTGAAGCATCTCGAATGTTTCGGTTGCATTATTTCCAAGCCGCATACAAGACTTAAATGCCTATCGCTGTTCAAGCGAATAACGAAAAACTCACTTCACGTCTTTCTACTATTACTTCTCGAAGCAAACTGGCGACCGGTCGCATTAGAAGGGCAAACTCATCACCACATTTCCTAACCCGTTTTACCTCGCTGCTATGGATAGTCGCGTCACAATTAAAGAAAGCGC
This sequence comes from Ontholestes murinus, assembly GCA_963969525.1. Taxonomy (NCBI): domain Eukaryota; kingdom Metazoa; phylum Arthropoda; class Insecta; order Coleoptera; family Staphylinidae; genus Ontholestes; species Ontholestes murinus. The sequence continues at coordinate 27,358,530 of OZ018391.1, forward strand.
ATTACTTTCATAATATACCCTGTAATTATCCTTTAATTTAATAGTTTCCTAATGTATTTTTTCTTTTGCTTTTCAATAGATGTAAGTTTCACAGATTCATTACTTATTTCATCTTGCATTAATTGTAGTTCATCTTTCTTAAATTGTGGTAGTTGTTTATTTAAAACCAGACTAATTGTTTTCTTGATTACCATTTCAATGTTGTTGCTAGTTTTTGTCTCATTGACGCTATCCAAATCATCAGTTTATTTGATATTTTGTTCACAGGTTGAATATACGAAGAACTATGGAAAATTAAGCCATAATTTACATTGTAGGCATTTTAGAGAGGGTCGCTATCGCAAGCCATTCATTCAATCGACATATTTCAAATAGCGTTTAAAAAGGAATTAAGAATATTTGTACGTCACTGGGCTTGTAGTAACGACTTTAAAGGAATACACATGGATAAAATAGACTACAAAAAATAAACAATACAGAGGCAATTAAAATGATAAAATTAAATACCGTATTAGTTATTAAAATTATTAAAATACCGGGTACAATGTAAATGGCACAATGAAGGTAATTTAACCTAACAAAAATAGCGCTTACTTGCTATTAAAGTACTATAAAACAATAATTATACAATATATTTCGTTGTCAATTCTTAAAAACAAATCCGCTTTTGCATGATATGCAGGAAGTTTTAAATTAAAATCAATAAATCTTTAAATCATTTTGGTTTTGTAATACAAGTTTCGATTGGCGAATACAAATTATCCCCAAATCATTGATAGAATTGAACATAAGAAGTTGGGTATTTTTTGCTTACATCATTTTAAAACATACAAATCGATACGGAATATATTAATAATATTAGACTCGTTTCATGTGTGCGTAGCGTATTTGCCTATAAATTATGGCGTAATTTAATTTTCAAGAGTATTTAATTCTTAGAAATAACATCATTTTCCTAATTATTATTCCGTCAATAACTCCTATAATGATTTCCAATTCATGTCAAAGTAATTGAGTAGCAGCAACTCTATTTGAATAGTAAGCAGTTACATGGCATTTACCACGTTCGTGAATTACGTTAAATCTCAAAACCGCGTAATGACATTAAAATGGTCTTTGTCTACAAGAAGAAATTCTCACATACAAATAAGTATTAATATAGCTTGTATCTGTGATTGATTAAAAACGTATTAATGGATTAATATGCTATTTATGCATCTTCACATTTTTTAATTTTCATTTAAAGTTTTTGTAAAGGTTTAAAAAGTGAGTGTTATGTTTGATTTTAAATTGAATTAAATTTCGTATTTCACATTTCGTAATGTCTTTTAATTTAAAATTGTTGTTAAGCTGTTGACTACAATTAATCAGTTTACGGAAGCTCAATTTAAAAAAAATGTGATAACCTCAAAATTTAATATCTCTGAATTAAATAATAGATGAATTAATATAATATTTGATTTATAGTTGTTGAAGCAAAAAAAAGTTGTGCTAAGAAAAAAATACCAAACACTAATTTATGGGTTGAATAAAATTTTATATAAAACTTAATTTATAATTAGTATATTGAAATAAATAAAATAGAATCCATGTAATACAGTAATTATTTGCTCATAATATTGTTTATTTATCTGGTAAACCTTGTAAAATACAAAAGATAACTAAAAGAGACATATAATATAATCTGGAAACGTGCGATTAAAGTTCAGCCACAGCATCGTTATTATCCACAAACACGTGCAGTGAGATTAAAACTGTTAAATCTAAATATTTCTGGATTTGCTATAACTTCAACAATAAATTCATTATACAGCTTTATCCAACAATGTTAACGTTTATGTACTCAATGGTCAATTTTCCTGTTGACGATAATCTAGCACAAAATCCCAAGAATGCTTTATCTTGTACACTACTTAATGTTAATTTGACCTACATTACGTTCTTAACCGAAATTAGATAATTAATTCATGTGCCCTTAAATGCTTAATTACGGCGACGGCATTCCCGAAACAATTTTCTACCTACTGAAAAGGAAGTGCCTATTCAGTAGCGCGTTTTAGCTCTAATTTTATGTGTTCATCAATTGGATGGGTCGCCGGTTTAAACAGGAAAAGTCATGCGACCTTAAATGCGTTCTATTTGAGTTTGATGAAAGTGCCACCGAACATTCTTATAAGTGCATGCGCCCAGCGATATTTTCGTATTCCTCCGTTCATGAATCTGTGCTCCATTCAAGATCACCTATTTTAATCTGGTCGTTGAACTGATCTTGACCTTAATCCCGACAATATTTATCAAAAGCAAAACACACTTCCTCGTGTGTTAATATTTATAAACTGATTTACTCGAGTATATAATTGGTTTCGAGATAAAAATAGTGGATAATAATATAAATGTTGATACTGCTCTTTCCGAGAAATAATTTATTTATTCATTTTCTATTCTAAAATATGTTAAACGTGAGAATAATAAAATTAGCATTATTAATATTTGCTCAAACATAATTATAATTTATTTTGACATCCTAATATTTAATTTTTTGCCAAAATGTTGTAGCATTGTAGTTACCAGGTTTTGCCTTGCCCAGTGCAATAATAATAATAAAATATTAGTTCACTCGATACAATTGCTTCTCTTTTTCGCTTTTAGCGCTTCCAAATAATTACACTTCACAAACTATCTGTTATTCGAAATCAAAAAACCCATAAAATTATCAAGATTTTTCTGAAAATTCGGTTTGTCCCAAAAGTGATTATCTATTATCCGAAATCAAAATACTCATAATATTATTCAGGGTTTTCTGATAAAACAGTTTGTCTCAGAAGAGACTATCTGTTATTCAAAAACACAAGATTGTCCGGGTTTTTCTGATTTTTCTGATTCCAAGAAAACTGGTTGAAAACTTTGATTTTCACCATTAGGTTCGATTAATCTGGTTTCACTTTCAGATGTTGTAAACGTAACATAACTCATTTAAATTTTAGAATATGTGGTCCGTATTGATGTTAAAAATTTCAGCTTATTTCTTTTTCTAATGGTTGAGAGCATCTAATTTACCACAAGTTTCTCGTGATGATAATTATTACGCCAAGGAAATGATGAGTACATATAAATTCTTGGGTAATCTTTTACAAAGTAATTAATCTTTCTGAGATATTCAGTCAATATTTACCTTTTCAATTTCCAAGAGAAAATAATTTTCCCCATCGTATCGCAAAACGAAATTTAGGACATCAAAATCATTCTTCAAACCAGCAGATCGAAAACGTACTGACTTATCCGAAATATAAAAATTTATTACGAAGTTCTCTAAACCTAGAACAACAATACTCACAATCACATCAAATCATAACGTATAACATAAACGGGTGAAACCAAAAAAAATATCTCTTTAAGCATGTTGCAAATTTTATTTCCAAGTTGACTATTTTTTTACAGAACTTCAAAATAACATCAAACAAAAAATCGTCAGAACATAACCAAATAAATTAAAGTTACTGTAAGAAACTTCCGTAAATAGTAATTCTACTTCTTTAAAACATATATAACACCTATATTATTCGTTTCTTTATCACCCTCCATTATCTAAGTTACTCAAAATAAACATGCATTTAGTTTTGGTTCATCAAAACTGCATTAACTTAATATAAACGTTTTAATTTTTAATTTGATATTAAGCTAATTTTAATATTGATTTGATAAAGTTTTGACCAATTAAAACCAATAACAAGTTTCTTTTTACGAGTAGTTTAACCGTTGAGGTCGGCCGTTCTTATAACTCTCAGAGGTTCTTTGTCTTCTTTTTCCTCCTCTGGATGTTGACGACTTAATTCGGTGGGTAATTCTTCTAATTCCTCGTTGGAGGAAAAAAACTTCTTTCACATCTTCAGCTGTCACATTGTCTAATCCTACCTCTCGCGCAACGTTAATGTCTTCAACAACAATATCCACATGTTCTAATTCTTCGACATCGTGCATAAATTTTACGCCACACTCCATTTAAACATTTTGTTGACACTTCATTCCAAGCTGCCTTGATGTTGTATATGCCTTTCAATATATCATAGGACCGCCAATAGTCTTTAATTGTTTTTCCTGCAGAGTCCAAGACTCTCACCATTCCATGAAGCTAGTGCGGAGGTAATAGTATTTATAGGTTGCAATAACTCTCTGATCCATTGGTTGCAAAAGTGATGTTGTATTTGGGGGCATGTAAAAAACCTTGACATCCAATGGTGTTCTTTCTTCAGCAAGGTTTGGAGGATGTCCAGGGGCATTCTCTAAAAGTCTCTAAAAGTAGAAGTACCTTGAGTGGTAAATCATTTTCTTTACAAAAGCGAAGCACATTTCGACAAAAATAATCTGTGTACCCATTTTTAAGAACGTCTCGTGTGACCCAAGCTTTGTTGTTCCATTTCCAATAGACTGGCAAAATCTCTTTGTTTAGCCCCTTGAAAGCACGTGATGTTTGCGAATGGTACACCAACACTGGTATAAGCTTCAAAGTTCCGGAAATATTTCCTTCCAACAAAAGAGTGATTCTACATTTTGCAGCTTTAAAACCTGGAGCGGAACGTTCTTCCTGGGAAATGAAGGTACATTATGGCAAGTTTTTCCAGTAAAGCCCAGTTTTATCGACATTCAAAATGAGGTCAGGAGGATAATTACCATTTTCTACATAGTCTTGCAACTCTTTTAGAAAAGCAGCCGCTGCATCAACATCGGCATTTGCCGCCTCACCACATAGTTTGACACTAAGACACTTATTATCACACAAGGTGATAACACACCTCCTATATGATCATTTACCTCTTGGATAAGGTGACCTTTTCGGAATAGTCATATATCATTTTTGGTCGTATGATTATCTAATACAAGTGAACTTTGTTGGAATTAAATAGTCATTGTTGAACAGAATTAACTTAAGCTGTTACGACGTATGTATATTTATTAAACATATTTCTTTATTTAATAATTATTAGTTAATTTTCTACAACGACCTAAATGACTTTAATAAATTTTCTTATATTACTTTACCATTGATATTCTGAACTTATTTATAAACTTTTGAACATTACTGGAGAGCTTCTCGTGCTAATGGTTTTAATATGCTGAAACTGACCTTTACATGGAGAGAAATATATAAAAGATGGGGTGATAACTTAAAGCAGTATTTTTGGAAACCCCTGCAAAACATAATGTTACCATATAAGTAATTTTTCATGTACTACTCAATGAAATTGAGAAAGCTGATGGAAATTCTAATTAAATTGGTATAGATACAAAGAACATTCCATTTGTAGTTTTTGTATTGGACCTAAATCCATGATTGGTTCTTTAGCCCACGACTAAAAGTACAATATTATATCTAGTGTTACTCTTAAACTTGTCCTCAATAACTGTTGCACAGTTCCGACTTGTAGGTAGTAATATTCCTTAGGTATATTTTTATTCTTACTATAGGCAAGATTATTTGTATTCTTTGTTACTCGAGATGAATACTCAACCACACAAATCACTAGTCGTAAGATATTTATATAAATTCTACATTTTTAGAAGAGTTTGTTTTTGCCTAAGCTTATTTTAATCTACTACAGATTACAGATCAAAGGATACTAATTTGAAGAATTTTTGGGTTGTGACTGTACTTAAAAGGTGTGTAGAATTTTAAACACCATGCTGTGAGATAAAATTGTTGTAACTGTAAGATTCTATTAGATTGATTGATTGATATAGGATGTAGCGAACTTTATTACGAGATCAGATTTATATGTATATATCTAGGTAGTTATTGAGGTGTAGGGTTCTTATTAATTACATTTAACACTTTTGATTTTAAAAATAATGAGGATCTGCTAAAATTTTGTTTCATTTGTTTTTGATATTTTGCAGTTGGAATTTTGGGTAACATGCACTAATTTAATTATAAGGTTAATTAAATACTTAATTATGACATTTTTGACAGTCATAATTCCATCTCTAAAAAAATGGAAAATAAGGTAAAATTAAGGCAAATATTAATATATCTTAATAATTATGGAAATGGAAAGACACAGGGACTTTTGTTGCAGTAAGTTAAAATTTTAAAACTTCTTTATCTGATAGTAATTCTTGGGAGTGGTTTTCAAATATATTAGCAATTTTTGTTTTTAGAATTAATGATTCTGATATTTTACCTCGGACTAGTTTTACAATTACCTACATATGTTTTTTTGTGTTTATATCTAAACAATAATTAGGGTTGGTATTATGATTAAGTTTGGGGTTAAATTAAGTATTTTGATGTTGATTTTTTTTGAAGTGTTAATAGCTTTTGTCTTGGAATCCACCAAGGGGTAGATTTATAAATTAATGATTTGTTTTTTCCATAATTAATTTATCAGTATCTTGACATGTATATCGACTTGCTTGTTATTTTCAAAGGTATACTATGATTACCGAAGAGGTGGGTTTTTATCTATCAGTATATATGTATAATATATTATCAAAGGTAATTATATTAAATAAGACAATCGGCCAAAAATATGTTTGTTTTGAAATGATCTCCTGCTGATTGTTTACTATATTTTTGCCCTCCTTAATTACCCACTTAATCTCTAATCCTTCTAAAATGTTAAGTCTTAATCCCTTTGGACAATTATGCACGGTTTAATGCCGTTAATAGCATGTTGTTTTTCGACTTATGATCCGCCATGCCGGTTTTGGTTTCTTGTTGTTTTATATCTCTTTCATGTTCATTTAATGTAATTTTAAAATTTCTTCCCGTCTGCCCTATATACATGGCATCGCAGTCTTGGTGGGTTGTACCAGCGCTGTTTTTTTTTAAATTATCACGTAAAATAATTTCATTATTGACTATGGATTTTCATATATTATTTCAGACTTCTGCCGATCTTCTGCCTCGATGGTTGAAAAAAGAAATATCCAGAAAATGTATACTGTAGTTTTTCTCTTTTTTCTATGGTATATGTAAGTTATTGCTTTTGCTCATGACAGTTTTTGTACATTTTTTTAAATTTTTGATAGCCAAGCCTTTATAAAAATTTCATCTTCATTGTATGCAGCATTGTTTGTATTTATGAAATCTCCAAATTTACTCGAACAACCCATACATTCATTCATGTTTCTGAATAACAAATTTTATAAATAGTTGTATTGTTATTATTTGAAATAAACTACTGTTCTTTTACATAAAAGAGTCTCATTAGTTAGAAGCATATTTGTAACCTCAAACTTTCACCAACATGGTCTTGGATACAAAATTTGAAATTAACCTCAATAGATTCAATTTACCTACATATGCATAAAAGTAGTTGTAATATTTCAAGTTTCATTTTTCATCTATTACATAGTAACCTCAATATATTAAAAATTAAGACAATCACAAATTTCTGGTACACTCAAACAACTTAACTCAACTTAACTTAATATAACCTCAAATTATATATGGACTACAAAATCAAAACGTTTATTAATGTAAGTTAAAAGATGTTAAACAATTAGTCTCTTGTTTAAAATCATTATTTTGACTTTTTAATTAGTGACCTCTGCAGATTTAGATAGTTGCTTCTCCGCTTCTATCAGGACGGCCTCTGCCGCTTTGTATTGTTCAGTTTCTTGAAGATCTTTTTCTGGCTCTAAAATTCCTTTAAACTCGTGGTAAGCTTTACCTAGTCGACGTTGGCAGTCTGGCATCATCATCGGAGACTCCTGTAGAACTTCGTATTGTTTACGAATGTAATAATCATTTTTACCCTCTTGGGTTTTGAATGTTTCAACCTTCGCCTTTTCTGTCTTGTACTCCCTTTCGTAGGTCAATTTCTCCTTTGCCAATCTTGACTTTATTGATTAGATATGAACTTGTTTTGAATAGTTTTTCCTAAAAAAATGCTATAGATAAATCTGCCATCAATGATGATAGCGGTGATCCCATTGCCAGACCTTTTGCTAATGTCGATGCAAAAAAATAGGAGTTGTAATATTGCTTGTTTAAATTCATAATCGTTAGTTGTTATCTTCGTTTCTATTAGTTTCTTCAACTTTTCTATTGGAATGCACGCGAACAAGCTTTTGACTTCAAAGGATACTAAAATATGTTCTTGTGATATATGTTTGTTTTTTTCTACCAATTCTATTGAGTTCGCTATTGAGTCTCTTGAATTGCATTGGATTATTGCTAGGAGTAAGACGATGAGAAATTTTGCTATTTTATAATTGGGTGCGTTATTATATGACACTACTGGACGGATTAGGATGTTCTCTTTATGTATTTTTGTCATCCCATATAGAGTTGGTTCATTTTCTTATAATGCAGTTTTTCACTTATAACATCTTTGCAATCATTTAAAAGTGCGACGAAAGATTTTTGTGTATCTGCCGTTGGATCTTTAGTTAATTTGATAAAGTTGTTGCATTGTAAAAATTTTCTTCTTTGTTTATAAGATATAATCTAATTGTTTTAGAATGGTGATATTGATGGTATGTTTCCTTTATCTGCTTTACAAATTGTTAACTGTTGATTTTCATATTTTGTTTTTATTAATTTGATTGTCTTCATCTCGTTGCTACTCGAAGTTGTTCAATCAGAATTTTTGTTGAATCTTGAAGTCCTTTTTATTAACCTGCTTTTTCGGAATCTCCGGCTAAAGCTTCGAAATGGGTCTTTGTGTCCCTGCAGTGTGGTGAATATTTTAATCCTTTATTTATTATTGCCATCCTGTGAATTCAACATTTGTTAGGTTTTGTATCGTTGGAAAAAAATTGTAAATTATGGTCTATGTTAGAGTGTCCTGTTGGTTTTGGTTTTTGGCGCTTCAGGTTTTTTCTGTTAGTTTTTATAGTGCATGTGAGCTCATCCACAAAATTACGCACGTTGTCGGAGATTATATATCCAGTCAGATAAAAACCCACCTCTTGAGTAATCTTTGAAAATGACAAGCAATTGTCCAAACGTATGTCAGGAAACTGATAAATTAATTATAGAACAAAACAAGTCTTTATTTTACAAATCCACCCCTGTGAGATATATGTTCCATTAAGAATATAGCAGCGGAAGTATTAATTTTAGACTCTCAAGGATATTAAATTCTTTTGAATATAATTTAAACAAAAATTTAGGATCTTTACATAATCCTAAATGGCACCTCTTTCCCGATGTTGATTCTTGATTTTTTATCTTATCCATCAGAGTTTTGCGATCTTGACGGTTCATTTTGCTAGAGTTTGGATGTTGTTCTTAAATTATAGAGTTGATCCATGAGATGTAATTCTGTACGTCTTTATTAACTTCTGTTACAATTTTGTTTGGAGTTCCGTACAGACAGGTGTGATGGTAGAGACTGTTACTACAAAATCATAATTCACTAAACTTTTAATGCCTTTATTTTATGAATAAACTATCGGATTATAAATTTATTAAAGAGCTCCTTAGTAGTAGACATATTCATGTTCACCATCGAAGAAAAACTATTTTAATACTTTTAATACTTAGTACATAAAACATACCTAATTTTTGAACCAATGCGCGAATGACCTAATTGCTCACGTGGATGACCAAATCGCATGTTCAGAGGCTACAATAACTGAAACAACTGAATCCAAAACTTTTGATTTATTAACTGAAACAAAAGCCGATAAACCAATTTCAATTATAATACTTTGTAACAAGAAAGATTATTTTTAAAGAGTTAACCAGTTCATTTTATTAGAAAATTTGAAGACATTGCCCAAAAACCTAATAGCAACATATCAAAATCAAACCAAAACATATTTTAGAAAATTAAAACTCACAGTTTTCATAATAAAATTTAATGAATCAAAACCTTTCGGCTGGTGAACTGTATGGTTTATATAAAAATACATAAACTTGTCTTCACTATAAGGATCATAACATCCTATATTAATAGTCCTTGTTGAATCTTGGCCATATCACTATATTCACTTTACCTTCAAATATGGTATTAAAAAAGTACTGGGAAAAAACCCGCAATTTTTTTTTTAAGTTTTCAAAAAATCAACATACCCATGTGTAAGAACAATAATCAATAATCCATCAAGTATATACAATTCGTTTATCTGAGTTTCCAAAAAAAACAACATATAATTGAAGAAAATCCCATCGAAAGTAGAATCCAGAAAAGCCAAACCTTACAAAATTCATAATAAATAAAAAAATCATATCGAAAAATCATATCGCACATACATTCAATAGTAAAAAACCCTAGAAGTACAAAACATTCAACTATTACGCTTTTTAATCATATTCTAAATTGTCAAATTGTATACATTAAAAATTAATAGTTTATATATATATAGCTCAAACCAAAAAAAGTCTCGAAAAAAGATACAAGCTCATTTAAGTTAAACCACAGCTAATTTTGTAACATATTTCAAAATGTAATCAGAGTTTTCCATCATTAGATCAATTAAAATATTACAGATATACGCCAAAAGCCATAAGTTCGACATGTTAGAATTTTCAGGAATTACAAAAAAATGTAAGGCTACTGACGTTAATCTACTTAACGCACAAATGGATTTATATTATTCCGATTTTTTCAATTAACCTGATCTATGTTTGAAAAATCTTATTTATTCCATCTATTATTAATTATTATTTATATTATTACATTCTATCAACAGTAAATAGCTACGAATAACAAATATTATAAAGATTTAATTCCCAAATGCTAAATAGAATAATTTTTAGTAAAAGAACACAAAAGTAATAAAGAGAATAGTTGCGACCATTACTACGTGGTAATCCATACATACACTGAATTGAAAAATTCACTATGAACACAAAAGATTTATAGAAAATACATAACCATAATCTAAAAAAAAGTCTAAACAAAGGCAGCGTATATTCCAGGAAGAAACAATGACATTTTATGGGAATAAATCAACATATTTACTTATGGAATATTTCTTGGATTTTTGCACTATTATTTTGAGTGGAAGAATACAAAATTATTCAACGAGAAGATTCAGCAGCGCTCACAACCAGAATTTAAACACAATCTAAAGTTCCCGATAACTGTTACTTGACATTTTCATGTCCAAATTAATCATTCATAAGGATCGAAACAGGTATGAGTTATATGAATAGAATAGAACATAATAAGTATATCACTTCTTCAAAATTTCGTTCCTTCAAAAGAGTAGCGTGAAAAGTATCGAATATATTCAATCATTCAATTTATATTCAAAAATAGCTATTAAATGAAGAATAATAGATGTACCTACTCTCACCATTATAGCTTCAAATATCCAAACTTCTCATCTTAAGGACAAAGCTGCTGCGTTCTTATTCCTAAATATCCAGAAAGCTTTTGATTGCTGCAAAGTAGTACCTCTTAAACATCAATTAACATTCTTAAGCATTGAATAATTCCCTTATAATTAACATGACTTCCCTAAAACTCGTCTTTCCCACATCTACTCTATAATATATTCGACTTTTACAATTATATTCCTCTTTACTTTAATCCTTTCTTTTGTCAGTTACAATTTTTACGTAAAGGTCCTTCAACTCATACAAAAGCTCATAACTACCTTCAAAATCATCCAATTATTATTTAATGCTATATTATTAAAATAGTTTGATTCGATGAATTACCTGAAGATAATCCGAATTTATAAAAGAAATAACTAAAAACCTTTTAATTAAACCATTTATAATGGTAACCTTGTGTCCGAAATATATATCTTGATTTAGAAAAAAACACGAAAATATTTCGTAAAATCGTAACAACGAATGAGTCTTATTAAGACTACAAGAAACAAATCACTTTTGAAACAACTACTTCTCTAGCTAATACTTCGACAGACATTGAATGATACAAAAGTAATTTGGGTGTTACAAAATAGCAAGGCAACACTAGTTTGAACGTATTTCTTTCTGTAAAATGAAATAAGAAATACGTTCAAACTAGTGTTGCTTTGATAGCCTTGCTATTTTGTAACACGCAAATTACTTTTGTATTATTCAATATCTGTCGAAGTATTAGCTAGAGAAGTAATTGTTTCAAAAGTGATTTGTTTCTTGTAGTCTTAATAAGACTCATTCGTTGTTACGATTTTACGAAATATTTTAGTGTTTTTTCTAATTATTAGTGAATTTTCTAAAACGTAAGGACTTATATATTTCATTATATCTTGATTTAAGTATTTAAGTGCTGTTTTGATAAATTTGTTATTGAACCAATAACCTATTAAATTTTTAAATAATATGATTAGATAGTTTCCAAGTTGTAAAGTTATTTATTATTATGATTTTTTATTATTTCAAGGTATTCTTAAAAATCTAAAACATGTTCTACTTGGGTTTAACCTCAATTTGATATTTTTAATGTTTTTACACCGAAACCGTTAGCAGTTATTATTTTCGCAAAGTTTATTTTCACGATTGGCCATAAATTTGCAATAAAATAAATTGTTTGACGTGTAGATAGCACTTACATAAAAATATCTTATAACTTTCAACATTGTTTATTATCAACACTATAATATATGTTTTAACAAGTACAAGAAATTAAGAAGCGTATTTTTTAATTATTATTTTAGATTATGAAAGATAATAATACCCGAGCATTTCATCCAGTGAATAAATTGAAATAACAATTAATCTTAGTAATAAAGCCCATGACTATAATTTTAGTCAACTCTCAATAATTACGTGTATAAAAATTACATTTATTATTATTTGGACGCATACTAATCTAAAATATTAGAGCCTTCTTATAAATTATAAATGTTTCCGGTTCTTTAAATACAAAATGCTAATTTAATATCATATTTACATAAAACTTCGGAAAATTAAGAAAGTTTTAAAGGTAAATTGAGTGTTTTTAAATTCACAAATATAAAGCTGACGCCCTTTGAAAAGAAACTTGATATACGTACGTTTCATAAAGTGAATAACAGGGATTAAACTTATTTACCAGGACAAACTCCCAAAGACCCTTTTAAACCAGTTTTAACAAAATTTAAGAACTCCCCTTTGTCGTCTTTGACGATCAAAAGATACGTTTTTCTCCGTTAAAATAAGCACACGAGCAAGTAATTGCAAATTATATTTACGAAAATGTTGTTTTTTCCAGAGCGAACTGTGATATGGATCCGCATGACGATGAGGCGCCGAAAGATCCGGGTGCACAAAAACTTGGGCCTTACGATGAGACCGACTTCGAAGGTATGTGAGAATATAAAATTACTCAATGGAATGCTTTTTTATTAAATTAAATTAAGATAATCATCTTTCTACAGTGTATAATCGCGAAAGTAACTTCCCCTGTCTTCAACTGCGTTACTCTTATGAGATCCAAAATAGATTGAAACCAGTCCGTGGTGGTTATTGACAGGGAATAATTCAATCAATTAAATCAAATGATTAATTACGATTTACTATGCTAATATTTTACGCTTAATTTAAAAGATTTGTTATTATATGTAATGCTTCAAGCTATTTGTAAAGACGAGATTTTACAAGGGATCGATTTTAAGAAGGATGCTATATTTGCATAATGTTTGCGAACTTGAATAAAAAACAATCGCAAAAAACTTATCTGGGATCGTAATAGCAGTCATTGCACCGCAGTTTACCCAAAGCACGTTTTATTATCGATCCGTCTGGTGGGTAGGAACTATGGAATTTTTATGGCCCGAAAGTTGGAAGACCTCGCGTATTTTTACCATGCTCGGGTATAATGAATTTAATATCATTAAAAGAATAACTATGTTTTTTTTTAATTGCTTTAGTAGATTGGAATTTGGCATCAAATATTATCACCTAACATGATGCATTGAATGTATTAAAAATAACGAATTAGTATTAACGCAATATCATGTATTGTAACTGATGTTATAAGGAATTTAGTATTTGTTATATGTCCTTGTGTAATGGTATTCAATTATGTACTAATTATGTAGCATTAAATCTCTTGAAGAAGAAATTGAAAATAAAATAGAAGTCTTTGCACCAATATCAATTGTAATTTTAATAACTTCATCTTTCAATCTAAAACTAATCATCGAAAATTTTAAGTTATTCTTCAACAAACTGATATTTAACATGCTAGATTTAAAAAAAATATAGTTTAGAAACAGAAAAAAGTAAGTAAGCCTACATTTTTTTAAGTTCGAGCATGAATATAACATAGGAGTATTTTCTTAAGAAGTAAAGTAACCTAACAATTTATCAAGTTGAATTCGAAAATATAGTATGAGAAGAAATATAGTTTAGAAAAAAAATGAAAAATTAAGCATATAACCTTACTAGGTTTGTAAATGGATATGAAGTACGTCCGCATAATCCACGTCATTATTTCATATTAACTGGTGCTCTTTTAATTGCAATTTCATGGAATTATTTTTCTTTGAAGCGGTACATAAGGTAATGAACTTTGAGTTTATATATAGAGGAAACTGTAAATATAAGGATTTACGGATAACTTATATAAACAATTAATATACGTAGTTCGGGATTAAGAAAGCAAAACAAGTCGTGATTTCTTTGCTTTAAGATTATCGTATAAATAAATAATAAAAATACTTATTTAAGGATTTAATATACAAGGAAAATTGAATATGGCGAAAGTGTATCCTAGGAAAATAAAACTCTTGCTAAACACAAAATGTTGACTTAACTTTTCTGCTGATAAACAAGCTATTTCAAAGAATTAATTTAACTAAAAACTTCTGAAACGCTTTCCAGATTTTAGAGAATTAAATTTGAAGTTTTCAAAATAGTTGAAATTTCAAATGTGTCTACATTTCTCGTCAGCAATTAATAGTTGTTTATTGATTAATTTATAATATAACTTGTAATCACTTTCTCCACAGTTTATTAATTGATTAATTTATTTACGTGTTTATTAATACCTTATTAAGTTAATCCCAAAACCACAAAATATTCAAATAATCTCGCCAGTAAGTTGAAAATCGGAGTTTTTTTTCACTTTTTGCTTCAAGGTCCTCCTTTACTGTTTCATCATACCCAAACTCAACTTAGGATGGTTATATTGAAGCAACTATATTCTTTCTATTTGTATAATAATAATTATTATTATTTATTTAACGGAATCTCTGGGTGTCTAGTCCCAAATGGTTTAACAAGAAGGGAAATATTCATTATTTCACAGTGTTACTCTTACAAAAATAATATAAAACTAATAAACTAATAAATAAAAATGTAATAAATAACAAACAATGTATAAATAAAACAGTTAAGATAAGAATAAAATTATAAAACGATTCTTTTTATAATAAATTGGCTAAAATAAATAAATAAAATAATATAAATAAAATAGTTAAAATTAATAGTATAAATAAAAAGTATGTAACACGCTTTATCACAAATGTTCTATCACAGATGAAGTGAGTGTAAAAGCAACATATCACAGAAGAATAAAAAGATAATAAAAAACAAGAAACAAGTAAAATGATAAAACTGTAGGAAATAAATTAACACATTAACAAAAACATTTAAAAATGCATTATCAATTAAGCCGATTAAAAAATAATAATAAATTAAGATTAAAATAATTCAACGTTGTTGGTTAAATCAATATGTCGTAGTTGTTTTTTAAAAAGAGAAAATGACGTGGAAAAAATCATAAAATTATTGTTTTCGTTAATGGCATTTGCAGTGCGCATTATACGGCTAATGGGGTTATACATTCCATATTTAGTAGGGTGAAACGTCAATCGAAATATTGGCTTATATCTCGATTGAGGACCACGCGGTATATTAAATGAAAGATTATAGAGTAAACTACCGCATTGAATAAATCCATTAATTAATTTAAACAAAAACGACATTTCAATAATTATTCTCCTATCAGCCAATGATTTAATATTTATCAGGGACAACATTCTACTGTGACTAAAATCGGAATTATTATAACCCAACCGAAATGATATTAATTTTAAAAATCTGCCCTGTACCATTTCGAGTTGGTGAATTGCGGTTTTAGTGTAAGGTGACCATATTGGTGCAGCGTATTCTAGGTGAGGCAGAACAAGTGCTAGGTAAAGTGTTTTTATTGTATTCACCCCGAAATCACTGGAGAATCTATTAATGAAGCCTAATATTCTGAGGGATGTTTTACATACATGGGAAATATGTTTATTAAAGTTCAGTTTCGAAGTAAATATCACTCCCAGGTCATTTATTTCCACAGTATGAGATAATACATGACTATTAATTGAATAGTTAAAGCTACGTGTAACTCCTCTACTGAATGATATACACTTACACTTATTTAATTTAAAATCAAGATCATTTATTTGACACCATATCGCAACACTATTTAAATCATCTTGAAGTACAAACTGATCCTCAACCGTTTTAATACTGCTGTATAATTTTAAATCATCAGCATACAGGAGAAAGTTACATTTTCGTAAATTTAAACCAATATCGTTGATAAAAAGTAAGAATAAAATGGGTCCACAATGTGAACCCTGTGGTATCCCCGAAAATACTTGAATATAATCAGATAAATACTTACCGATGCGTACACGTTGAGTACGACTACTTAGATAGCTACTAAGCCAGTTTAAAACTTGAACGCCAAAACCGATGGATTTTAGTTTATGTATTAAAATGTGGCGTTGAACTCTATCGAATGCTTTGGAAAAGTCGGTATAAATAGAGTCAACCTGTAATCCCTTCTCCATTGCATTCGATAGAAATGTTTGATACACCAGTAAATTGGTTAAGGTTGATTTACCTTTAACAAATCCATGCTCTTCGTCGATAAATATATGGGAACATGACCATTTAAGCTGTTCTGAAACTAATAAATCAAGCATTTTTGGAATCACAGATTGAATTGCCACACCTCTATAGTTGGCAATATTAGATCTGCAACCACTCTTAAATATAGGAGCAATGTAGCTATCTTTCCAACAGGTTGGAAAAATACTATTTCTTAATAAATTTATAAAAAGGTTATGAATTGGTCTGCTCAATGTGTAAACGCATCTTTTTAAAAAGTATGCGGGGATACCATCAGGGCCCGCATTACAAGATTCAGGTCATGAAAGCAAAGCGTTAAACACATCCGTAAGAGTAACATTAAGATTATGAATATCTACTGATTTATTGTTCTATTGATCAGGAACAATATTATTAGACGGTCTATATGCCGAAGCGAAATGCTCTGCAAATAAATCTACACTATGAGCAATTGTATTGTTAGCTTTATCATCTAAAAACATTTGTTTAGGATACCCAGTCGTTTTGCGGCAATCATTAACGTAGTTCCACAATTGTTTTGAATTACTATTAATTTGGTATTCAATACGATTCATATAACTCTTGTATAATGAATTATTAAGTTCGTCCCATTGCTGACGCAAAGTTTTAAATTACTCATAGTGAGAAAGTGAACCTGTATTCTTATATTTCGCATGAGCAGATTTTTTTTAATTTCGTTAATTTAACTAGATTACCGTTAAACCATTTGGGATAACTAGAAGATTTTAAGAACTTTACAGGTACGTACACATCAAACAAAGAATACAAAATATTATTAAAATTTTCAACATAAACATCCACACAATCATTTACAAAGACAAGATTCCAATTTATACTTGCTAAACAGTCATTGATCACAGAATAATCCGCTGATTTAAAATCATAAAACCAATCGGTAAACTAGTAAACTCCAAATTCGACATAGGTAAATTCAAACAAAACGGGATGTGGTGAGCACTTGACTTACACAATGTATCACTAGCGGTGTTTATAGATATACCTGGAGCATTCGAAAACACAAGATCTAACAACATTCCTCTCGGATTCGGGATCTGATTAACTTGATGCAACTGATAAAAACTGAGAACGTTAGCCAGAACGTCAGCAGGGTAGCAGTTGTTATTTGCACTCAGCACTTTCGACCCCGAAAAGTCCCAAACAGGTTAGGTAAATTATAATCACCACACAAAATAAGTTCGCACCTTGGATTACTTCTACCGATCAAATCAATGTCTTCTACATGGGTTACGTAGTGAGAAATGTTTGAAGCAGGCGGGATGTATGTTGAGCCAATTATAAATTTATTATTTATTCTGCCAAAAAGTTGTTCGATACTAGTACTGCTTTCTATCTTCTGACTTCTTAAATTGATTTTTACAGCAATAAAGACTCCACCGCCTTTACTTTTGTTGCTGTTATTAGGTGATTTATCCGATCTGTATATATCGTAACTAGTAAGGCCTAGTTCGGCGTTGGTAATGGAATCGTCTAACCACGTTTCTACTAACACTATAACGTCGTAAATGCAAAGATTCGCTTTCAGCATGAATGAATTAATTTTACCTTTAAGACCGCCAATATTCTGAAAATAGACATCTAGTTTTTTTTTATTCACACTTGTCTGTACTATAGATGGATGTCCCTGGCTGTATTTAATTGTAAGCCCAGTTTTACCTTGCCCCTTTCGTTTTTCCAATTCATTTCGCTGATTTCTCAGGTGGTCACGTTGCAATTGAGTCATATCATTGTTAAATCGAATACTACCTATGTCTGTAGCCCGAGTCACTTTTAGGATATCTACTGCCTCCGTCGGATTATAAAATGATATTTTAATTGGCCGTGGCTTAATGTTAGGTTTTCCTAAACGAATTACTTTTACTGGTTCAAATTTAACCTGGGAATCAATTAATGCTTTTATACAATTTATATCTTTCTATAGAATAGAGAAATTTGTAGAGCCGGTCTGCTCGGGTAAATTAAATACCAAGATATTATGTGATTTTATTTTACGATCTTCAATTTCATGAATAATTGATTGAAATAAAATAATATAGTGGAGAGAGTACATATTGCGATATGCAGCTTGATACAGGAAACCCTCAAAATAATCAAACACTGGTGTAATGACCAGTCTCTGATCATAAACCCAACAAATACTGAAATGGTCCTCTTCACAAGGAAAAGGAAACTAGGTAAGCTAAAGCTTCCTAAGCTCCTCAACACCTGGTTAACATTGTCGTCGGAAGTCAAATACTTGGGAGTGATCCTAGACGGCAAGCTGATTAGGGTACCACATCTCAAAATGAAATGTAAAAAAGTCTGCCTCTGGCAATAATAAATGAGTCATGGCTTTCTTCAATTTTGAAACTGTGATGGAATACCCGCCTCCACCTTAACAGAGCTTGAAATTAAGTCATCTATGTGTACTAATTGGGTAGTACCATGCAAAAAACTTGCAATTAAAGATGTATTATCCTCTGAGACGCCTAGATAGGATGTCATTATTAATGGTATCAAATGGAAACAATACTGTGTACTCTGCCTTCCACATCTTGACTTATACGTAGAGGAAATGGCCACGGCGGTAACACTGCGCCTAAACTCAGTTGAACTCTGATACAAAAGAGGCAGGGCTGGTAGACGCTATCACCTCTTAGAAGAGGTTGTCAAGAAGACACCTCTCCTTGGAAGGAAGACGGACAATTTGCCACCCTGCTACGTCTTCAATAGACCCTATGGTTCTAAAACCAAAAGAGGATCCGGGGCGGGTATTTACTCACAACAAATGGACCTATCACTAGCTGTCCCAGTCAGGGGGCACAACGGGCCTAGTGAGGCCTAGGCGCTCTGTTCAATGATTTGATCACCCTTGGCAAACTCGATCCAGATCCAGATCCAGATAGTACATATTTATTCTTGAACAATGCAACCTGTTTCACCAAACAGTGGATTCATCAGGCAGATGAATATTTATTTTACAAATTACAGGTAAAATTAGTATTCTTTTGTCTGATGAAGCTACTATGTGGTGAAATTCTGTATTAGAATGTTATGAAGTATTTTGATAGTTTCTTCAACTGATATATTGGGAAACAGGGATTCTACATCAAATTATACTAATATTTTGTCTGGTTTAAGTTTAACATTCTTTTTTAATAATTGTGTAAAGTGGACTGAGTTCTTTACGGATAAATCGTTGTTAAGTTCTAAAGTTTTTTCTACAAGTCATTTACGCACGTTATATGTAGGTGAACTCACCTACAAATATTCAAAAATATAAGTCTTAATTTGTTAATTTTGAGTAAACAATACAATCATGGTAATTTTGGGTTTCTCATTTTTAGTTTCCAGCTAGTGTTTTTGTCGATTAAAGAATTTTAAGTCTTTAAAATGTTATTTATATTTTTGACATTTATATTTAGGAAATATTCTACTACTTCTAATAATAAATTAACATCTCTAAATAATCTAACTAATTACACGCCGGTGGTGGCGCATTTGGTTGCGACCTCGAAGCAGCATCATTGATTCGGATCAGCAGTTGGATGGGTGACCAGTACCATTCACCATTGGGATACAATTAATGGTGCTTTAGAGTGACGGGGGCGATCCTTTCAAGTAACAAGCTCATTTACAAACACACACAAATACAGAAATCACACGGTAGAAGAGCCACGTGGTCGATAGCCAAACACTACCTCTCTAACTTATTAACAACAACTATCGCGTTACCTTTATCAGATTTTATGTAGAAAACGTCTTTTTGTTTTTCTTCTTTATTCTTGTTAACCAATGGAGTCGTATTTTTTTAATTTGATAATATATCCTCTGCTTTTTTCGGAAAAGGGTGGCTTCTTCTGGTGGTTTAGGTGTGAGGTGGCGATTTCAACGTCGTTGATTATTTCTTCTATTGAGAGTAACTTCGGTTTGTTGGCACTTTTTAAACCTTTTTTAATAGGTTTATCTCTGATTCAGACAAAAGTTCGTTTGATTTCTTGTATACTAATGTTTTCAAAATAGAAGGCTTGTTATTTTAGATTATATTTAAGAGTTTATACGTACTTAACTCTGTTAGTACTTTTTTTATATGATGAACCCATTTCAAATTGTATTCACTTTATTCGAAATTGTTCACTAATTTTGGTTTTATCGTAGTATGTTTCTTCGTTTTATTCAAGATGAAGTTGGGAATGATATTATTCTTTAAGCACTGTTTCGGGAAATAAATATCTGCACTATTTTTTTCTGATTTGAAAAAATTTGTTGGACTCAGTTGACCAGGAAGCCATGTTTTCGAATAGAAATTGGTTTTTAATTACCCTAAATGTACTCCTGGCGAAACAAAAATTAATTGTGAAGAAAGTATTAGTGTTTTAATTAAGTTTTAATCATATCTTCATTTAACCCAAATACTATTTTTTTTATAAATTTACTTTTTCTGAACCCGTGTACTCCAAACACACCTATATACCAGATGTTAAATTTGATAACTTGATCCAGATCGTTAATACAATTATTGGAGATCAAATTTTTGATTTAAATTCACAAAATATGTTGATTAGAAATTAAAAACACTTGGTTTGTTTCACAGAAAATTTATTATTTCTTCTCCGACTAGTTTCAACAATATGTCATTATCAAGGAGTAAATTTTCTGTGAAACAAACTAAGTGTTTTTAATTTCCAATCAAGAAAATTTTCACCACGGGTTAAGTGAGCAATTAATTAAATATATCACAAAATATGTGTTGTTCCGTTTCCATCCTCTATTTTTCTGATAACAGTTGCTTAATGAAGACTGTCGTGATGATGATTCATCAAACTATTTCCCAAATATGATATTGTATACTATATAAATTGAAACGATCTTAAAGATACTGTTCACGACTTCCAGTGTTCTTACACTTGTTCTATTACACTTGATAAAATTTATTACCCTTACAAAATATCTTCATAAAAGAAGAATCTCCTTCAAGTTCCAGTCTTCAGTGATCTAGCTTAAAACTTTGTCATCACGATAACTGCTATTTTATGTTGAATTACACAAGTGTATTAATTTAAACAAACCTATTAAAAAGACTAAATTTTTCTATTATCATACTCAAATTAATGTTCAGTTTATACTTTGAAAATAATCTGTAATGACGAAACACAGAGACAATTGTTTTTGGTTATGTTTTAGCGGCTTTTGAAATCACAAATGATTATCTTTCAACGTTATAGAGAAGGAGATGCGTTAATGCCCAAAATTATGTAGCTCCGAATTGGAGTATCAAAATCGCTGTATAAGGTTGGTTTTAAAGAACCCAAAAGGACCTAAGTAGTAAATATTTTTACACAATTAAGAAATTTCGACAGAACCAGATTTTAACTTTTTCGACACGAAAAGAAAAATGTTAAGACAACTTTGGAAGAGGCGTAGAGTATCAAAAGTACAGGCGTGGAAGTAAAATGGAAAGTATTTAATCATAGTGATTTGTGTTAATTTCTAGTGTATTTGTTAATTAAAATGATTTCAACTCCCAATTCAGTAACGCCCCCACGCGCGATATTACTTAAAAAGATACTCTCACAATTGCAGCAGGATCTGATTAACAGATTAAATGTACAAAATTCTGCGTGACCGCATTAACCTGCTAATATTTGTAGTGATACTCTCCGATCTGTGCTTTACCTGCCGCATTGAACTGACGTATTTCTATTACATAAAATATACCATTTTTGTAATTTATAGTCTGAATTGTTTACACTATAGTATGAAGTATGTTAAGCTTTATGCTGCCAATAAGAAACCTTGTTCACAAAAGAAGATAACAGGTTAAAGACATCTACAACTAATAATACAGATTTGGCTTGCCACAATATAGTCATGAATCCAATTTCGAATTCACCAAGAGATACATCAACTAGTTGGCTGAGTACTTTATATAATGCAAGTCTAAACCAGTCAATGCCTATATTGTCTTATCTCCACAACAAAATCACTCGAAAAAATTCAGATCATCTCCATTAGCTTCACCCAAGTTGAACAACATGGAGTTGAATGATGCAAAGAGTATTCACGAATATATCAAGGGATACGAAGCAATAGAGTCTAGCAACAACCTCAACTTAAGGTCAAAACCCACCAACTTACTCAGCCTGTTTTGAAATCATTCTTCATCTAAAATAAAAAAGACGTTTCACCATTACTACAAAGGTATCAACATCTACACCATCTCCAGCAACTAGCAGTCCAAAATCAGATAAGATAAAAGTTCACCCATGAGTAAAACCTCTCAAGGATTGGACATATGGAAAAGGTTGAAGGTTGAATGTTGACAGTGTTGCCTTAACACAGTGGAATGAAAATTTCTCAAACAATTTTATGCAGATTAATCAAGGAATTCGAGCAAAAGCCTTCAGACCCAAGGATTAAGTGATAGTTCACAGGCTTTCCTTTTATTAAAGCGAGTAAAAATTACCAGAACTCGCTGACAAAACTATAGCAATTCATGAAGTTACAGTCAATCCACCGCATTATTGGAGGGTTATAATAATTGATTCCTCAGCATATTACTGTTTCTTTAGGCCAAATTTTTGTAGACCCCTATTAAGGTATATCTCTTATGTCACTGTGATATTTATTTATAAAACTGGTACTGTAACATCGGTATAAACAGATAGAAGGCCGTCGGCCGTAAATGATAATTATTTTGCCAAGGTCACTAATAACTAGGTGGTTTTGTGGTTAATTTCTTTTCTAATATTAATTTTTTCGAATCTGCGAAAGTTGCATTGTCAAAGGCTCTAATTTCGCAGAATCTATAAAAATGCTCGAAGCAATATTTTTGTAGTGGCAATTTTTTGTTGATTTCTCAGATTGGTAAGCAAATTCTTGACTTGTTCGAAATTTCAATTTATAATTTAAATACATACAGTGAAAAAATAGTATATTGTTCAACGAGTGACGAAAGTAACATTTTTTTAAGCGAGAGAACAGTTTACCAAACGAGGCGAAGCCGAGTTTGGTAATGTTCGCGAGCTTAAAAAAATGCTTTCGACGAGTTAAACACTATACTTTTTCTACTACCTTACCTATGATACTAACAAACTTTTATTATTATATAAACACATACTTTATTTTGAATTAAAAATGACAAAACTACATATCATATTTAAATTACTTACGATTTAAATATCAAATTATCGGACAATTTTGCAAACTATGCAAATAGCACAGTGAATATTAATTTACGCGATTATCTGTCTTAAATTCCATGAATTTTACATATATTTCTTCATACCTCTTTTTCGATTTTTCTGATAATAAATCCACATAGGTTTTCTCAGCTTGATTTACTATTTCTGGTGCAGTATTGGAAAGATCTAAATCACTTACTGAATCAGAAATCATGATATGATGAAGTTACGAACAGTACAAATTCAAAAACTGACGTTTAATAATGACACGATATAGTGACAGTAGGCAACTAGACGGAGGTGAAAATTTGTAGGTAACTTTCGTCCCTAGTGACGAAAGTTAGCGTTATGGGATTTTCTCTCACTAGTGACGGAACTCAAATTTTCGCTGGAGTATTCGGTGACTAAAAATATCTTTTTATAAAGGGTATTAGAAAAAGGATATTTTAAAATTTTAATATTAAGCATTGCTTGTCGGTACGTGATAATTATATTCAACATAATTTGTGTTATTTGAAATATAGCATCGTTTGAAGAAACCTATTCATTTATTTTCTTAGTAATCAGTCTATCAGCTAGACTAATTCTATTCAGGTTATTATCAGACAGGAATTATATTATATCCTTAACTCCGTAAATTATTATTATTATGTTATTTGTTCTTCGTTAATGCCTGTTTGTATACTTCTTAGTTTCCTGTCTTTCAATATGATTGAAAACTCCATCTTTTACGTGGTTTAAGTTCTTAAATTTTTTTTCTTATAGGTGGCTAAAATCCCTTTTCTTGATTATGAAGATCAAGTTTTTGTTTTTGATGGAAAATTCTTCCTAATGTGGCTCAAGTCCTGCAAATTTCTTTTTTAGAGGGAAGTTGTATTCGCCCACCTTTGTAATAGTGAGTTGAAGCAAAAACAAAACAATTTCTAGAGGTCTTACCGATTAAAATTTCTACTCTTAAAGACTTTCTGAAAGGTCTAGTACATCTACCTCAGATTTATGCACTCTTATTCGTGTGTCTTCTGCCTTTTCGATATCCAGATCAAGGAACATTTTCTAATAATATGATATAAAGAGAGTCGAAGATTTTCAACGGTCCAAATCTTTCTCAAACCTGTTGTGAAAACATTATTTAGGGTAATATTTAATATATTCTATCTAGAAGCATTAAAAAAGTTGGTATGCTTTCTTGACAAAGACATATAAATTTTTTAAGACAAAAGAATCAAGAATTTTATCACTTGTTTTTATTGAAATAAAACAACACAGTTGGGAGGGTTTCACATTTATTGTTGAATGTTTTGCCACACAGTGGCTTCATTAAGCAAATGAATAATAAGAATTTCATCATGTATCCGCCTCGTAAATTCAATAACTTGTTTTTATGTTTGGACCTCGTATGACCGGGCTGTCCGCTGAGCCCTTTGTTGTTTAACATATATATTAGTGAATTGGAGAAGGCTTTGAGAAAAAGGTAAGCGGACGTGGGTTGAAAAAAGAAGTGTACGGATGCTGGTGTACAAGGATGATGTTTTTGGCGATAAACATAGGAGGGATAAAAATAAAGGATTTCAATAAATAACCAAGAAGGAGGTAAAAATCTTCAATGACACCAAATATGCTGATTTTATAGCTGGGCTAAAAATTTAGAAATATTAGTACAACAAAACTATAAACAAAATAGTATCAAAACGTTATCAATTTTTAATTCACTTGATAATGACGATAAAACGTCGAAACACGAGTCGTTATATGTTGTTTAGAATAATATAATTGTGCCTACATTTATATAATATTTTTACCAATAATTATTTGTAGTTAATACATTGTGAATTTTTCAATTCAGTGTAAGTATGGATTACCACGTAGTAACGGTCGCAACCAATATCTTTGTAAATAAAATATTTACCTTTATCATGTTATTATTGTATTGTACTTCTGTAGGTACTCTCAATTTTATTACAATAATTTCCAATATCTTTGGGGAAAACGCAGAAGACAGAAATTGATAATAATTTTTTTTACAGTTTTTATAATTTGGCACAATTTTTGTCAAAGTAAATTTGCTTGTAACTTAACAACTTAACTTTCGTTACTTTCTGCGCTATTTCTATATTGCATGCTCAATTGTTTATTTTTCATCTCTTCTTCTGAGCTTATTTGTGTTATAGAGAAAACATGTGTTTTACGTGGTTTGAAGTTAACTAATGAAAAGTTAAGCTATGATAATCTTTGATTTTAACCATATAACATATTTATTAAATCAACATATCAAAACCAGCTGACAGTAAATTGATCAAAATAAGAAACTTTGATTAAAAGTAGTAAAATAAGAGTAATACTAATTTTCTCTGTAATTATGTGTATTGGTAATATATTCAAACCTCCAATATCAGCATATGTTCATTAAAATTCAGCACTCATGTTTGTCGTGCTGTCTATCGTTACAAGCGCACGTGCTACTTACTGAATGTTCAAATTATACAGATATTTACAATCTATGATTTTCACGAAAGCATGTAATTGCAAATAAACACTTTTTTTCGATTCATCTCATAATACTAATTAACGAACTAATTTATGTTTACAACGTCGAATGGCGTAATTACCATTACTATTGTGAATTCTGGAAACGAGACAATAAATAAAACAACATTTCCTTGATAGTACATCCTTCATCGGATTAATGCAATTTCTGTAAACAATACCTCGATAGCCATTGACGTAGTTATCCTAGAAAACGGACAGTTAATGGAAATCGATTTCCATGTTGATTGTTTGCCTTGTCGAGAGGCATTAAGAGCGATTTTTATGCAATCGCCTGAAGAGTAAAAAGGCGGCCATTCCCAATTTAAGGCTGGACGACGGCTCGAACAGGAAATTTAATAAAACCCGAACACCGGGATGGGACATCGGCCATAAAAGTACTGGTCCGTACATAAAATCATGCCTTTATTGCTTCGGATGATTCAGTAGCGTAGCAATATTAAATGCTGTTGATTTTATTTCCCTTATTTCTTTTTATTGGGCAATAAGTCGTCTCCCCCTTTGTAACTTGTAATATCTACATAAAAAATTCAAATGGGTTATGGTAATTTGCTTATTGAAGTATGTCGCGAAAATTTGGCTAAATCATAAAATGCTTTTAGTATAATGCATTTTTAACATTAGAGATAGGGTTTTAATTATAAAAAATGTGGCAATTATGACGCTTTCCATATAATATTTTGAAAAGAAAAATATGATTTATACACGTTTAAAAATAATATGCTTTTTAGAGCATGGTATTATTATAGTGATGGAGAATGATTTGTACAACAAAATACATAATTTCTAATCAACATTCAATGTCTAATTGGTAGTTGATTTATTACATTCTAAATCTGTATTTAATGGTGTATATGAAGTAAAATCTATCTGAATATGGGTTATTTAGACAATTATTTAACTATTACAAGTTAACATTGCTAATTACAAATATTGATTCTGGAGTTATAGAATTTGAAGAGTCTGTTTCAGATTCAAAACGCGATGGTGCCTAATCGAATGTTTCGTTAAATTACAATTTTTATATCACAGATATCAAATGGTGTTTTTTTCCATCCAAGAGGCACTGAGGATATGATTATATAACACTTTAACCCTTTGCACTCGATAATAAATCACTGATTTGTGAAACACAAATCAAAAAGTGTTCGGACTTTTGCCGAAAATTTTTATCGTCAGTTAATGAGTAGCTTTTACGACAAAAAAATTTGTTTTAGATTTTCTAAAGATAAAAGCTACGAATTAATCTGATAACAAACATTACCAAAAGAGTCCTAACACGAATTGTATTTGGCTACATAATCCAACAAATTACTCATAATGTTCAGCGGTAACCGCATCACTATGAAAAACACAAACGACAAAAGGCGTTAATTTCTTGGTGCTTGTGTTTGATTATTGAGCTTTATTATTACATCGAAAGAAGATGAGCAAGTTTGGAAATTGGCTGATATTGATGAAGCCATAAAATCGTCAATATCCGAAAATTCCGCATTCTTACATGTTGAAAGGTTTTGCATAGACAGACGTTTTGACTTGGTCTAAGCCTCAACAATCCCCAAATTAAACGAGATTTTAAAGAACTATGCTTATAATGTGATGAAGCTGAAACAGACTATAAAGATAGTGTATTATCTAAAAACAATGTGGAATACTAAAATGCTAAAATAATAATAATTGGTATTTTACTTTTTTTCTTGAGAAGATGTCAAAAAGGGGATCAAACATCTACACCAACTGGCTTAATCCCTTTTTGGGATAAACCTACCGATTTTTTATTTTTAAATTCTCTAGTAGGTGTTAATGAAATTGGGAGATAGATGAAACGCAGAAATAGACTCGACGTGTAACGGGGTTGTCCGAGCAAGAACTGATAAAGATTACGGGCTATAATTCTACATAGCAATCCGTTCCTATTTATAAATGGTTTCTGAACACCATACAAATATAATAAGTAAGTTGAGACAATGAAACAAAGCTATTCGAAGGAAACCGTCAACCATTGTAGTGCATCAAGAGAGGTAACTTGTGTTCAATCAAGTGATGGGTTAATATTTACGCAAGGAAATCAAGTAATTTATAATAATTGTAATATTTATAATTATAATTAAAGTATTAATACATAATTTATATCTGACATTCTAGGACACAGCTTTTTGATTTGAGGATGTATAATGAGTTGTATTGCCAAATATATTACGTTTACTTAAATCGCTAATTTGGATATTATGAATAGTGAAATTGCAGAAAAATTATAGAAAATGACATTACCATTCTCAACTGCATATCTGGCTACTTTATACATATGCCGTTTTTCTGTTAGGTTAGGTTAGGTTTCGGCAGTAAAGCAAAACTACGTAGAGGCTATATCTAACCGGCTAACTTAAAAACTAATGAGATCTTGCGTTGCTACTGTACCTCGGACTCGAGAAAGCCAGAAGGAATCCTTCTACTGGTGAACCATCGAAATCAAGGAGCTGCGCTACCAGGCTTCAAATGCTAGGCGAAGATTATCCAGAGCCAGAGCCAGTGACAGTAGCACAGAAGAACTCGAGAGCTATTTCAGGGAAGCCAAGCGTGAACTATGCCTCGTAATTCTACGAAGCAGAGAACGGGGCTGGAAACAGCTCTGCGAAGATGTGGAGAAACGACCCATGGGGCTTACGATATCGTATTGTGCTGAGGAAGCTGGATCCTTGCCTACCAGCTCCAGAAGTATAATCCTCGGTTGCGTTGCTTCGGTGGTGAAGACGCTGTTTCCACCACGGCAACCAGAAGCTGAGGAAGAGACCCAATGCGATGTGGAGGAGGGCTACCCCTAGAGTGAAATAAGACGCAGGTGAACAATAAAGCACCAGGATCCAACAGATTGCCTAACGAACTAATAAAGACCGTTGCGGGCCAAATTCCATAATCCCATGGGAGTTCACCAACACAATGAACACGTGCTTCAAGGAGGGTACGTTCCTGTCCAGTAGGAAGAGGGCCAAACTATTATTCATACGCAAACCTGGAAAACCACCGGAAGACCGCTGGCCTTCTAGATGGAGAGACCAAAGTGCTGGAGAGGCTCATGGTAGAACTTTTGAAGGAAATAGTGGCGGGCGGGCGGACTTTCCAACCAGTTCAGCTTTAGGAATTGCCGTTTAACGGTCGATGCCGTCAAGATGGTGCAGAGCATTGCAGGCGAGGCCAACAGCGGAAGCTGGAGGAAACGTAAGAACTATATAATTATAACCCTTGCCATCCGCAAAGCCTTCAATTCGCTGCCTAGGGGACAGATCATGCAAGCCTTAAATGGGGTAAAAACCCCGCCATATCTGATGAAATTAGTCAGAAGCTATTTCAGTGGAAGTGTAGTGAAAGTTGAGGAGGCTAAAAACCTGTTCGCTGGTGTTCCTCAGGGGTCAGTACTTGCAGACTGCTGGCTACCCCATGACCAGGACCAAACTTACGTATGCAGCACCAGAATGGGCCACATGTGTCCAGACCGCGTGGAATAGGTCGATCACTTAGGTTGGGTGCATTAAAAATATCACTGGCATACATAGAAACAGTGAAGCTGCTAGCCTCGGTCACTCTTGGGGACCTACTAATAACGAGGAGGGCCCAAAAATATGAGTTTAGGAAGAAGGAGCACATCCAAAGTAAGGCCAAGGAAGATGCTCAGACTGCTACTTTGGTAGAGTGGCAAACCAGGTGGAACGATACAACAACACATAAGAACTGAACGCGCCGACTTATACCGGCTATTAAACCCTGTCAGGGCATGAATATTTCCAATCCTACCTAGTAAGGATTGGAAAAGCAGAACCCAGTACGTTACTGTACTGTGGTCACGCTTGAAGGCTGCCCGAAATGGAATGCATCACGAGATAAGTTGGCGGAAATATTAGGGGAGCCTGTCCAGGCTCAAACGCTAGTCGAACACATGCTGGAGGATAGCCACAAATGGGAGGCTGCAAGGATATCTGTGACAAAAGTCGTAGCGCAGAAGTACCGCGATTGCCTACAAAAGGACTGATAAGGTGCAATTCCCGTAGGAATTCCCCGTTGGGAATCAAACTATGGTAAGAAGCTCGAGTTTCCGCGAAATTAATACCTTATGGTGATGTCAGGATAACTCGAGCTTCTTGTCGTATAGTACGGTGTAGTATAAGTCTTCAACTAAATCAACCTAACCCACAGGATCACCGGAACAACAGCTGAGCTCTCCCATAAAATAATGTAGAGGGTAAATAGACCCAATGGCTTGGTTACTTTTGGTCGTGCGGGGTCATCACATCCCTATAAAAAAGGTTAGGTTAAGTTAGGTTATGTTAAATTAGGTTTCTAAATAATTTTGTCCTGGCAGACCAATATTTCAAGGAGCCATTAACTTGCTAAGGAACTGTATAGCTTTAGTCACTATGAGTGCATGGAAAAAAAGTCATGTCATCTCTAAATTGTTGGAGATATTTGGAGGAATTAACGCAAAGAGAATCAGGATTGTAAATGTCGAAGCAGAAAATGTAGTTAAATAGTGGAGATAAACGATATTCTTGAGGTAGACTTTGTTCTGGGGTAAAAATAGAGGGTTGGAAAGAGATCTTCATTTTGACTTTTAGGAATCTGTTTGTTAGAAATTATTTAATGACAAAAAACTTTGAGTATTTTTAATTTGTTTATAATTTGTTCTTTAGCTTACCTTTGTTCTGGTTGTGACGTTCGCCTTTTCCGTCGTTTATTTAAAAAATGCTCTTCAGATTTTCAACAATTGCTTGCGTTCCGTTATTATTCATCATTATTTTTCTAGTTTAATCACTTGTTTTTTCCCTTCATTCTAATGTATAGAAAATGAGTTTGTGGTTTTTGGTTCTCTTTCATTTTATGTTCGTTTTTTATATTTTAGTTTATATTCTCGTTACTTATACAGGGCATCCAGTTAATATGAGGAAATAGCTGAACCACAAATACAAGCAAATTTACTTCTTGTGTCTCTTCCTACATGTCATTCTGGAAACATGCGAATCGCACTAGCATAGCATGCTTAGACGAAAACCTCGATCGAAGTCTGTTGGTGGAGCGCTCATATAGCAATTCAACAATCCAAGTTTTCGCAGGTTTAAGATTGGAAGTAAAAAAAAAAAACGATAATATTGAAAATATCAGTAGTTTACGACCCGATTTAAGATTCGTTAGAGCCTAACCAGTTATTCTATATCCTCCTAATAGCAAGAAAGCCAAAAGTAATGATTATATCGATGTTCGTCTCTTTAATAAACTGAAACTACCTTCTACAAAAAGCTATTGATAGTTCTATTGATTTATTTTACCAAAGCATCGGATTACATGTGTAGAATTGTCATCTATGTCTTTTCCATTTTAAGAGTTGCATACAGGATGGAGATAAGATACAAAATTTATGCCTTGGTTTGATTTTAGGTCCAAAAAAACTGAAAAGACATATTCACTTGATTCATGCCATTGATCAGAAGAAAACATTTCTCAATAAATATTATTCCTGTTTTTTAATTACATTATATTTAGTTTTTACTATTTTGAGATGTACTTGAAATATATGTTTAGTTGTGGAGGCGTTGACTTTGTGGTAAATCATGCATATATTATTATTACAAACTATTTGTGCTGCATAAAATACCTATCAATAGAATTAGAAGCACAGATCAGTAGTCGGAGAGTCTAACCTTACCGTTTTATAAGGGCTGATTATCATATCTATAAATTGATTGATTGATGAGGCACTTAGGTGTTGAAAATCCATACTTAATATTGAGATAACGCAAGTGTTTGATTTTCAAAAATTGGTTTATTAAACACTACATATGTTTCTCCACACTTTGGCTTCTTCAGGTGAAGCCAAAGTGTGGAGAAACAATAAACCAATATTTGAAAATCAAACAATTGCGTTATCTCAATATTAATATCTATAAATAATATTCTTATATAATAAATAAAATACTATTACTTTGATTGTATAACTTGTATTTAATTTTGTATTATAGTTACAAAAATCAAAGTAATCATCCATGATATTTAAAACATATACGAGGGCCATCCGGAAAGCACCCGTTTGTAAATATTAAACTAGTTAATATTAACAAATATTAACGTTTTATTTGTTAAAGACTTAAACTACTGCTCTACATAGTCAGCTGACAATTTTAAGTATTTGTATAAAATGTGATGAGATTTAATATCCAGCTTCAAAATCCTCCGTTGCTAGTCCTTGAGTTTTGTAAATAGATGATGATCTGAATGAGCTAAGTGTGGACTATCGTGTGGGTGGTTGAAAGTTCGTTCGTAATTACTCGCCATCATTGGTGTCATCTCTTCCTAAGTTAAAATTAAGACACCAGCGCCATTTTCTCCATACACATTCTTCAATTAAAAATTAATATCACAAGATCGCATATTTCTTGCGTTAAGAAATAATCTAATTTAACCTAAAGACATCTGAAATTTAACTGAACGTATTAGCACACATCCAGCGGCTACTCTATTTGCCAACGCTCTGCACGGTACAAACGGATACTACTTTCCTACTATGCCTCGTACGTATTTATAGTTAATTTGCCACCGAAATTTCATTATTTGTCTATCAAAATTGACAACTGCAATTAAACAAAATTGACAACTGAAATTAAAGCAATGAATGGTATCTACTTTTATTAATTTGAGTTGAATAACAATCAGTTGTTTTAACAAACGATATTAACTATAAGGTATTAATTTCTCACTTAACCCGTGGTGAAACATTTTTTTAATTATTTTGATTATATTATCGATTAAGATAATTAATTAAGCAAATGCAGTTGTGTTAAATTTCCACCTACATTCACCTGTTCCGATTTATTATTTCTTTTTGCAAAAATGAATTTAATATCGCCCTCAAATTGTAAATATCGAAACTAAAGTTTATGTCTTCTAGTATGTAACAGCATATTTAATAACTAAGATAATAGATGTATTCAGTAACATCCTCTTTATGAAAAAAGTAATCTTATAATATGTTATCTCTTGGCAGCAAATTCAGAAGTTTGCTGAACTTTTGCGAGTTTGAATCAATGCCAAAATATTAATAAAAGAAATAAATTCGGCTATTCGACAAGAAAATGCGGAAATGTTATCATTCCTTATCGTATTTTCTGTTTGTTTTAGAATGTCGCACTTCTTGATGTGCTTTCTCAACCCAAATGTAAAGATCATTTGCATAAACAATTATTAACTCGAAACGCTAGCGAGACGCTCTAACAAATAATTTTAATCTGTGCAATTAATTTTTACTGTGTATAAGCTGTACAATAGACGCATAATATGATTGCAAATATTTGCTTCCACTAAAATAAAGAGGGACGTTTCAAGATCACATAAAACAGTGACTCAGTGTGATATTTTAACTTGCATTTGCTTAACCTGTATAATACTTATCAACAAATGTTTGCGCAAACATCTATTTGTAATCTTGGAAATCTTAATTGTGCGCTTATTGTCGCCTTGATCCATCAATTTATTTGTTTGTGTCGGTGCAATCTTTGTTTAAGCAACAAATAGTGTAAAATAATTATTATGATAAATATTGATTACAGTACAATTTATGCATTCCAGTTATAATGTAAGTAATGAGACTAATTAATTTATATATGTAAATATAATCGACCTAAATGTAATTTAATGTGAGATTAGTACTGGAGATACGATTTGTATTAAGGCTAAGAAAATACAGATAGCTAACTTTATCAAAGCTTTCACAATTATTTTATGTAAAAGGAAACACAATTACTTTGTTTTACCACTTTATTAAAAGTGTAAAACAAAGTCCTTCTTCATTATATTTAAGATGTACCACAAAGTGAACGCCTCCACAATTAAACATTATTTTATGTATTTATTATGCTTAATATTAGCCAAATATATAAATTATTCCTGAAAGCTCGTCTGATTTTCTTATTTTTAAAATTTATTTTTTCTTTTTCAATAGAAGTTTTGAACAAATTTTTTTCCTTAAATTATCGTTTCGCGTCAACAACAACGCCACAGAGCAGTTTCGATCTATTTTGGGTCTCGTCATCGCACCTTAATGATATTTCTATCCTTAACGGAGAACTGAAGGATGATAAACATCGTAATAACATTTTATGCACTGGCGATATCCAAAATAAGTCAAAATAATATAGGCAGCTGTTGTTGACTAAGAAACAATAAGGTTTACCATTATTATCTTTAATTTTCGCTGTTGATAGTTCCCTCATTGTATGTTCACTAAATTAGGGAAGCCAGTGCAAATTTTAAATAATCTATATCTATCTTTAATATTTTATTCATCAGTCGATAGATTTATATACATTTTTAAACAATTATCGACGTTTTTATCAGTTTGATTGCAATTAGGAATCTCAAAACATTAGTTTCGACAATAACTATCTTCTAGTATTGAACTAATAAGGTTTTCTCTATTAATAATTTTTATTCGACAATTATTTATTATATGTTATTAAAATTTACTTTTAATTAATGTTGCCAAAAATTCAATTTAAAATAATTACAACTTTAGAAAGCTTTGATTAAAAGTTAATCAATGATTAACGGAAAATCGTACGTAGCGACTAACTTCAGGACGTTTAAAATCATGAAGTTATTTATGATACATTTGTCGGTCATTTTTTATATATAGGTTAAAGTATCTAGACGCGCGACTGTCGTCAATACCAAAAATAAAAATGAAAACCCTATAAAACGTGTCCTCTCTTTGTTATTACTCGGCGGTTACTTAATCAGCCGACGGTGCAACTGAAATACTCTGGTTAAAGTTAATCAGGATTAGTTAATCGAAAAATTTAACCAGAGCTGGTGCAAGTGTCCATAAGTATAATAACACAGCAAACGTGATTTTACACATAATAATGTTTTTTTATATGTATAGAGTTAATTGCTTAGTAATCACTAACATATCTCTATATATGTAGAGCAGGGCTCTATATTAAGGCTTAAATATACAAATCTAACCATTGTTGAGTAAAATACGATTACGGAACGATTAATAGCAGTTTTCTTATTTCGTAACGTTTTTAACAACCTAAGCTATAAATAAATATATAAATCAGCAACGTCGTTGGTGATTTCATTAAAACTGTGGCTTTGGCTCCGTCGTTGTGTAATATTTATACCAATACATCAGCGTTTTCCGTTACATCCGGGCACCTTATGTTATATTCAAGATATGGGAGAAGAAATAAATTATGGAGGTAGATACCTTAAATCACATTTATTAAAGTCTTTTACGACAGTAAATAAATTCAATAGGAAAGTGGAACTTCTAAGGGTTGTATTAGTATAAAATTAACCTATATAAAATATATAGTTCGCCTAACAATTAGTTAAATAGATGGAAGATTCCACTTTTCACTTTTCGTAGCATTCGTATGTGCAGAAACTTAAGTATTGCTTAATTATTAAAAGTTAATTATAATTATTTTTGCAGTTATTGGGTGCTTGTTATGTGATATTACAAACATGCTGCACAAGTTATAGCTACACTAAAGTTAAATGTAAATTATTAAATTCAATATAATTTAAACTATAAAAAATGGACAAATACACTCACTTTTATATGAATTGCACCACCCAGAATGAATATACGATTGATGCGAAACGTTTTGAAAATCATTGTTTATTCGTTGGTATCAAATAATTAAACTCTCAATAAGAAAAGTTGAGCCGTTGAAGTTTTTCCATGGTTAACTTAAAATTCCACAACTTTTTATATGGGCATTGAAGAATATTTACTTTATATTATATTTATCAGCAGTTTTATTCTGAAGTTGTCACAGTGACAGTTCATAATGCCCAGAGTAAGACAACACCCAAATTTTTCCCAAACTTCGGAGTTTGAAAGTGGTCGAATAATCGACATGAAAGAAGCAGGTTTATCGTTCCGCAAAATTGGCAGAAGAAAAAATCGAGATCAACTGTGGCGATAATATGGTCTTCCTGGTCAGAAGAAGGTATACGACATCGTCCGGCTGGAAAACCTCCCCGCTGTAGTAATGCTCGTGAAGATCGGCTTCTGAGGCGAATGGTCACACAGAACCAATTTCAAACAATTAGGTATGTTGCCATAGATTGCATAAGAGCAGAAAATTGCCAGATTTCAATAACGACCATTTATCGTCCTTTAGCCTCCATTCTTACGGTCCATTAAGACGTCTTCTACTAACCCCACCTCAGAAAACTGCTCGTCTGGCTTGGTGTCAAGAGCGGCAGGGTGGGGTTGAAAAATGGAATAACATCGCGTTTAGCAATGAATCCAGGTTTTGTTTATGGAAGAATGATATCAAAGAGAACGAAGAAATTTAGAGTTTATTGAAGGACGCCATACAGCTTTAACACCGGCTGTCATAGTGTGTGGTGCAATAAATTTGTACAAAAATCACCTTTGCTGTTCATTACAGGTACATTAAACGCTCGTCTATATATTGATAATTTCTTGGATCCCTACCATTGATGCAAACATTACCTAATGGGATTTTCCAGCAAGATAGCGCTAGACCCCACACGGTAAACATTACAATGGTGTTCTTGGAAGAAGTGGACCTTGGCCAGCAAGGTCTCCCGACTTAAACCCCATCGAACATGTCTGGGACATAATGGGTAAAAGTGTTCACAACATTCCCGGACCTCCTGATAACTTAGATGATCTGAGACAACAGTTAGAAGTTATTTGGAATTAGATGCTTCAAGCAGATATAGACCATTTTATTCTAAGTATGCCTAGAAGGGTAAATTCTTGCATTGCTGTGTGGCGATGTAACACTTTATTAATTTTTTTTCTGTTAAATTAAAGTTGTTTTTTCTTTTGATAGTTTAATCATTTTGTACCAACGAATAAACAATTATTTTCACCAACTTTCGCATAAATCGTATTATTCTTTCTGGATGGTGCATTTCATATGAAATCTAGTGTATAAAGTAGGCATAATAATATATTGCATGTGACGTGTTGCACTTGCGTGAGTTTAATGGGCTTGAAATTAATTGCCCCGATTTATTAATGCACACGTACTAAAGCTAAATATTTTCCCATATTGATATTACACACTACCATTTATATTCTAAAGCTAACGCTTTATTTATATGCATTCAATATGTATTGCTTACAGTCGACGATTATTTTCGTCCTTGTTGCTTCCGGAAACTCTGATGCAGTCTTCTGACGTAAAGTTTCTAAAATCATGATGATAATTCTCAGAATATAAGTGAGAGTGATTCAATGAAATAGAATTTCAGAAAGATATCATCATCCTAAGATCTCACATCCAAATATATATATATATAACATAAAATGATTATTACTGATGGAAACACGTGTCAGATAACTGTTAATAAAGACCAAACTATGAAACAAATGTTTTTCTTCACCAAATATGCATATCTGGTTCTATCAAGAGTGCAGCGAAAGTATCAAATATAATATTATTCAAAAAAAAGTAGAGCGTCTTTTGTTGAGTTATTTTTACTACTATAAGTAGTTGATCATAATATTCTTTTTATGTTTGTTCTTCGGCTATTGAACTTCTATTGAACTCCCTGGAGACTACTCAAACTGAAATAAAATTCTGTAAAGCTATAGCAAACAACTTTTTGAATAACCAGAGAGATGACCATCTAGAGTAGAACATTATGACCAAAATATTCAAATTTCATATTTAGTACATTGGGGAACCTTTCCGAACATCCGAGTTTACTCGGCATAAAAAAAATGTATAACTAGAGTTTTTAACAAGATCAATAGTTTAAAAAATAATTCAAATTGGAAACTGTCAACGTAGGTATGACAATTCAATTGCAAAAAGATCAAAGATCATAAAATATGCACACGTGGTACCTTTAGAGTAAAACGCCTTACTCATAGACAAACATATAAAGTAGAATATTCTGAGTAGAGTGTTTAAAATTAGGTAAAATATGGAGATTTCATTTTCAGAATTAGGCAATATTTACTCTTTCAAAGTACTCTACTCTAAGTGTACTTCTACCGAAAGAAATATCAGCATATAGAGTAAATAATCTGATTATAAATTGGTTAAAATATACTTTAATACCTCGAAGGCTTGAAGGCCCTACGTCTTCCTTGACATGACAAAGAAGCATTAATCAAAGAGATTACATAATAAAAAGATTAAATTAAACACTTGCTTTTTTTCACTTTTTTAATAGTGAATCAAAACCAAGTGTTTATTTTAACCTTCTAATTAACATAAAAATGTTTCACCACAGGTTAAGAGAGGAGTTAATTCATCGTGAGATTACATAACTTGTGAACTTCGCCACTGCATGTCTATAGTACTTACTGTTGTGTTCATATTTTAGCTAATTCGTTGTTAGACCCATGTGGATAGATTTGGTGATGGATCTGGATAATAATTAAATAATAAAATGCGTTGAAAACATCTTAAACAATACTTCCCCTATATATAATTCATAAATAGGAAAAGAAAAATGATGCAGTACAAAATGGATAAGATAAAGTTCATACTGATGCAGTATAATACGAAACCACATACAACCGATATTACCAAAAAATAATTATAGAGCGTTTGTTTCAGATTATGGATTAAGTACCTCTATATCCTCGTCTAATTTCTATTGAACACGCGTTGAACCGCCAATAAATTCTATTCTGAATATAGATAGATTTGTGGATGTATCTGTGATGTTTTGAGCAGGAATTAGTATACAAATCACATATCTTGCAATTTCTGAAGCCCTATATGTAACTGAATATAACAACGTCTCAATGTCATCCTGATACAGGATAATACAATCATCACAAATATAGATTGGACAGCTTTACGTCTTTATATAAATTTAATTAAATAGTCAATTAAACCATCTTGGGCGTCGTATTTTTAAGGACCTTAATTCACCATTAATCATCCAATACTTACGTAGACTAGTACAAAGTATTCTAAATAAGAATAAAAAGTAATTTGTGTCTATATGGAGGATGAACTTTGCTAAAACTCAGACTTTCTTCATGCCTGTCTCCTTTTTTAAATTGGTGCTAATATAGGGTCTTTCATTAAGCGCTTCTTATATTTAAATTTAAATAAAAGAAAGTGTGTGTGATATATCATCAAAAAAAATTATTCGTTTGAAAGGCCTATCGATGCCATTATGTATAAAATATCATCATCATATATTCGTCGTAGTTTCACCGGGTGGCACCCATCCGAAATGTCCAATTTTTATGACTCCAACCCACAAATCAGGTTAAATTTGAACGATAGCATTTGTTGTTTTCTTTGAGGGTCGCTATGATTTGTGGTTTATTCGCATATACCTGCAACTTAACAAAACCCAACAAGAAGAACTCCGACTCCGTTAGAACAGAACAATCTAGGTGGCCAGTTCACATTAGATGACAATACCTTCAAATCGCTCGTGCGGAATGTGTTCAATGTGACACGTAGCGCCGTCCTGTTAAAACCACATGTCATTGGTAAGCTGGTAATAATCCACCTAGAGCGCTCACCGTTGACGGTGATGACCTAGCCAACGTTGTTCTCAAAGAAATATGGACCGACGACGCCGCCAGCCCAAACAGTAACTTTTATGGGATGCATTAGACGCTCTTGAATCACATGTATTTAAGTAATTTGCGACTACATTAAATTAGATGTTTTACAGCCGTACTAATAGTCGCGAATTAATTCGAGATTGAGGATTAATCCTCAGATCAGACTAAAACGCGTCCAATAGGTATTAGAAATGACTAACTTATTTATTATGAATATGTAAAAAAATGAACGATTTTAAATCTCCATGTAAAGCATCGACGATATAGTAATCTTTCATGTAAAATAATTGTAGTAATTAATATTTAGATTATCTTAGATCATGCGAGACAGCCTTATAGCACTGCGATATGGTTAGATCTTTTGTACTAATGCCCCTAGTATGTTCATAATAAGTAAATTTCTTCGGACTGTTAATTTAGTTCGTAGGAGACCATACTCCGATCTCTTCTGGCGTTATCTTTATTTCTTCGATTAGGGCTACTCTGGTGGTAGCCAATACCACACACCCTATGGGTGTGTGCTTGGCCGTTTCTTTTGCCAATCTACAGTCTATAAATAGTATTGTTTACTTTACCTAACTTGTGAAGATGGTACTTCACTGGGCAATATCGTGTAAGGATATCCTTGAACAGTCGTATCTCGCGTTTAGTTAGGAGCAAGAGCTGCTTAGCTCTGCTTGGCGAGAGGTCAATAAATATTTTGGATTCCCTTTGACCTGGTGTGTTTATCCAGTGCCA
Source organism: Ontholestes murinus (assembly GCA_963969525.1). Classification (NCBI taxonomy): domain Eukaryota; kingdom Metazoa; phylum Arthropoda; class Insecta; order Coleoptera; family Staphylinidae; genus Ontholestes; species Ontholestes murinus. The sequence continues at coordinate 27,399,334 of OZ018391.1, forward strand.
TGTTTTGCACTTTTTCTATGTGCTTTGAGGTTTTTTAAGGGCAGCCTAGCTGTCTAATATCAGACTGATGTCCCTTTCTAGCTTCTTTTGGTACAAACATGAGCACATCTCTCCAAGGCTATTGTTTCAGCCTGTAAAATTGATAGCCTTTGTCCGAGAGGAACTGATTCCCTGTATTTAGGACCCTATATGCATATGCCGAAACCCGCTTCCGTTTTTTGATGCATTTGTATACCAAATACAGAGTTATTTTAATAATTACTTTAAAGCGCGATAGGAAATCAAATTTGGTGACATTACGTCTGAAGGTTTTGTAAGAACTGCCTCGCCAAACGTTTTCCATATTTTTCTTTTCTATTTTCTTAAGTCCTTAATATATTCTGACAGTGCTTGCCTGTAGGCTTCCCAGTTGTACTGTTAAAAGTTTTCCTGGCTTGCATCTTGAGACGATCTCAATCTTTGTTCCACCAGGGTACGTTTCTGGAGGGAGATCTCTTCTTTAGTGGATAACTGGATGATATTTAGGATATCATTTCTAAGCATAGCCGCTGCTATTTCTAGCTCTTCTGTGGTCTGGATGTTGAGTTAGAGACCGCCGGAATTTCAGTTGCTTTGAGGGCATTTGTTCAACACTTCCTGTCTGATTGCATTCACAAAGGTAGGCTCACTACCTCTATTAATAGTATCTAAATTGTTAGATATAACAAATCCAAGAAGTTCCTTACCTCTATTATTTATCACGTTAGCATCACAGCCCGAGGAGGAGATGCTTATTGCCTCTTCCAAGCCACACGACGAGTCTACTTACCTTCTCTGGTGTTGGTTTATTTTGATCTTCTGGAAAGTAGCCAGAAGTTACGGCAACTTGCCTCTTGCCTTTCTTTGTAGGAAGTTCTACAAATTCTGTAATGAATGTATAATTAATGTCTTTCCTGAGCATTAGAACTGCTCTTGGAGTAATGCAATTTGTTGTCATAATCCCGGATGAATTCTACAAATAATCTTAGATTCGGCAATAAATAGCGATTAATCTAGGATTCTCGAATCCAAGATTAATTCGATAATTGATCTCTGTCTATTAGTACGCCTAGCAAGGGTGATCTTCACGTTGGGCTACACACATTTGAAAATAAAGTATCTTATGGTAACCAGTTACATAAAAGCAGAAGTAACCTAAAATATTGTATATAAGGTTAAATGTAATATAAACTACTCATTAAAGACTGACGCTATATGACTGGACAAATCAAGGCAGAAACACCTCTGGTCGGTAGCCTTTTGATAGATTAACATACTAACACCTCATCAATTATGTATTACTTAAATGTTAAATTTTATTGTACATATTTGTCAATAAAGATGTATATACTACTGTAATATAAAATTTAAGATAGGATTAGTTACTCCACTTTTAATAAGATACAATAACATTTGCCCTAATCAAGAGTTAAAAATCAATACAATATAAACGTTATTGTTTATTTTTTAAATGCGTGACAAGCTAAACTAAGGCTACTCTAATAAAAAATCTAGTGGCGCCCTCTCTTAGAATCGGTACGAACTTTTTAGCCGAACTGAATATATACGTTTTTATTAAAAAACGTTTAATTTTGTACTGTTAACTGTTAGATATCAAAAATGATTAATAAACATTTAGACTAACATAGTATATTTGTGCTGACAATCGAAATAGTTAAAGTAACATTAATTAGTAGTCCTGAATATTCCATAACTAAATTTTCTATAAACATTTTATTATAAACTCCAATGACTTTTATTTACGTTTTTTTGCAGGTCACAGAGCAAATTCAGTGTTCGTTGGTGTACACATACCAGCGGAAAGGAGACACTCGCATCGAAGGCATTCACATAAGCACCATAGGGTTTCGGAGTCCAGTGGTGGAGATGATAGACCAAGTAAGTAATAAAATTATAATAGGTACTACTATAATTATCTCACAACCATAAGCACACCTACAAAACATTTGTTTTTCATTTGGAAAAACCTCACAAATAGACTCTTGTACAGTAAAGATCATACCATAAAGGTATTATCTATTGCCTTAGCGTTACATTAGATCCCTCTTTTGGTGGATAACCACCATAAACCGTCAGTCAAGATATTGCGATGAAAGTGCCATCTAATGCAACGCTAAGACAATAGATGGCACCTTTACGGTATTATCTTGACTGACGGTTTAACTGGAAAGTTAAAAATCTAAAGTAAAGCTCCGTTTCCCTGTATTGAATTGCGCTACGCTGGTGAGATCCAAAATAGATCGAAGCCATTCCGTCGCGTTGTTGACAGGGAACAATAATGAATGTAATAGTATAAATTGTGTACTTGTACTTCTTTGAGTGCTTTAGTGTTTTTATATACAGCTTAAATAAATTTAAAATAAAGATTCCTAATTATTTATAAAAGTAACAATGATTTGATTTTATTTATTATTAAATATTGGATTGATGAGGCTTTTACTTGGTGAAATTCCATTATATAGGGGACAAATAAAACACTTTGGTTTTTCACATTAAATTGTGTAAATTATCAAAACCCAAGTGTTTTATTTATCACCTATATTTATTATTAATTTTCGCACATTTGTTCTATAACTTGTATTATTACATAATATTTATTACGATTTGCATACTGCATAATCTCTACATTAGTTTTAAACTTATTAAATTTCCACAAATATTACTTTAGAAACTAGAGGTGCTTATTAAAATTATTAAGCATTCAACGATTATTCAAATTTTATTAAATCGTTAAATTAGCCAACCACGAGCTTACACGTTTTATGATAATGTTGTGGTTTCCATCGGGTATGTTTTTCAGACTTTCTTGGAAACATTACAAAAATACGTAAATACTCATTGTTATATAATTACGCGGTATATCTCGTCAAATTATGTTAATTGCGCAAAAGTAATCATTAATTAAATAAAATTTGCATATGTATCATTGCTTCCTAGTAATTGTATGCGATATTTTCTATTATTCGAGAAATAACAATAAAATAAATCATTAGATTCTATGATTATGTCAGTTTTAATTTATTTTTCATTATATCTATTTTAATAATTATTTTGCTTGTTTCTTAAAAGCCAAGTTCATAATAAAAGCTATACTAATGAGTTATGAAAAAATAAACAAATAGTTTATGTATAAACACGCATTAGGTCAGAGTTCAATTTTTTATTGTTTCTAATACGACATATGATGGTGATGATGTGATGTATTATCACCCAAACAAATAAACTTTAAATGATGGAAAATAATATGTTTCATTAGATTTCATATCACTATAACAATTATCGAGACCAATATATTGCATTATTTACATCTACTTATGGCATTTTATTTCAAGTAATTACTAACTGGGTGCCTTTACGATTTTCAGCTATTTATAATTGGCAAAAGATATATTTCAAAAAATGATTTGATTAATTTTTCGAAACTAAGAACCAAGAACCTGCTATCTATCAAAATCTAAAAACAAAATGTAAGGACTGTTCAAAAATGTGGCTACTAATCTATTAGGCTGTTTCCTCTATTGATGTCGAGTGCTAATAATATTTTATTTGCTATGAACTATAACGGCAGTGAAAGACCTCGGAAATATATCTGACATAAACATTAACGGATCAACGTCAAAGGTCTCCGCAGTTGCATTAATTCTTATATGAATCACTTCTTGTGTGAAGTTGGGGTTGCGTTCTACAAAAATTTTTGATTTTTAAGTTCTCTACGCAACCGTCTGACCCTCCTACGACATTTATGAGCCCACAAGCTAAATCTCACTAAACACAATTTGATGACATCTTTACGCCCAATTCGCTCTTTCGTTGCTCTATTCTAGCCTGCATAGACGGTAAGATGGTGTAAGAGATAGACATAACTATGGACGATTTGAACGCAGCCCATAGGGCTTTATCCGGCGATAAATAGATGACTTTGGTTTTCTGGATCCTACACCTCTTATCCAATCATTAGCAATTGATCGAGTTGTTGAAAATATTGTGGTCAAAAATATTATGCAACGTTCTTTGTGATCTTCAGTCCTTCAGGGACATGCCAATCCAGGGTGACGTTGTTGAACCCTTTCCTAGGACCATTTTAGCGAAACAACTCAATACCGTTGTAACATTTTGGTTTACACGACGAGCAATTTCTCTTAGCAAAAGTCTGGCCTCTCTGATGTCAATAATACTATCACGTTCAAAATCAATTGGAAAACATGTTGATGTTGACGTACTTTTGGCAGTGTTCTTAAGTTCAGAACAAATTATTTGCAAAATTGACAGTTAATTACACACTGACTGGTTTATTTCTTTTTTTTTTACCTAAGTGCACAAGAAAAAAACAAAAAAAAGTACTGGCTAGATTTTATTCATATTTTAATAATCACTTTGTTTCGTGAAAATAGATGTTTATGAAAATTTAAATAAAATCATTCAACAAATTCTAGATCTTGCAATTCACTCTACATTTAACGATCGAAACAGAAGTTTTAAGGAGTATTAACTTGAATCGGCTATGCCAACTCCATACAAGAAAAGAAGAGAGCGTGTCTTCTACCTCGAAAAATGCATTCTGAGTGATTTGTTCGTCACGACGCTGTGAATAGCCTTCCGAGTTGTTGGAATGTGAAATATTCACATCTAACCCTTTGCGTTATTTGAAGAATCTTAATTTCAGAATCCAATAAAAATCGATGCATGACAGTGCAAGAGTGACGTGTTATCTATGGGACGCTTGTGTGAGAGCAATTTTGATGTATGGGGAATGAAAGGTTTGAGAGAGAACAGTGATGGTTTCTGAAGCAGATGTTGGGTGTGGAGAAAAAAATGCCTAAATCTATACTGCTTCAGGAAACGAATAGGAAGAGCGTGTGGAGTGATGAGAGGGGCCGGGTATGAAATTAAACTGTGGGGATTAGACGATTGGTGAATGAGATATTATGGAAAGTATTGAGTGGGTAGATGGAGAGCAGAAAGGAGGAAAATATATGAGAGGGTGGATTTATCAGTAGATATCGTGGAGAAGTGGATAGAGCAAGGGGTGATTGTGGTGGGATGGGTGTGTGAGAAGGCGATGGAGGTGGAGAAGCAAGATGGACAAGGATGTATGGAGAAGAGTGGATATAATGAGGGCTATAAGAAGTACATGGAAGGAAGAGAGAAGATTTTGGCAAGACCGAGATGCGGGACCGAGAAGGGAGGGAGAAAGAAATGGATGGATACAGAGAATGCGTGCTGTGTGAGGATGGGAAGAATACTTGTAGTCATCTGGCATAGGAATGCAAGGGAGTAGAAGAGGATTGGATGGATAGATGTAGAAACATGAGAGAGTGGATGAGAGAAGGCAGGCCAGGGTAAAGATACTGACGAGACTGGGACATCAAAGAGGGAAATGAGAGAATTTCTTATAGTAGAGTATATTTTAAGTCATGTATTGTAAAATAGGAAAATATTCCGTGCCGTATAGCGTGAATAACCCTGTATATATTTTGTGAACTATGTTTCAATTTTTCCAATTTTCCAATGATCTTCCACATTACTCTTTTCAATTCCTCTAGCCTTCCAAATATTTATTAAACCACGTTTACCTACCAATTACCCCTTCTTTCGCGATAATTAAAAAACATATCTAGATATATTAGATATTTCAAGCTATTATTCATACTTAGAAGGGCCCATAAAATCTTCTTTTAATTGCATTCCTAACCAAATGCAATCGCTTAAGATATTCAGAAGACTTTTAATACATTCTAAGCGAGTTTTGTCAGATAATTTAGCCCTTTTTTATAGAGTTAATTTTATGAAATTTCTACTTTACCTGCTTTTCTGCAAGCACAGTTAGAAACTGTGTGTATAAATTATAACGAAAGGGATAAAGGAAAAAACTTGATCAAATCAAATCAAATTTATCTTATTCTTTCTCGCCGATGCGGGACATTACCCTTTATAAAACCTCATATCTGCTAATATAGCTCTGAAATCTCGTCGACTTCTATCTTGACAGTACTTCTGTGATGATTGAACATTTTCGGTGTGTATCTCAAGCAATTCGTCGTACTCCTGAATGCTTATTGAGCTTAATGACATCTGCGCTTCTTCTAGAAGCTGTCGCCTGACATGGCAGATTAGTTGGTCTGTTTCCATGTGGTTCTTTGAAATGTTTTATTGACCTGTTTTGGTGCACTAAATACAGTGGAAAATTGTTTTTCAAGTAGTTTTATCCAAGAAAGAGTAAAGGTATAATAAAAATTTTACCTGCTGTGCATTGGCAGTCAAACCACAAGGTTGTGCGCCTGGTTGGCATGACCTCTGACAAGCGAATAACTTCTTAGAGGAAGGAGAGATTGAGTACACCTAGATGATGAGAGATCATATAGCAATGTGTGGTCGGAAATGAATAATGTACCCGATAGATGTAAACTGAACCAACTGATGATGATGCATGCGCATAAACGGTTGTTGTTGCTTTATGTTCTGATTTTGCTATATTAAAAGTGATAAAAGTATAATGAAAAGCAGACATGATGACTTTGTTTGACCACTTTATTTAAAATTGTACGTGACTATAGTCTCGACTAAAAGCTAGACATTAGCATACATAGCTCAATAATTCTCCGGTCTGGCTAAGAAAAACAAATCCTTTTTAAGAAATTCGACTTTATTCATCAACATACTCTCCTTTAAGAGTGATACATTCATGCTAACGCTCCTCTAATTTTTCAATACGCTTTATGTAAAACAATTTGCCTTTGCTCTCAAAATAAGCCTCAGTTTAAGAAATAACTTCTTCATTTGAACACAGTCTGCAAAAAGTCGGTAGTTGTTGTGGATCAAATCTAAAGATTACCGTAAATAAGGAAGCAATTTAAAGCGTAATTTATTCAATTTAACCATTATTTTCATCGACTTGTGACACGAGGCAAAAATGCATTCAACGTGATTTGTCGTCAAGGCACTGTTAATAGCCTTCCGAGTTGTTGGAATGTGACGTATTTCGACTCGCATCTAACCCTTTGCATTAGTTTGTATCTGAAGAACCTTGATTTCAGAATCCAGTATCTTTATCATCTATTAAACTGGTGTATTTCGTTAAAGATAGTTGTGATCAGTGATGCAATCGTTTTCGCGCCACAATTGAAGTGGTTTAAAGTCAGCATCAAACGTTTGTTCGATTTCTGCGTGCTTCTACACTGCCACATATCGGATCAGTGGATGAGGGTTCATAAATAGACCGAATTACTTTCTGAGCTAATAATAAGGAATAAAAGAGCGAGAGCGAAGAAAAAAATGGACAAGAAATATTTAAGGGTAAATGTTAGAAAAACGAAGTGGATGATATTTAGGAATAATAAAAGGAAGTGAAAGATAAAAGAATGGAAGGGAGCGGTGATCGAGAGGGTGAAAGTGTTCAGGTATCTGGGGTTTATGTTTAAAAGTTCGGGAGGTTATGAGAAGTGTGTACAGAGGAAGGCAAGGAAAGCGCAGGGGGTGGTGAGAGAAAAATGAGGAAGGTGGATGGATTTCAGTGTTATCTATGGGATGGATGTGTGAAACCGATATTGATGAATGGGGAATCAGGTATGAAAGGTTGGAAAGAGAACAGTGGTGGTTCCTGAAGCAGAAGTTGGGTGTTGGAGGAAACGACGCCTGAATACATACTGCTTCAGAAAACGAATAGGAAGAACGTGTGGAGTAAAACGATAAGGAGAATGGTCGGGTATGAAATAAAACTGTGGGGTTAGACGAGGAAGATTGGTGAAGGAGGTTTTATGGAAAGAATGTCACAGGAGTGGGTAGATGAAAAGTGGAAAAGATAAAGATAAGGGGATGGGTTTATAAGAGGGGATCGTGAACGAGTGGCTAGAGCAACGATGTAGTTGCATGGGAAGGTGAAAGAGATGTAGAGTCAAGAGAGCCAATGATGTATGGAGAAAGATGTATATACTAAGGTGTTCAGTCGTGAAATAAACAAGTGCTTGCATCTTGGGGTGTTTATAGTAGCGGTATCTAGCGTTAAAATACTGTCATTTGAACCACCGAAATCGGCGGGGAAGAAAAGAGTAGTTATTGGCATGGCAAGAGTGCGTTTAAAAATGACGGCTGATTCATATAAAGACGTATTTGAGATTATAGTTAGTTTGGTTAAGAAAACCACCTTCTGTCGATTGAATCTAATTAGCAGTGTGAGTGGACTAAAGGTAAGTGGCAGTATTAGATACGTCAACCTGTGTGCGCCCCCGATGCCGGCACTTCTAATAAAAATAAAAATACAGTCCATTTAAACTAATTCACCCTTCAACATGAGGGCCAAAAGGGGTGACAGGTACATGGAGGATAACCATTTCAAAAGAGAGGAAAGGGCAACCTTGGCAAGGCCGAGAAGCGGGATGGAGGAGAGTGGGAGCAAGAAATAGATGGGCAGAGGAATGCAAAGGAGTAGCAGAGGATTGGGTGGATGAATGTAGAAGCGCGAGAGAGTGGATAAGAGAAGGCGGGGCTAGGGTCAAGATACTGACCAGATTGTCACAGGAAAGAGGAAGGAGAACGATGAAGAATATTAAGTTTAAAAAATATATTATAATAAAAGAAACGGCAAAATAAATATTTTGGCTATACTTTCTGAACTATGTTTGAATTTTTCCAATATACTATTCTCTTTCATTACCTGCTCTTAATACTAACTGTGGCAGGCTACAATGTTGTATATAGTTATTGTATTTATCGCTAGAAGATTTATGCCCATACTGCATTTTTCATGTAATCAATTAAATTAGATTGACAAAGCGTAATAAATTGTACGTTGCTTCATCAAATTGTCAGCCAATATACCTTATTATTTCCTGTCGACGTCTTTCTTATGCCTTTTTTGCTGCATAAATTCTCGTTCTCATTCGTTTCTTTACATACTCAGTAGTTAATTTCTTTTGTACATTCAAATCAGGATAGGAATTAATGTTCTGAAGAGTTTTAAAGATCTTCGTGTCCGAGTCACGGTAGTAAAACTTGTACATATTACTCCTTCCAATTCATCTAGCCTTCCAAATAACTCTTTAACCGCACCCCCTACAATTTATCCGATTTTCGAGGATTATTTAGAAAACCTCAACCAGATAAATTGAAATATACTATTTGTCGTACTTATAAGTACTTATAAGAGTATAAAATCTGTTTTTTTTTTTTTAAATTGCATTCCTGACCAAATTGAATTGACATTTGGAATCACTTTGGACAGACATCCTTGAGACTGCCCATCCTAAGATCGTCGCCATGATGTCATCAAGGTCACATACGCCGACTAGGCCACGCCTACCGGACGTGGTTTCGTTATCAGTAACCTAACCTCACTACGCAAGTAGGGACCGTATATATTTTTTTATTGATTATTTCTTGAGCAATCATTGAATTTATTAGCGAAAGAACCTTCACCCTTGAACGATTTCTGTTCTCTACTACACGTGCTCAATAAAACATTGCGGTTGTTAAAGCTCTGAATATATATTGAGAGATGTTAACCTCTTATTCTTAATTGCTGTTCTCATTTTTTCCAGTCAAAATGGAAAAGTTTACTATTGCGAAGAATTTCATTAAAGTCAACGAGAGGTTCAAAGTATAAGGCCGTACGATAGAATTCAAAATAAAACGAATTTATGAGAATATCGAGCCAGTTGGATGAGATGAAGTATTCCACTACTTAAAGCGTTAAGAAGTCAACGGATCATTTACACCCTAATGATCGGGTGGGAGTAACCTTCTGCTGAAAGGTTCGGGTTACATGAAGTTCAGGTGCGCATCCAAAATGTCTACTGAAGATGTGTGGTCCATCATCAATGGAATTTTTCAGTCTAATTCGACAGGCCTTAATACTAATACGTTCTGTTTGAGTGTTACATCTGTGCGCATGCCCAATGGACGCAGACGAGGAAAGGGATAACACTACTTTAATAAAGAGTGTACTATGCGTAAATGAATAGTAACTACTGAAGATAAAGACAATTTATGTTTACCTCGTGCGCTTGTTTCTGTAAAAAAGTTTATTGTGTTAATTCGCATTATTATTTAAATTAATTTAAAAAAATTAAAAAGTAATAACTTAACAATGTGAAAATATGTGCAGATGGTAAACTTGATATCTCCACACAAAGCATGAATGAAATTTTGTAAATTATACAAAACTTTATCATTATGATAGAAAGAACTTATTATTAATTACAAAATATATGAGGTTTTTATTGAGTAGAATTAATTAAAAACTGAAACAAAGCAAGTAATTAAAAACTGAGTTGAAATTTAATTTTCAGCGAAATAATAAAGTAAACATAAAACCCTCGACGATTTCATTCTAGAGGGTTCAATTAATAAACTTCCTTCATATTATTACATGAACAATTTATATTTGTCTTAATCCCCCATTCAGTTTACGCTTCTCAGCACGTCCGGCAGATAAATATTTTTCATGGGGCACTCCACTCTGCTGTCGCCGTGCATCGCACCCGCAATATTCCACGAATATAATGAAACGGGACACTTTTGTCGGATCGTAGAGGTTTTCCTGGTCCAGTAATCATATCGATCTGATGGCCGGTAAGGCAAGTGGCCTAAATTCGCCGCTTGCCGGCGCCTAAAAGGATCCGCGGCACATTCTATTTAAAGATCGGTCGCATTTAGATCCAAGAGATTTCAGCCGCCGCCGCAAAATAATTCGCGTCGCAGCGTGATAACATAGTTTCACGGGTGACGGGGCATTATTCATTCATGCTCAATACCGCAGAAATATGGATTTTATGCGGGAACGGCTCCTGAGCGGGAGTATATCACCTTGGTAGTTATTAATAAATTTTCTTGTTTGAATATAGTTTTCGATCACCCTTTTATATATTCTAAATATAGATGATAAATAAATTGCAATGAACTAGTTTCTTTTATAGATGTACTCGCTCCCGGATCGCCTTCTTGATATTCAGCTCCACACATATCCGGCGACATAAGGTAGCACCACGCCAGACCCCCCTTAGAAAGAGGAGAAAAGGGAGTAACTCTTTTAGAACGTTTTCCTGATTTACTTCCAGATGATTTTTTTAAAAATTGACTTTTGGGATTCGATCAAATTTAAGTCTGAAGGAGTAAATTTTAGGTAGAGATGTTGGAAGTATAGAATCGTTAGTTAGGCATAATGCATTATCATAGACCTACTCAGCTGTAGTAGCTAAAATAGATGATTTGAAAAGAGTTTAAATTCTTAATAAAATTAATAGATGTTGAAATACCGAGTGCCTCGGATCGTTACTTATTCTGATAGAGTCTTTAATTGAGACGCTCTGCCAAGTATATGTTACCAAGTAATTTACAGAATTCCTTCCAAACTTTGGATTGAAACTGTCGACCACGGTCAGTAATGACCAAGTTGTTAGAAAACGTTTCATTGTTAGAACACCGGGATGAGTTAGATCATGAAGTGATTGTAAAATGTTGAATCTCAGAACTGTAGAAATACAGTACATCTTTTAGAGAGAGTTACGTCTACGTAAATAGATGTGTTGGAGCCTAGTGGAGTCAATTGCTCAAGGTTGAATGATGTAGTGCCATTTTACAAAAAAAAGGTTCATCATCTTCGGATTGTAATTTAGCAAGGAAAGAATTAATTTTGACTCGAGATAATGTATCAGCAACTATGTTTTCATTACCTAGTACGAATCTGATGTCATTGGTGAATTGCGCGATATAGCTGATGTGCTCTCTCATCCTGATAAACGGATAAACGATCAGGGTTAGAATTTATAGCTTAAATCAAAGGTTTATACATTAGGGGAATTTAAACTCTTGTTCTGCCCCATGTTTTTATTTCAGTTACCTGACACGTGTTTCGATTTTACAATCATTATCAAAGGTATATTTAAAACTAAACTAAAATTACGAATGTGTACACTTTATATGGATCATACTATGGTGGGAGGTCTACGCTAATGATGTTTTCGGATTGAGTTAATTCCTGTTGATTATTCAGAAGATTATTGCCTTTGATGATTGCCCGTTTAATCTCAATCCCCTCTAGGAGGTTAAGCCTAAATCCTTTGCGTTCAAAATGGACCGGAGTAATCTCTCCTAGATGGTGTCCTGTTGTTATACAATGTTCGGATAATCCTGTTGTTATTTTGCCGTTTTGTATGGATTTCTTGTGTTCTTTATATCGTGTTTCAAAATTACGCCCGGTTTGCCCTATGTAATATCCGTCACAATTGTTGCATTTGATTCTGTATATACCTGATTGTTTGAGTTTATTCTTTGTTTCTATTTTATTATTTAATAGTCGTTTAGCGAGATTACTTTTGTTCACTGTTATTGCTTGAATGTTATATGTTCCCAACTGTTTTTTGATCTTCATGCTCATGCTTCCAACGTATTTGATTGCTGCGTAAGTCTTTTCGGGGTTTTCCAGATCTCCTTTATAAAGTAATTTTGTTTTGTTTTTCCGTTTTTTTCCCTTTAACAGTTTATCTACTATTTTCGTATCATATCCATTGTTTAAAGCTATATCGTAAATTGTTGAAAGTTCTTTTTGGTAGTCTTGCTCTGTAAGTGGTATGGTTACCAGTCGGTGAATATAAGCATTCAGGGCCGCAATTTTAATTGTTTCAGATTGGAAGGAATCTTTTGGTATAATTGTATCCGTTGTAGTTGGTTTTCTGTATATTGAATGGCATATTTTGTTGTGTTTTATGCTTACTGTTAAGTCTAGGAAATTAATGTGACCATCCTGTTCTTTCTCCATAGTAAACTGAATTTTTCTATTTTTGTTACTTAATTGGTCTAAAAATACACGTAATTGTCGTAGTGTACCACCCCATACACAAAACACATCGTCCACATATCTGCACCAAAATAATATGTTATTCTTATTTTGGCTTCTAAGGAATTCCTCTTCAAATGTCTTCATGTAGATTTCCGCGAACAGTGGTGATGCTGGTGATCCCATTGGTAGTCCATCCTCTTGTTTGTAGAATTTATCATTGAAACGGAAATAATTTTGAGTTAAGCAAACGTCGATTAATTTGTGGATTCCTATTTCTTGAGGGGAATGTTTTATTAATGATTCCTTTATTATATCACTCAGCTCTTTTATCGGTATTGACGTAAAAATACTTTTTACGTCAAAAGAGACTAGAATGACTTTTTTATTAATGATAAGCTGTCGTGTTCTAGTAACAAATTCTGTTGAATTATTGACTGAATATTCTGACCTACAAGGCATGAGTTGGGGTAATTGCTTATTCAGATATGCACACATCTTATACGTCGGTGCCTGACAGTAGGATACCACTGGTCTCATCGGTATATTCGGTTTATGTATTTTGGGCATGCCGTACAGGGTTGGTGCATTTGGGTTCATTTCTTTCAGACGGTATTTCTGTGCTTCGGGGATATTATTTGACAATTTAATTGCGTTTACTAATTCTTTCTGGTATTTATCCGTGGGGTCTGTCCTTAGTAATTTAAACTGGTTCTCTTCTATCAAACTTTGCATCTTATCTATGTATTCTGATCTGTTGATGATAGTGATCGTATTACCTTTGTCGGCTTTGCTGATTATTAATTGGTTATCTTCACACTTTTTCTTTATCTCTTTAATGATTCGCTCTTCTGGTTTTGTTGCTACATTAGTGAGTCTGCCTTTCTTTATGTCCTTCCGTATGATATTCATTGTCGGTATTTTGTCATGTATGTTGTTTACTCCTGCTCTGTTGAATGCAATTTCTGTTGCTATCGATAACTCTTAGAATTGATGATAAAGTGATGAGGGTGTGGGTGAATATTTCAAACCTTTTTCTAAAAGCTGTGTCTCCTTTTGGCTGAACGGAATCGTAGACAGATTCTGTACTCTTGGGAAGAAAGTATGAATGTTCTTATACGATGTGTTGTTGTTGGCCTTTGTTTCCTTAGGTATTCGAGTTTTTTCACTTGGGTGATATAATGTTCTTGTATAATTTCTCTCACTCTTTCCATGGTATCCGAGAGAAAACAATCCAGTGTAATGTTATCCAGCCTTTTTGTTAACTCCATATGTATCACTTTTAGGTGTTCTCCAAGGAAGAATCTTCTTGAATACCATTTTCTGTTTTCTAATTCTAACCAGTGTGTTGTCGCTTTTTCCATTGATCTTCTTGCCTCAACTGATTTATTGTTGCATCTGATTTTCATATATTTAGGTGTTAATCTAGACTCTAAACACTCTCTGTTGAAATATATATGGTTTGTACACTTTATCATTTTTAATTTAGTCTTTCTATATAAAGTAGCTAGTTTCACTTCACTTGTGTTTTTTTATATATTCAATACTTGTTACGCTACACTCTTGATGGAACGGTATGTATACATTAGGGGAATTTAAACTCTTGTTCTGCTCCATGTTTTTATTTCAGTTACCTCCGGTCCATTTTGGACGCAAAGGATTTAGGCTTAACCTCCTAGAGGGTATTGAGATTAAACGGGCAATCATCAAAGGCGATAATCTTCTGAATAATCAACAGGAATTAACTTAATCCGAAGTTTTAAATATAGCTTTGATAATGATTGTAAAATCGAAACACGTGTCACGTAACTGAAATAAAAACATGGAGCAGAACAAGAGTTTAAATTCCCCTAATGTATACATACCATTCCATCAAGAGTGTAGCGTAACAAGTATTGAATTTACAAAGGTTTATGGTCTGTTACCTTCAAGGTAATATTTTAATCTATTAATTGCCAAATAAACGGCCAGCAGTTCACGACCGAAAGTACTACATTTACGTTCTGTTGACGAAATAGATTTGGAAAAGAAAGCGAGAAAACTCCAGAAATATCCTACTGCTGCATCTGCGCTAGTAGCGGTGTCAGATGCGTCTATCATAATGCTTAATTCTTCAAGAAGTTCTGATAAGTAATCTTGGAGAACAGCTCAACTGCTCTTAATCTATTACGCAACTAATTAAAAATTGACTCAAATATTAAAATTAATCGGACCTCAATTAAACGGTGAAACTAATTTAAGATTGCAATTCTCTAATGGAGTTCCTAAAATAATTTCTAACTCTGCTTCGGAAAACTAATTATCTCCCAACTGAAATCTAAAACAAACTATGTTGACATTTACTATCAAATTACTATTCAAAAACGCATGATTTCTATACTTTTCTAGATGGTGGCAGTTTTGATATATTAGCTATCACAGAAACATAGCTAAAAGAAGGATTTTATAGCTTTAAATTATTTTCCGACCGTTATAATGTTATACGCTGCGATAGATCTAATAACAGATCTATCTTGCTTTTAATAGCCATATCATATTGAGGGAAATCTTTTCGATACAACGCAAAATGTTGATTCAATTGGCGCGAGAATTATAATTAATGGTAGAAATTTTGATATTCTGTGTGCATACATACCTCCTGCCACAAGCCTACATGAGTACAATGATTTTTTTTTATATGTTGAAACGAAATTACAGATTTCAATCGTCCACACTATTCTAAATTCGTCTCCAGTGGCGAATTATCAAATATATTCTACCATTAAATCATTTTATTTGTTATACCGGCCCTGTCCAGAGGAATAATGTATTAAATTCCAATGGTAGACTACTGGATCTAGTTATAACAACATCATCCATCAATTGTAATGTAGATGACTCATCTGATCCACCAGTAGCTGAAGTCCCAGATCATTCAGCTCTTAATATTAATATTTCCAGGCAAAACACCCTAGATTTAGAGGTGATATTAACCATCTGTATAATTTTAAAAACTTGAATGCTCTATATATGGATATATGCAACGTTGATTGGGATTGGAACAATGGCTAACGTTAATGATATTTGCAACGGCTTTTATAAAATATTATACCCGTTATTTGATAAGCATTTTCCTAAATATAACAACTGCAAAAACCGTATCCTCCTTGGTATAATTTAGAATTGATTAGCATTTTAAAATCAAAATCGCATTGTCACGTTATAGGCAGTATCCAACCAGTTATAACAAGGTACGGTTGTCAGAATTGCAGAAGTATAAGCAATTGTCTAGAATTGCCCACAAAAACTTTATCAGTAGATCCGAAAATGAGATTGCCAAGGAAGCTACACGCTTCTGGTCATTCATTTATAAGAAACGAATATCTACGAAAATTCCTGGTGATATGATATATGATAATAGGTCACTAACAACCGTACTAATAGTCAGGGATTAATTCTCGGATTGTAGAATCCTAGATTCATTGTCAGATTTAATAACTTTTTTAGTAACATTTGAATATCACTGGTTTTACGTTGGTGTCACGGAACAGCTGACGTGATTGTCAGTAAAGAAAAAACGTGAAATGTTTGTTTGCAAAGTTAGTTTGTGTGATAAGGGACAAGGAATAAGCATTGTTTTTATTTAATCAAGATTAAAGTAAGTACAGTCGATAATTATTTTCAATGAAAATTGTAGAATTATTTTCATTTAATGTTTTTGCAAACAAACTTTGCACATGCTCCTCAACTGACAATCACGGGTTATATTGACAATACCATCAGCTGTTCCGTGATACCAACATAAAACCAGTAATATTTAGATGTAACTAAAAAATACGACAATTAATCTAGGATTCTACAATCTGAGAATTAATCTCGCTCTATTAGTACGGCTGTTACAGATACAAAAAAAAGTAGTTTCACCTTTTGCAAATCAGTTTGCTAGCAGTTATGGAACATCACAAGTGGGATCGAGTAGACATTCGTATTTGGGCGACTATTATGTTTCTGAAGAGCCAGTGCTAAAATTTATGTAGAAAGTTAAGGCAAATTTAGCCACGGGAATAGACCAGATACCTGCATTTTTAAATCTATTCGAAGATATTAAGTGTACGGATTGTCCAAATTTACAATTTAATTCTAAAAAAAGTGGAGTATTTCCGGACTGTTGAAAAACTGTACGAGTGGTTCCTGTTTCTAAATGAGGTGATAAGCCACATATTAAAAACTATAGGCCAATTTCACTCTTTAGCATTTTTTCAAAGGTCTTCGATGTATTCTGAAGTAATTTGTAGTCTAGTCAACATGATATATCTAGTAATCAACATGGGGTTGTTAGAAAACGCAGTACTATGACGAACCTAATCAACATAACACATACTTTTTTTCCTCATAAGGTGGTGTCACTTAGCGTCCCTGTACTGCGGTCTCCGTGGTCCTTTTGTGCACCTTTGGCTGTTTTACTCCCTGTGTACTCCTGTGTCTTCTATAAAGGCAAGGAGTTTTTGCCAGAGGATGCTCTTCTACATGAAGCACAGGCTTCCCGAATTTCGCCGTGCGAATAACACATAATATTTCATCTGAACTGGATCAACAAATTAAATTCGATGTCATTTACACGGATATATCGAAGGCCTTTGACTGCATAAGTGAATCAACTGACCTTGGTGTAATATTTGATCAACGGTTGAGTACCGCATTTAAATAGTAATATTCAATCATCATTAAAGATATTAGGTATCATTATCCGTAGCACCAGGAGGTTTAAAAATGTCCAGAGTGTTATTACCTTATATCACTAATTCGTTCTTAGTAAAATGAATTATTGTGCATCGGTTTGGCGCTCTAATTATTTAAGTTATATTCATTTATTAAAGTTCGTGAAGTATTTGTATTACTTTGAATTCGGGGCATATCCTCCAAACACCGTTAATTACGACATACTGCTCAGTGAATTCTTGATGTCAGCAATGTTACAACGTCATAGGTACATCCAAATCCTTACTATATATCAAAAACGTATGTACCAATAATGCCTCTTGCTGACAAAGCTGGCCATACAGTAACCTTGAGTGAATGCAGAGGGTTTTGATGCTTTAATTTAGGATAAGTATCACTCCAATACCTGTAGTTTTGCCTATTCACATGCCCATTTAGATGGAAATGTGCCTCGTCTGAGAAAAAAATGTTGGTGATCTTGAGGCTTTAATTCCTGTACCATTTGAATTTTGTAGGGATGTAAATGTAAATCTTTGTGAAGAATACGAATCAAAGATGTTCTGGGCACACCTAAGCCGTTAGACCGCTTCCGAGTAGAGAGTCAATGATTTTCACGAATAGACGCTCTTAGACGCTCGACGTTTTCGGGATCTCTTGATATTCTAGGTCGGCCGGATCGTGGTTGATTCATTGTTGAACCTGTCTTCCCGAACTTCTGTAGCCATTTTCGAATCAATTAAATCGATGGAGCTTCTTTTTTTTAAAAAGAATCTTTGTTGCGGTAGTACTCGCGTACACAGAACGCACGTTGTTTATCTCTGAACGACACCATGGTACTGAATTCTCATTGGCCGCTCTTGCGCTTCGTAATTGAACATATCAAGAAAACGTTGTAATGCTTTTTATCGGTGGGTTGCAGAAAAAATAAAATTGCGTCAACTTCGGGTTAAAAAGATTTATTTCTTTAACGACTAACAAAGTGACCTAATTTAATTTCTTCGAAAACATATTTATCATAGTTAATTATGATGCTAAAAAATGTCAAACGTTGAAAAACTTATTGCAAGAGATGAACGTGTTCTTGTTCATCCTTGCTGAAGACCCAAATGTCGTAAATGGTAGTTCGGGTAATACCGAGCCCATAATTTTTTGAAAGGTTTGAGCGGCGCTTATTATTCTAAATCTCATCCTTGTATATTCAGAATGATCAAAAGGTGTTGTGATTCTAGTCCTTGGAATATCATTTGGATGAATTGTAATCTGGTGATATGTTTTCACCAAATCGATTTGTGAAAATAACGTACACCAATAACAATTAATGAATAAAATAATGACTAATAGTAAAGTATAAAGGCGTGGAACAGTAATCTTGTTTAAACCATGGTAGTAACTGCATGGGCGCCAAGATATAATAGCGATGACCTTGGATTAGATGAAGGCCTTACAAAACCGAGTTGCAACAATTTGTTAAACCCCATTTTTTGCAGTTTGTGCAATTTAAGAGGTAGTAAACGCCGAGGTTTTAAAGATACAGGTGGTTTAGAAATTGTAATGTGATGTTTCAAATTATGTTTGACTGATCTGGTTATATCAAAAAGAAATTTTTTTGAATATTTTATTATGGTAATAAATGCTTAGTTTTTTTGTTGCAATGGAAGAGAGAGGATGTTTGAACATCTTATCTTACCGAGCCTTTAACCATTTTAGGAACACCTGAAATATAATGAATTATTAGATTTTCTTTATCATTCTCCTTCCGTCAGGCTAAGATACTTTTTGAGGTTTATATACAGAGAGTTCCACAAAATGTCAGTTTAAAAGAGGAATATAAGACACATGAAGGAAATAAAAAGAAAAACCAAAGCAGACTATTACAAAAGCCAAATTTACAAAAATAAAAATTACGTAAACTTGTGGAATACAATAAAGCAATCAATCAGAAAGCCGACATCACGAGATAAAAATTAATAAAATTAAAAATGTTGTGGATGACTTTTATGAAACAGCAATAAACACTACGCTGAAATGGGCCAAACTCTAGCAAGTAAGTTTAAAAAGGTGAATAAAGACTTTACTAAAAGAAAACCTCAAAGAAACTCGTTCTATCTTTATAGAACAGACAGGTCCGAAATAATTAAAATCCTACAACGCCTCAAAAGTAAAAAATCTGTTGGCAGTGATGAGATTAAAATTAAAACCTTGAAATATCTATCTAAACCTTTAGCGTGCCTTATCAATAAAATATTTGAATGCGGTATATACCCCAAACCTTTCAAAATAACCGATGAAGTAATCAACTATCTTCCAATTTCAGTTATTTCATACATAGAGAAAAAATGAAAGTGTATTAATATAAGGTTGATGCCCTAAGAATTTCTAATCGAATCTATGATTCATTAGATTATAAAAATCTATGTCTATGTCTTTTTATTGATTGTGCAAAAGCCTTTGATATAGTTGATCATTAACTACAATACAGGACCAAGAGGATAATTGCTTAGTTTAGTTTATTGACTTTACAAGTCCTACAAAAAATATACAAAATAAGATACATTTGCAATAACTTCAATTTAAATCGCAAGACTTGAAGGAGGAGTTCACATGGCAGTGTTCTTCCACTCAAACCATCATCATTTCCTGTAGCCGATAATGATCAGGAGGTGATTATTACCATTGAGGAATCAACGATGCTCCCTTACCTTTATTTAAGAGCTACCTGAGAGAACCAAAAGCAATATATTAAAGTAATGAACACCTATAGTTTATACAAAGAAATTACATACGGTGTTCCACAAGGAACTGTCCTAGGGCCCATACTGTTTATTAATTGCATAAATAGTTTGCTCACCAAAAGTGAAATCACTAGTTTTGCCAATGATACTATGTTATTCTGCAGATGGAAATCCTGGGATGAAGTAAGCGAAAATATTCAGAACGATATGCAATTATTAAAGCTATGGTTTCATCATAAAAACTGACAATTAACATGGAAAAAATGCTCTGCCTTAGCTGTTATATAAATGCATGTACGAAAATAACATTTAATTCAATTTCAGTGGCATAGGACTCACGACCTATAATATTACACCAGTATCCCAGAATTAGATAAATCTGAGTTATTTACAACTTCAATATACAAATAAATATGGATTTTCAACACCTCAGCACCTTATCTATCAACCAACTGAATTAAACAGAATAAAATTTATGGAAATGAACAGAAATTATTCTAAAGATATGTTTAAGTCTTATTAAAGAAAGAAATTCTTCATAATCATGTTTTTTTGTCTATTTGATGTTTACAAACATGATATACGTTTCATGTCACTATTAACACTCGAACTCACTAATGGAGAAATCCAATTAAATTCTGATTACACCATAATTAGGTTAGCTTCGCATTTGCCTCTGCAATTGCCCATATTGATATCGCCTAGTACAGCTGTATTTATAATTGCAAAACTCTATTAATTATCGGACCATCTTAAAATATGTTCACAGTGTATAGATGTATATTATCAATTATGATCGCATTTCCATTGTTTTTAATTCTTATTTATTTGCAAATATGGGTGATATAGATGTATTGTTTCTATTTGATGGTATCTTTTTTTGTTACAGAGGAAGTAACTTTTAAATGTACAATGCTTTATCAAGTCTAACATTAATTTTTTTGATCCTACTTAAATATTTTAAAGTAACTAAAAAAAATATTTTTTTCCCTCAAAATTTCAACAACCTTCGCTTAGAGCTAAACTTACTGCACAATCAAATTGTTAGTAGAGTAGACATGCGCGTACGGATTTGATGTTGTAACACCTGATTTCGTAGATTGAAGATGGACGTAAATAAAAAAACTTCACCTTACTTGTCATCGTTTAGTTGTGAGTAGTTCTTCTAGGTTGTTGTGCCTGGACGCTCCTCTCCTTGAATTTATAATTTAAATGACTAGATGAAATTGGTTCGTTGACTTCTTTGACGATCACTAATTTAAAACTTATCATCATGGTTGTGATTAAATTTGCCTCAATTGTATTTTGGCACTAACCCATACATGAAGAAGAACCCAATGGTTGAAATCTATTGGTATGGATCGAAATAATATTTCACAAAAGTAACTATGTATAAACAATTTAGAAATGCATACGTTCTAATAAATTAATTAGATTTAATTTCGAGTCAAAGCGCCGTTGTAAATAATATATCAGTGCAGATAAAACACTCGGCACAGTGCGGTAATTATAAACAAACATGAAAGGAATACGCTTTCATAAAGGTGTAATTTCGTGGTCGTGTTGTATGGAATTACGTCCTTAACTCATGAAAGTCATGAAATTCAATCCAATCATTAATTTAGTGTGAAATTCGCTTAATCCAGCAATAAATTAATATTTTACAACTCATTACATAATTATATAAGTACAAGTAAATAATTGAATGGTATTTATCATATTCATATTTATCGTGTGTCACTGACTCACGATTCAGATAAGGTAAAAATTACTCAAGGTGATAGTATTCCACATACGCTTACCTATTTACTCAATAGTGCGATTAAAAATAATAAAGACTTAACCTTTCCTGGCTGTGGAATTTATTGTGAATAAATAAACACCTTACATGGAAAAGTGAGTATCTAACTGGTGCAAGGTGTTTGGCGTGTGGTAATAGAAGATTATTGTTAAGGTATGATGCTGACAATAAATATTCCCAAATTGAGATGAAATTTCAGGAGCAATTAAAACTTTTCAACGAAGTTCGTGGGTTTCGCGATCGCTGGGTATCAAGTTTCCTAATATGTTTAAATGAGCGCATAAAATTGTATAACTTGGTGATATTGAAACCAAATTTTCAGCCATTAACTAAACCAACAGTAATATTTATATTGAAATCATAAGAATTCAAATTTAACGCCTTCAATGTACTATTTTTAATTCAACAAAATACGCATGTTTAAATATCTATTACTAGAGAAATCGGTTAAACTGTGTTGTGTAATATAAATTAGATACAATTAAGCAATGCGCCCCTTAAGCACATGTTTGCTGTTTAATAATAAATGAAGTAAACAAGAAACGTACACCTCAATTTATAGACACAAACAAGAATTAACCGTTAAGTTCCGCTGGTTTTTTCATTTGCGCAATTTAAGAGCAATCCTGAGAAACCTGTGGGAAATTGCACTCGAAATTAATGTGGGTGTGCACGGTAATTTAAAAAATAATTCAATTTTGTTTAATATTCCGCACAACATAATTGCATTTTACATTCGATTTAAAAAACAACATTTTAAGGAAACATTATATAAATACATTTCTACCATATTAATTGATATTTAAATGACATTAAACAGCCTTTTTTTATTTTTCAAGACCATACATAATGTATTTTTGCCATCTGATATTAAACTTATACGTGACATATTTTTAACCTTATTAAACAAATGACATATTTTTTGGTGGTCTAGAATCTATCAAAAGATTATACATTTTTATTTGAAGAAACATCTGCTAATTGATATATCAATTAGCAGATGTTGCATACCTAATCTTTCTCCAGAGAAAAATGTATAATTATTTGTGATCCAGCATGATTGTACTTCAAATTATTTTCCTATTGCCTACTTATCCTGAAAATTTTCAAATAAATGGGTAAGTTTAAATGCTTATTTAAACTCACTAAGCAAAACATGTGGTTCAGCAATTTACCTATTTAAACCAAAACTTTTCAAAGAGATATATAAATATAGGCAAATCTCTTTACGGCCTTATTTAAACTTATTTTAATAATAATTAAAGCTCTTATTAAAAAATTACACATGACTATAGTTTCGACTAACAGCTAGTCATTATACTCAAGATGTACCATAAAGTGTTTTCTCCTAAAAATAGGCAGCTAAAAAATTAATCAGAACCCACAACCAATCCCATCCAATGTGGATGTTTCAGAAAAAGCTCGAATATTCTTCAGACAAAAATTGGAGAATGGTACTTTGAACAGTTCTTTCTTTTCTTTTGTCTTGGTTTGTTAAGTTATTCATTTTCTTATTGCCTACTTAAATTAACTTTTCCACGTACATGGATAGTAAAAGACGAAGCCGTTTAAGGCTCTTCTTAAACAAACTAGATTGCTTCTTATCATACCCACTAAAATACCCTCAAGAATGAATATAAACTAGCCACAAATTTCATCAAACGTGCATGTTTCAGAAAGAGCTCAAATATTCTTCAGAAAAAAGTTTAAAAATTGCAAGAGGACATATTTAACAACCTCGGTAACTTGTTTTTTTCTGTTTTCCTAGAGCCTTCCTTTGTTTGTGTGCACATAGTAAATATATATTTAAAAATTAATGGCAAACAAGAATAGTAAACATTACTTTGACGGCCTATAGATAATTTTGTTTTTATTCACGCTAATAACTCCTTCCATATTCACATAGGATTAATTAATTTTATCTTCATGTAAATCAAAATAAATATGAATAGCGAAATAATTGAACGTATATAGATATTTGGGTTTAGGTTAAAACATTAATTTGAAAATTTCCTCTTGAAATTTTCTGTATATTTTTTATAATTTTGTAAAAATTTAAAAATTAACATAAAATTTACCATAGATTAAAAAGGCTGTAAATATGCCACAAACCTAGAAGAATTATTAAAAAAATTAATTTAATTCCAAAGACAGTATTGATTATGCATTAAACAGTAATAATAGCATCAAATTATTACCTAGACATGAAATTTAGTTTTTGAATATTTTCCAGAGAAGCATAAAAACATAATATAATTATGTTTCCAATTCTTGCATTTCCAAAAAAAAAATGTTTATTATTCCAAAAGCTATTAATTTTTTTAAGGAAAATTCTATTTCAACTACAAAAAGTGATTTAGTGATATAGATTTTATATTCTAAATTTATAATATTGTGGTTGTAAAAATACGTTTGTATTGAACATGTTTTCTTTTGCTGGCAACATCTTTAAAGCTTACTAAGTCAGTAAATAATGTAGAGGCATTTTTTTCTATTTAATAAATATTTCTTATATTAATTAATGCGCCGTTTGCAGACAAAGCAGATATTTTGCATACCCCACCTTCAGCCAGATTGCATTTTTAAAGAACTTCAGAAAAAAAATGTTACTACTAAAAATCAAATCCTCTTCTAAAGTTACTTTAGAGGATTTAAGATTTTTTTGAAAAATTTTCCATTTTTTGAAAGAAAATACGCAAACAGGAAAAGGGCTTCAAGTAAAAACCCACTTTCGTTGACCCAAATTACTACAAAAGATTTTCAGATCATCTGTATATTAAGACAATCTTAAGTTTAGAGGCTAGGCTCAAAATATCTAGCCGTGTTTTAAAAAAATAGCGCATGCGAACAGTAAGACACACATTTTTGTTTTCTAAAAATTGTTAAAATCGCATCTATGGTCCCCAAAAAATAATAATCCAAAAATTTTTGACATCAAAATAATTTTTCGTACTTTATATTGGTACAATGTCCTTTAGGACAGTTATATCGTATCTCGGTACATTCTACGCCTATAACGTCAAAAAGTACCACATTCGCACTACTTATATCTGTATCTAGTAAAAAAGAAACCTTTATTGGCATCAAAAATTATAAACATACTAAACATAATAATACCGGGTGACCCATTTTAATAAATCCACTGGAATATCTCGACACATATGCGTCCTACAAAAAAATGTTTCAAATAAAAGTTTGATGGTTTCGAAAGGGCCATCTTATCCTATACAAATTTTTTCACCCCCACCCTCCAGGGGGCGGGGCAGGGGGTCAACTTTTATATCTTAAATGGGAACCCTTATTTTTTATTGCAGGTTCGGGTTTTACATAAAATAATATGAAGATTTTATTTGAACTTTTTTTTCGAATTCGTGATAGATGGCGCTGCAATCCACCTTCTCATTCGGTGAATAATCGGCCATTTCGGTTGATTGTCAGATAATGCAATTATCACAAGCCGCCGCATTTTTTGTGCGAACTGTCCGGAAAACTAATTGCAACTAAACAACATTTTTGGCAAATTGCTTGTTTTGATTTTCGTCAGAATGTGTGTTTCATTTTCCAGGAAGTAAACGGGGCGCGCTTTTTTTATGTAGAATCCGAACCTTCAATAAAAAATAAGGGTTCCCATTTAAGATATAAAAGTTGACCTTCCCCGCCCCCTGGAGGGTGGGAGTGAAAAAAATTGTATGGGATTAGATGGCCCTTTCGAAACCATCAAACTTTTATTTGGAACATTTTTTTGTAGAACGCATATGTGTCGAGATATTCCAGTGGATTTATTAAAATGGGTCACCCGGTATAATAATATCTCTTCGCTCCTTTCTTTCCCATCCCAACCTTCTCAGAATCCTTACCCTGGCCCCATCTTCTCTTATCCATTCTGCTACCCTTCTACAACCTTCCATCCATTCTGCATCCACTCCCTTACATCGCCAAATGTACCCACGTATCCTTCCCTTCCTCGCATAACATACATTGCCCGTAACTCTCCCTCTCCCTTCCGTCCCGAATCTCGCTCTTGCCAAGATGACCCTTTCCTCCCTTTCCTCCCTTTCCAAGCGATTATCCTAGAGGTACCTTGGCTCCTTCCATGCACCTGCTACTACTTGTAATTCTCGTTATATTCACTCTTCTTCATACACCCTTGTCTCTCTTGCCCTTCCACCTCTGTCGCCTTTTCATGCACCCATCCAGCTACATTCATCCCTTGTTCCACCCACTACTTCACGATCCCCTCCGACAGTCCCACCCTCTCATACATCCTTCTCCTCTCCGCTCTCCAGTCACTCATGCCTTCCTTCCATACCTCCTTCACCAATCTTCCCTCTTCTAAACCCCACAATTTTATTTCAAAACCAGACACTTTCTTTTTAATTTCGCACCACATACTCTCCTAAATGTTTCCTGAAGCAGTATGTATTCGGGTGTTGACTTTTCACCCCCTAACATCTGCTACAGGATATACCGCTGCTCTCTCTCAACCCTTCATACCTCCTAACACCCCTAGTATCTAGTAACTGTACCTATTTTTTTAACAACTCGATTCTTCGGTGGTGACAATATTAGTATTCATAAATTCTAATAGCTTGTATACTTGTATATTACTCGTCTTTTAGTGTACCAAAAAGATATTATTCAAACCCGGTATTTGTAAGAATACAAAAAAGGTAGACACTCAAATTTCTAAATTTTCAGTATACTAAAATGTTCCCAGAACTAACGCAGTTAAATTCAATGTTTTTGGGAATTAGTTACGCCTAAAATCTCTAACCTACTCTATCTCTACGAGAACATTCCATTGTTTTAAATACAGTAAAAGTCCCTATCTACTTTACTGCATGTTTTTGATGTTTTCGCAGTCAGTAAGGATTCTTCGAGAAAATTACTTTCTTTTAAATTAGATGATTAATTTTCCAAAATCTTAAATTAAGCCATTATGTTTAGTGCTAAAAGGGGTTGAATATAGTTGATAACCTAGACTAATTACGTATCATCAGTTGGATTAAGTTTCTTCTTTATCTCAACTCCAGAGTACTGATTATGATAGAATGCCCTTTATTTATTTAACTAAAAATCAAATGTTATTAAAATTGGATACTGTAAAATATGTTATAACATTTGTTGTTCGATGTCTATTATTATTGCAGCAAAAATTTAATGTATTGTACTCCAAAGTTAGTCATGTATCTCAGAATATACACAGTTTCAGTGTAAATATTGCCAACATTCTCTGGACGTAAACATTCTCAATAAATTTTGTACTTCCATCATCTGGACTTTTGTAAAAAATGTAGGTACAGTTTTATCAAATTTCCCGTACAAAGGTAAAAGCTACAACAATTAAATAGAACCTAATTATATTTCCTGAAGCTGATAAGATACTAGAAGACCCGGCCTACAAAAAAACAACTCTGCTCCAACCACATATTTAGAGAAAATCACCAAAACCAAAATTCAGAAATCTACTCTCAATAATAAAATGGATCATCAGCGCAATTAATCACCAACACATAAAATAGGGAAATATATAGCTAAAGAATGGCAACTACTAGCAGAGAAAATTGATTCATTTAAAAAAAAATCACAGTATTTTATTGACACCATTAAAAACATTACTATACACCAATAGGATAATTTAATCTAATTTCAAATATTATTTAAACAAATCGCAAAAAGAGGCACTTGAAATTATCATGAACAAATACAATACGTCAGTTGACATATTGGAGCTAGCAAAGCACTGCACATCAACAACATATTTTACATATAAAGGTCAAAAATACTAAACCAAAAGACGACGTTCCAATTGGCTCAGCATTATCTACAATCGTAGCCAACCTTTTTATGAAAGATTTCGAAATGAAGTTGCTAACATCATCTAAAACCGAAATTGTGGCTTCGGTATGTGAACGATACGAAAAAATTACAACACGAAACCCCCAGCAGACATAAGGAAGAAAAACAATACAAATCACACTCAACATTACCATACATAAAAGGAACAATATATAAAATAGGCAATCTACTCAGAAAATTCAATATTAGGACAGTTTAACTCGAAACAAATATAAAAGATTTACTTCAAAATCCCAAAGACCGCCTATACCCTATAGAGAGGTAAGGGGTTATAGTATCCCATGTGCAGATTGCAAAAAAATGTACATCGATCAAACAAACCGAAAAATCAACACACGAAGAGAGGAACACAAACTAGCAGTAAAAAACACAACACAAATTCCTCAAAATTTCAACATATGGAAGCCACAGATCACAGATTCGATTTCAACAATATAAAAATAACTGCCCCAATTAGCATTAGCAGATAAATAATTATCAGATAAGCCTTAAAACATATTCACTTAATTTCAAATAAAGGATACCGACACCAGATTGCCATCTAGCTGGAAGCAAATAATAAGGATTAACCCGACAAAGCCACCCTGTACACCTTCTAATGGCAATTATCCCCAAAATATCACTGCCACAAATACATCATCTCCAGTCCACCGAAATGATGACTCAAATGAAACGGGATCAATCACAAGAAGCCAAGCAAAACAAGAAACCACATAAATTCGGCACAAATACCTTTAAATTTATTTTCTAACATGTACATTACGTATCTGTATAGAGGTAAACATCACAAACACTTTAAGTATGTCAGATTTATAAGATCGGGATGCATAACATTTATACTTAGAAAAACTATAAATTAGTCTGAAGCATTTAATTTATTTAAAAAAAAAAACAGAAGTACATAAATATTAGCGTTAAAGATATCTGTATTAGATTAAATAATAAGCTCCCAACAAAAGTACAATAAAGGTGACCTCTGAAAAATTTAAAAATCATAAAGACTAGAGAAACCATAGCTACAATTTAAAATTTTTTACAACCAACTAAAGGATTTTTATACATTTTACTATAACTGCAACTAAAATTGCCTTTACATTAAACCAGAATAATACGAAGTTATAAATAAGTATCAAGTGATAATCTTATGCTATCTTTAAATACACTTTTTGATGTACTGGGTCCGGCAGAAAAGTATGATGTTTTTGGAATGCGTATAATTCAGCGCAAGGGCAGCCTAACGTTTTTGGAATGGTTGATATGTGATCACCCAATCTTGCCATTTTGTTTGGTTTAGTCGTTTTGAAACCGTGGCCTCTAGAGCAACATCGAAAATCGAAACTGGGCGTTCTGTGGTGCTGCACAGCGCATATTTCGTAAACAATTCAATCTTGGAAGGCATGCGAAACAGCATCCTGAAGAGAGTGCAAAACCTCCGTACTAGAGGATCGTTAAAGCCTGGAGTACCTCGAGCTGGAGAAAGATGTATCAGAACTCCTGAAAATGTGGCTCGAGTTAGGGCACCTATGGAAGCAAGTCACCATGCTGCATGATTTTTTACTTCCAGAGTTGACAATGTTGATATTAGAAGAGTATTTTTTGGCAAGATGCAACTTGCCACAACAAGAGAGAGAGAGAGAGAACAATTTTCAGGACGACTCATTTCGCTACGAGGGGACACCGAATATCGCCTGATATTACGCCCTGAGATTTTTTTCTGTGGGGGTATTTTAAGACCCGCGTATTTGTTAAGAAACCACGGACCTTGATCACCAGAGAAATTTAAGCGATTCCGGCCAATATGTTGGAAGAATGCATGAACAACTTTTCAACTCGACTTGATGAATGTGTGGAAAAGAACGGAGATCACTTAAATGGCATGTTTTTTAACCTTTTCTTTGATATGAATACGAAATGCTAAATCCATACCTACCCCTTAAACAAATAAAATTTTGATTTAATTGAAAATCCTCGGAGTTATGATATTTTCAAAACCGTCATATTTCTTTGCCGGTATTTGAGCAAAGAGAACAAATCGGCTCTTATCTTTTTAGCTACAAAATAAATCTATTAAACACCATATATTACGGTTAAATATGATATTGACTAGCAAAGTTTAAAGAATATTATCTTGATCAATCTTAAATTTCCATCTACTACAAATAAGATACAGCTTTGGAAAATAGTGAAAGTTTTAATCTTGTATGTAAAAGTCGTGCAGGTCTGGAGGACATTTCCTTTTTAAAGAATTTCTGCAGAAATTAAAAGTTCAGAAAATTGTTCTTAGTGTAGTTCATTCTGATCAATACTTAGGGTCAACTAAGTCATGATAAAGATTGAATTCTCAGACGAAATGGCGCAAAGGGTTCTATAAAGCTCACATGCCAAGGAACAAAGAAATCATAATTTAATCATATAACTTAATATAATAATAATAGTAAACTATTTATGATTTTCAACTTTTTATTTTACTCACTAAAATTGTTTCGCTACACTGTAGCTTCTTCAGGTGAAGGTGATTAAGTTATTGTGCAATTAAATCTATATCGTTGATGATTTCCTCCAGTGGTATTTCTCTTTTTGGTGTTGCATGTTTGAAACCCATCTTTAAGAGTTCAACTTCATTTTCGTTGAAAGTTACACTGGATTTATTGTGTATTTTAGTCTGCTTACGGAGGAGTTCTTCTTCAGAAATGACTATCTTGTTTTATGATGCGAGTAAACTCATCAAAATGATCCCATATCATTAGCTTTCGCTAATTTTAGGTAAAGATTGTATGCAATAGCCAAGTATTTTTCGATTTAAAGATTAACTTTTTTATATTGTGGTTGAATTTCTGGAACTTATTTTGAATTTTGGGAACATTTTGCACTCACTAAGAAAATCTATATCTACATTGGTATTTAGTTGAAACAATTTATTAAACTAGGTTGACCAGGAAGCAATTTTAATCACTATTAATGGTTTGAGTTTACGTGAAGTGTTTTGAAAATGAAACACTATCAATAATGTTCACCTTGTGAACGCAATTGCATCTAACAAGATTTTGTTAGAGAAAAAGTTAAGAAATAAATATAGAAAAATAATAATAATAAGACATTTAGCTAAAGACAATACAAATCAATAAAAATTATATTGAAAAAAAATTTGTCCTCAATAACTTCTCAACATATTGTCCATTACAGTTTTTACATACAATTTGCTAAATAACAAATTTTTCTTAGTTTTGTCATAAGAAAGCTATAGAGGATCAAACCGCTGTAACAGGGACAGGACAATCTTTCTAGATATCAAATCGGCCTGCCAACAAATGAAATCTCATTAAAAGCATAAAGAATAAAATATCTTTTAGGAATAATGATTAACTTCACAGTAATCAGAATGGATCATTAGTATTAGTATCTAGACGTATCCATAATATGTTTTGTAATGTATTGATCCTTTTTTCTTTAAAATTGATCGCTAACGATTGAAACACGTCTCAGGAAAACCAATAGTATAATGTTAAACAACATTAAATTATCCAATTTTATAATTTTATTTCATTAAGAGCGCAACCTATTTACCGCATTATAACATGATATTTTAAATTCATGAAAGTAAGCCTTAACAACAGGTGTTTCTAAATGAATATCGGGGTTTTAACGATTTGTAGTATTATATTGTTTGTTGAAAACAGACATGTGAACACTCATAATGTGCGCATTCGGGGCCCAGATAATCCTCAAGAGGTGGTACAATTGCAACGAGACTCCCCTAAATTGAATGTTTTTTTATGTAATATTCCGACGGAAAGTTTATTCTTCTAGTCTTTTTGTTTGGAGAAGAAACTGTAACTGGTACTTCATGTATTAATTATCCTGACGCTCTATAAAACCGATATTCATTTAGAAACACCTGCTATAATAAGTTAAGAGGTGGTTGCCTTATAGGAATAATTTAAATAATTATTGTAAATTAATTTTATGAGCATCAGCTAAACAATACAGTTTATATTAAATTAAATGTATGTATCCCTTGTGTATTTATGTCTTTTATATTCATCCATTACAGGACGACTAGTAATATCAAGACGTGGTCGCTTCAGTATTTCGGAAGTGGGAGAATTGTGTAAGCTTTCAGTGTGATGAGTGTTCTGGTTCTATTGTGTGAAAATGTTGTATAACGCTTCAATGTCGGAAATGACGGTGTGCTTATTTCGCTACCAATTATTAAAAAAATAAATAACGATGCATGAGATTTGTGTTTTATTGTATTAACAGCTTTAATGTAACAACTGTGTTAGATGTCTTTAATGTCGTTAATTGAATGGCAATGTTTATATTGGCACACACACACAGCGAGACAATAACGTCAGTTGCAAGTAATTATTCATAGCCATAAAATAGTGATTGCATATTCATAAAGGACGTAAAGTAATTTATGTTTAATTAATATGGATGAATAAATCTCCTTTGTGTTTTATAATTGACCAGTTATAGTTCTCTGAGGATATTTTCAATGTTAATTGAAAATATTGCAGTTCGGTTTATTCTATAATGCATAATAATTGGTGGATACATGCAACTTGTTAATGTACGTAGTTTACATTAATGAATGGTAGGTAAGTAGTAAGTTAAATTAACCCATTAAGTTCGTGCAAACCAAATTATTTCATTCAAACAACACAGTTATAGATAATAATTTACGTCTCAAGGCCGAATAGAGTCAAGTCAATGTGATATTAGAGTATTAACCGGATTGCATAAAATACTGATTGAATAATTAGGATTGAAAATTGCAAGTAAAAGTTTTCATGTAATAACCTGTTATTATAATTTATTAAATTTTCTTATTCTATTTTACATACAAAAATTGCATTTGTATTTGTGTGTTAAAGCTTTGGGAAATAGCTTATATGAGGGCTACCTTTAATATTTCGGAAATAGAAAGCAAAAATAAAAAGAAATTAAACATGGGTTTATTGTTTTTTTTTTAATATTCTCCATGAAGATTAATACTCTTTTATATGGGCTTAAACCAATTTTCGAAGCACTTTTTCCACTCCAAATAAAGAACTTCCAAAATTTGTATTTTGACCGCTTGTTCAGCTGTCGAAAAATTTTGACATCGAAATTTATTTTTAATTTGTGATAATAAAAAAAACTGTGGGCCAAATCAGAACTGTACGGAAGACCCAACAATTTGACGCTTCTCAAAAATCTTGTTTTTTCTTGGTGGAGAATGTTGCGTCTTTGGTGATTTGTTTCGAAGTACTTCATACCCAAATCACTTTTGTTTGATTTGGTTCTTGAAAGACCTATACTGTTTACTTTCAACTTTCTAATGGGACCACCTGGATCGCCCATTTCTAAAATATTAAAAAAATCTCTCGTATATTCTCAAGTGAAGAATGATCTAATGGAACCTATTTAAAAACACATTCTTTAGGACTCCTCTGAAAACAGGAACTCTAGGCCTCCTCATTCCATTAGTATACCATGATCATTTTTACACCTTGATCGGATGCATTCAGACCAAAAATTTTATTGATTTTTTAACTTAAGCGTCTGTTTTTAAATCTCTATTTGGGAATCACTTTAGCAAACCTCTCTTATAATCATAATCTATTCGCCTCTAAACTATTAATGACATAACTAGATATTTGGGTACATCAGTTCAAGTGGATCTACTAGCAGTGAAACAAGACAGATCAGTTACTTCATACATTCTCGACCGTATTTTGCTCACCGCCCACTTTGATAATATGTTTTTTTCTAGAGCCCCCATCTGAATTTAAATAACTATTGTCCCCTCTGCGTCATCTTAATGCCTTCTATTTTTTCTGGGTCTTCTACTGCCCCCCAAAAGTCTCAAACGCCCACGTTGAAAAGCTATAAGTTACTCTATATCAAAGATTTATATTGCATTAAAATATCCCATTTAGTTACCTTAATTGTATTATAATTACTAATTTATTTTACAGAAGGAAAGCATATTAAACTTGATTCAGAAACTGTAATTGTCACTCAATCCAGATTTTGGTTGGGGGTAATAAGCGCTAACATTTTTTATTAGAGGAAAGGACAAAAATCGACTAAAACCAAACCTCGGAGTCACTGTTATGACTGATCCAAGATCATAGGTCTTTTTTAATCGGAACTCAAGTATCGTATGTGGCATTCAATTGATGTCAACAGTGACATTTCGAAAATTTTATTCCAGTGGGAGGACTCATCAAATTTGTTGTAAAAAATTACAACAAGCTCTTCACTAATCAGTTGCCAAGCGATTTTCACTGGAACATAAAATGCAGCCTAGTTCATCTAATTATAAAATTAGTTTTTACCTTTTTCTTCTCTATTTACGCATGCCCTCTAATCTTCTTACTTTTTAAATCCTCCTCCGATTCTTCACCTTTTCCACCATTTAGATTATTTTCTTGTTTTCCTTTTTGCAAAATGTAAGAACTAAAAGTTTTCAATGTTAAACAAAATTGTATAAATATACAAGTTAAAGTTAACCTCAGTTACTTTTTCAACAGCCTTCTTGAAAATCATTAATATCTTCTGTAAATACTGATAAAGTAATTTTCAAAATAAAAGCTTGTTGTGATAGTCCTTCGATCCGGATGTTAAATGTCTAAATCATCATAAATTAAGTCAATTTTCTATTAATACTGTGCAGTTTTCTAAACCTAAAACTTTTGTGCTATTTCAAGCTTATTTTTGGACTGCTTATGCAAAAGCGCGATTGCCATAATTCAACGTATATTTCTTTCTGTGACTAATTTTGGCACCGTATTAAAATTTCTGTCGATTTATACGCCTGTGGACAGAAACGCAATAATCGTAACATCGTTCATAAAAAAATTAAAACGCAAAAAGGAAACACTTAAGAAATAAGTGAACGAGTTTAAAAGTACCTGAACAACATCACCGATGAGCTTAATGACAAGCTACACCTTAAGCTTTACGTTTATTTACAAATGACAATGCTGAAGCAATTCATAGAAATATACTGAATACTTGTTGCGCTACTTTCTTGATGGAACCATATTTTTTTTTTTTTGTTCATAGAAATATATTTATATTATTTACTTTTATTTTGGTCTATTAAAAAACATATGATATAAAAATACATACAAAATCACAGGAAAGGGGTGATCTAGATGATGATATCTCTACCGAAGGAAATGCATTTCAAAAACAATACGAGGGTGTTATTGTTGACGCAAAAAAATCAACCAGTGAAATTGGTGCTAAACTAACAACGTCACACATACATTACGGATACGGATACGGATAAAAGGAAGGCCGACGAAGTCACAGTATGAATCGCCCTAATTGGGCCCATGATGTCTTTAGCAAGATCTTCCTTAATATTGCCAGAGTGGGACGGTAACACAGGATATGCTCCGCGTCTGCCTGGGATCTTCAGCGACTTCTAATACACAAAGGTGTTGCTTTAACTGACAGTATCCATTTCGGATACCAGTCGGGGATTTTAGGTTTGACCTGGATATTAGGCAACTTTGGCATTCAGTGTTTCTATTATGTTTCTGGAATGAGCACAAGTGTATACATGCTTCCATCGTATTTTGTGTTCTGCTAGAGTCATATTTTGTAATATGTTAAAGAGATTGCGTTTGGATGGGGTATATTCAAAGATGCCTCCCATTGTTTCCTTTCGTGTTTGACCCAGAATAGGGATGCCGTCTCCAGTGTCATAACACATTCATTTGCCAGTCTTTATTAGGCCTTGGGTTGTGTTTATATATGCATCCATCTGTTCCCATCTTGTTTTGCTCCATCCGTGAATATATGTATAGTAACTTTAAGAACTTTAGAGTTTTGCAAGACCCTACGCCTTTGCATATGTTAGGGGCGACATTCCAAAGGAAATGTACAGCCACATGGTGATTCTGGGTCATAGTCCCCATGATCTCTCCGACACTGCCAGTACGCAATGCTCGCTTTATGTACCTTGGTTTGAAAATTATTACTTCAGTTCAGTATAGGATTTAGGATAACCTCCAGATACTTAGCTTGTGAATACTGTTGTGCTGAATATTCTGGGCAGCTCATGTCCGGTTTCTTTCTGTTGGTGAACAGCATCACCTCCGTCTTAGTTGAATTTACCGAGAAGGCGTTGACTGTACACCATTTCTTCACTATATTGAAGGCACTTTGTATAAGTTCACCGAGTACACCTTCATAGCGGCAATTAAGAAAAATTGTTATGTCATCTGTATATTCTATTGCGGGGAAGCCAGATTAATTCAGTTTTCTTAGCAAGTCGTCTATCACGATTTTCCACAGAAGAGGAGTTAGTAATCCTTCCTGTGGACAGCCTCGCTTGCTTTGACGACTATTTGGACCGTCATTTTGCTTAACATCTGTTTTATCCACTCACTAAGTGCGATTGGAGTGCCAAGCATTGAGAGAGTTTGTTCTGTTATTATGAAAAAGGCTTTGTTAAAAGCTCCTTCTATGTCGATAAATAAGCATAATGCCGACCTTTTATTTACCAATGCCTCCTCAATATGGGTAATAATACAGTGGAATGCTGGTATATACTCGTGTTGATTTAGGTGAAGAATATTCGTTGTCCATCAGGGACAGATCGAAAGGCTTCTCCAAGTTTTTTATCACAAAAGATTCCTTGGCTGACTTGGGCATATATACCACCTTGACTTTTCTCCAGTTTTGGGGGACATATCTAAAAGCTTGGCAGACCCTAAAGAGAGTTATCAGGTGCAGAAGAATTGGTTCCAGTCCTCATATAAGTAGGGCTAGATAAACTCCATCTATTCGTGGCGACTTAAATACATACACATACCTCAAGTTATTGAGCTTTTCATGGAAAATATGATGAGTGGCCCACCTTTAACGACATAAGATGGTCCGGTGGATACGAGCGTAAGAGAGATAGAAAGTAGGTATACTCGCTGCGTAGTGAGATCATGCATTCAATGAATTCGCAAAAATCAAATTTCTAACAATCCCTCATGGGGTGTGCTATACTAGGGCCCTGTCAAATATACAGGGTCCTGCAACCTTGCGTCAAGCTTTCCTAGCGCCTCTCTCGTAAGAGATAGAAAAAAATGTTTCGTATTAAAATTTATTGATTTAAAAATCTCTATGCCGTAAAATTATTTTCAAATATACAGGGTGTCCCAATTTTGCGGTATAACAAAAGCAAACATTTTTTTAAATGGAACACCCTGTATATTGAACCTTTTTTTGGTTTTTAATTTCGATATGGCATTTCCGAGTTATTGACGTTTTTCTAAAAAAATGTAAAAAGCGAAGGTTCACAAAAAAAATTATTCTGATGTTCTATTTAAAATTTAAAAAATTTTCTTTTTCCTAGGGTTGGTCATAAGTACTGTTTAGGTACCAGTGTTAAAAATGTTCACTTTTGAGGAACCCTGCCTTTGTATCAGACACGCCATTTTCTAAAATTTCAAATTGTCGTAACTCTTGTTTTTTAAATGGAATCATATATTTTTTTAAATTTTATATTATTCTGCATCTAATTCCCTACACAAAATATTAAGAATACCATATACCTAAAATTGATATTTTTCAAGATATAAAAGGATTTATATTTCAAACGGTTCTTGAATACGAATTTGTTTTTGAATAGATAGCTATGACTGAAAAAAATTCATCTGTCAATTAAACAATTCAATTTTTGAGAAGAATTAATTGATGTGATATATGCTACTGGAGAAAGTGGAATTAATTGTTTGCAAGCCTAAATAATTTATGCTCAGCGCTACCCAGATGGGCGAAAACAATTATTTTTCTTATTATTCGATTAGATTAGAAAGAAATGCCAAACTTTGCAAATAATAATATGTCTAAACCCCATAGTTATTGAGATATTTAATAGTTTTCTTAAAAATAACCATTTATTTATACATACTTCTATGTACGGAGTTGATCATGCTGACGCAAAATAACTAACAAAATGTAAGTAAGTGTCAATGTGAGATAAACAGAAACAGATAATACGATTAATTATTTTATTCCAAAGCCGGGAAAGATAACAAAATTATTTACTACAGTAAATGTTCAAAATGTCTTCAATTTTCATTTAGGCACAAATTAATTCGCCGCTGAAAAGACCTTTCAACAATTCTTTGATGCATATTCATTGGTGCTGTTGGTGGTTCCTTAAAAAACAATCTAGCAGGCCATTTGGTGGGTCCATTCCTACCAATCTACTGGTTGGGAAAGATCAAATGCCCTCACGTCTTGCAAAAATTGGACAGGTGCTCCATCTTGTTAAAACCATACCCTGTTTCTTGTTAGTTGGGGTATATTAGCTAGCGTTCCGGGTAATTCAAATCAGGAAGTGCA
This sequence comes from Ontholestes murinus, assembly GCA_963969525.1. Lineage (NCBI taxonomy): Eukaryota > Metazoa > Arthropoda > Insecta > Coleoptera > Staphylinidae > Ontholestes > Ontholestes murinus. Next base: position 27,437,579 of record OZ018391.1, read on the forward strand.
AATACATAGGCCTATTGAGATGGCCCTCGAAGAAATGTGGACCTACTACATGGTTTCCAAAAATTCCGCCCCAGACATTCAAAGACCGTCGATGCTGATGATCAACTTGTCTCATAACATGCGGATTATCAGTTGAATAATAGTGAAAATTGCCTGTTGACAGATGCGTTGTTATGGGATGTTCTGAATTTCCTGTCTTCCTTAGATACAATATTCGGAACGAAATTGAAAATCAGTATTACTCAGTTCTTGATGAAGCTAAATATGGTATGCATGATATCGATTTTTCTTCAGAATGCTTTGTACTGACTTCTCGCTTATGCCAGTTCCTTCACCAATGTCTTTTTGGTTTACGTTGGGATGCTCAGTTGCTGTTAATAGCACTGAAAGTTGGTTTTCCTCGTTGATAATAGGTTTTCTTCTTTCTTGTTTTTTGTAATTCACACTTCCCATTTCAATAAATCTATTGAGTAAGTTCCTTAAACATTTCTCCTTCGTTCGCCCTTTTCGAAATCCATGATGATAATTTGCTGTCTACTTATACCGCGAAACGGAGAGAATCACTTTGCAGCAAATATCAGAGAGATTTACATGTCAAACTAATTGTTTAATTGAAAGATGCATATTTTCAGTCATGGCTATCTATTCAAAAACAAATTTGTATTCAAGGACCGTTTGAAATATACATTCTTTTATATCTTTAAAAATATCACTTTTAGATATAGGGATATTAAAAAAAAGAGTTACGACATTTTGAAATTTTAGAAAATAGCGTGTCTGATTCAAAGGCAGAGTTCCTCCAAAGTGAAAATTTTTAACACTGGTACATAAACAGTACTTATGACCAACCATAGGAAAAAGAAAAATTCTTAAATTTAAAATAGAACATCAGAATAAATTTTTTTGTGAACCTCCGCTTTTTACATTTTTTTGAGAAAAACTCCAATAACTCGGAAATGCCATATCGAAATTAAAAACCAGAAAAAGGTTCAAGTTATAAAATGTTATCCAAATTATAAAATGAAAAAATATACAGGGTGTTCCATTTAAAAAAAATGTTTGCTTTTGTTATACCGCAAAATTGGGTCACCCTGTATATTTGAAAATAATTTTACGGCATAGAGATTTTTAAATCAATAAATTTTTATACGAAACATTTTTTTCTATCTCTTACGTGAAAGGCGCTAGGAAAGCCTGACGCACTGTTGCAGGACCCTGTATAAGGACAAGTCTCGTCTATTGAAGAATACTACATAAAACTAAGTGTACTTGTGTGTGTTTATCTGTTGTGCTAATAAAGTCATAGATATCGAATTAATATCAAATCTTACTACTGAGTGCTTCATGACAGCCTTTCACCGTTTTGTTACTTGCTCGACGTGGATATGTTAACAAAATAGATAGTGACAATACAACAAATTTGATTCTAATTTCGTTTATTTAACCAAATTGCTTCAAAATACATATTTTGTACATATTTATATAAAACCATAAAATCGTTAATTGAAGAGGCAGAGTTCACAAATTATCTTCAATTACTCCTATGACAAGTACTCATTAGAGATCTTCAAGATGTTGTATCTTCTTAAGATAAGATAAGAGAAAAATTTTATTGCGCCTTTACCTGCGTCCTAAACCCTCATTTACATTTTAAGATCTTCATCCTGGTATTGGGGTGGACGGATAATTTCGTAAATTTCTTCACAATATCAATTAGTTTCAGCACAAATATTGGAATTACAAACTGCAGAAATTATCTATGAAAAGAAAAATACATTGTTTCTTCAATAGCGACCACCAAACATCCTCGAAATAAAAACATCTGGCGCCTAGATAGCCGGTGCACTAAAAGAGGACGCTAAGAAGAATATTAAAATAGCATACAAATCGAACACTAGCCTATCTGGATTGAGTTTTCTAAGGGTGATCAAATCATCAACCAGAGCACCTAGACCTCACTAGGCCTATTGTGCCCCCTGGCTGGGAAAGCCCTCCATTATTCTATCACTCATTTAGCCACCCAAGGTGACGAGCAAAGGACAGCACAACGCTTGGAGGGGTATCCCTAATGTTGGCTATGTTCGGCCAGAGCTCCCCTAGCATGGACTCTCTAAGGTAGGCGAGAGCCGGGCAGATGTTCCACTGTCTCGTCCTCTTCTTCACATGCTCTACATATGGGAGTTTCCACCAGACCCATAGTAAATAAGTGTTTCCTTAGCTCACTTTGACCCGTAAGGATACCTGTGATAAGACGCAGATTCCCCCGGGACAGTCGCAGATATTATTCAGCTGTTTTCAGATTGGGTGAGCGCATTGTTTCCTTAGCCTGTCTGTAGCCTGAGGTGTTGTCCCAACGTTGTTTTAACAACACTAGCCTAGGAAAACTAATTAGAAATAACAAAGATAAAATAAACAAACTCGATATTTGTGGATTATATATGCTAAAATGTAATGACTGCCCAGAAATTTATATCTGATAAACTGATGATCCTTTGAAGAAAGGATTTTAGAATATTATAGTGCATGGGAAAAAAAGGATACCTCAATATATGCAAATCACCTGCTGTCAGAAAACCACACCTTTAAAAAAGTATTCCAGATCTTCCATAGAGAGAAGAAAGGAAGGAAATTAAATCTACTGAAAAATCTGGAAATCAACAGATTCGAAAAAACGAGCCTCCTAATCAATGAACAAACCGAACTATCAAACTCCTCACTACTTCAAATATTCACCCCACCCCAATAGTGTTAATGTGTTTATGTAGTTCTAAGATTTCTTATTTCATTGTAAACTTTAATTCACCTGAAGAGGCAATAACTTTGCGAAACAATTGTTGTGAAAATAAACAATCCCTTTTAAAATCAATTATTGATAATTATATTGAACAAATGAATATGGATTTACAGCATTATAACGCTTTATCAATTAACGAATTGAAAATAAGAGAACCATCCAATTATCACAACCTTATCATCTTCACTAATAAATTAGACTCCTCCCAAAATCCAGAGAAGAGAACAGTTCAAGAAAGATAACACTCTTGCAAACCAGTAGACAACTGCGACGACCTTGTCAATTTGTAAAAATGTGTGTTAATACTTGTCTAATTATTAATGTTTAATTGTGGAGACTTTGTGATGCATCTGGAATATATAAAAGAAGGAGACACGATGGCTTTGATAGCACAAAGTCATTATGTCTCCTTCTTTATTACTTGTACAGTTGTTAACATTCGAGCAATAATCAGTAACAAATTTATTTGTGTTTTAAATTTCATTGGTGCACGAAACATTTTGCGAAAACGTCTCTATTGAAAAATAAAAAACAAGACAAGAAGGAATTAATTAAATCAACGTTAAAAAGTTACCAAATTAAGTAGATATTTATCCCACCTAGGACTTCATTTCATTTCTCTAGGATAATGCAGTAAAAATCATCAAAAGTCAGTCATCTCTATATAGAAGCAAGAAATACTCTTCTTACAACTTATAACTATCCATCCTGCTCACACAATTAAGAAATATAATAAAGTAATAATTATGCAATGCATAATAGATAAAGATTAAATAAATGAAATTAACAGTGCTTAATAAAAGATCACTTTGGTTCCATTAATTTCAGTACCTCGACTCCCCCACACATTCTATTTGGGAACGTTATTGCTGCTTCGCAGGGCCTTCTTCACTTCTTCTAAATTATTGGAAACATCTGCATTTACAAACATAATCTACAATTTAATATCAAAATTGTTAGGAGGTATTTTATAGCAACTGATTTACACCCTAAACCTCCCAAAATATCAAAATGTTACTAAAAACATTAGAATTTGCTAGAAATCACAGGATGTACCTGTATATTATTCTTGAGTATTTCACAAAAAAAAACATTGATGTATTTAATGAAATAATGTATCAGTTCAAGCTTTTGGGGTCGAATTAATAATTATCTATATCGTTATATCGAAACAATACGTTGTACATTAGGGATGATTTTTTTCCGAGTGTTTGATAATGCTAAACTACAAATTTATAAAACCACAGAAGAACACCTCATTGAAGTTAGTATTCGGATCATCGATTGGTCAGCAATTATCTAAATATATCAAATGAGAATCGAATCTTTATTTCAGGATTTGTATATTTTATAACTAAGCAATCAAGCTCCCTCAATAAACGATTAGCAATATCAGAAAAAAAACTTCTTCATCTAAGATTTATTGAAGATTATAATCTTTAGGATTAACTTACTATTTCTTTCTTTTACAAATGATATTTCTTTATCTAAAATTAATATAATACAATAACTAATAGCAAATTACCATCAACTACATTAATATATGTTTATCCTTCTTCTTTATGTGTGTTTAATAAGCTAACTTAGTCTATTAGGTCCCAGCAACCATAAGAAACGCATTTACGTAATTTCAACCGCTCACCTTCCTTAGGGCGTCGTAAATTCTGCCTAAACATTTTGAGTTATTCCGCGTTAATTAAGCCGACATAATCTTCAAAGGTTTTATGGTGTGTTAATTTGTAATGACATTACAAGCAACATTTCGAAGGCGGAATAATTTACCTCGAGTGCTTTCTCCGCGCGCCTTCGATTACAATTATTAGATTCAATTAATTATATTTATGAATTGATATTCATGAATAGGTCAAAAGTTAATTTGTTGATTTGCATTTAAAACGTACGAGATTTTAGAGGAGGCGCCTAATTTATTCTGTTAAAAAACAAAAATGCAGGAAGTATTAAATCTATAAAACTTTAATATAATAGTTAAAAAATATATTATTCGCCCTATTTATTTACCCTAAATTAACGTTCCGGATGCATTACGTAATTTAACAAAAAATTTTAGAATATTTGTGTTTCTTATTTTACAATGTTGTTATAAATTTGAGCATTTAAATACTAAACTAATTTATCATGAATTACTACGTAGTACGGGTCGCCACCATCCTTATGATTTGAGCATTTTATTTTTAAGTGTGTATTCTTCATTGTGGTGATAAAATAATTTATAGTAGAAAATACATAATAATAACAAATTCACATACATTTTATATTGTAATATCTAACATCAAATATAAACGATAACTACATTATACCATATACATAATACGATTTTATAGGTACACTAAATTGCTAAATTGCACTCATAATGGTTGGGTAAATGAGACTAGATATCCTTCCTAACAACTTATAGAGACAACTAATCCTAAATATTACATTACTTCACTTGCTTTTCGTTTGATCACTCTTTAAATAGAGATAAGGATTTAGCTTACTTCAAGGATACTTCTAGCTTTTATATTTATTGTGTTTTTAGCGAACAAGAGGTAGTATTCTTCAAAAGTTTATTTAAGAGAATGCATTTATGTCAGTTGTTTAGATAATTAATATTGATCGGAAATGTTAAATATTAATTTTATTTGAGATTTAACTAATATTTAAAATACGAGATCAACTATTAACAAATATCAAATCCAATAAATGTGTCATAATATTCATACTGAATGCACATAAATACAATATCTGGATATTCGTACTTCAATCAATACTATCAAAGCTGAACTCCATCCGGGCCTCTGTGGCTGATGTAAATGAAAAGCTAATTATCCAGGACTTTGTGATTGCCAATTATTAGGCATATCTGGGCTATATGTCTTAATTACTTGAGTCAAACGTAATTGTAACGCAATGTAATTAGTATCAGCAATATGTTACGAACCACCGTTTCCGCAATATTACATGATAATAGGATATTTTAAGATTAGCGTTTAAAACATGAAATAAGGGCGTAATTATATGTGTTAAAACCAGCAAATGTAATATTATTTTTATTTTCTTCTCCGCAATTTTCAGACGTTTGAATGGTGTGCTGATCCTACCGCTAAAATCTAATTTCAGACATAATGGCACTACACTAAATTCTTCTTAGAAAATAAGGAAACATTAAGGATAAAATTATATTTTTTGGTTTAGAATGAAGAGAGGTGAAGTGTAAGAAAACATATAATGGAGATGTTGGACAAGAAAGGAGCTCTAAAAACTTTTGATAGCGTTTCTTAACTTCTTTACATATTGTCTTAATCATTGTACTCAATTTTCCTAATTGAGTGGATACACCACCAATTATAGGGAACAATAATAATGTGAAAGCATTTAATTATTGTCTTCCTAACGGTAATGTATCCACTCAATTAGGAAACAAAACAGTGCAACGCTTTAAACAGCATATATCACCTTAATAGTACATTTATCTTTATGAATACTTGAAGTTCCTAGTAAAATTCCATCTTCAACTGAGCTTCGCTGATGATATCAAAAATAGAATAAAACGTGTCTGCCGTTAATAGAAAATAAATCCATCAACATTTCCTAAATTATAACACTTTCATGTATCATCAAATCGAATAGGTTTTGGATTGTAATTTAATGGATAAATGGGAATTAGGCAAAAACCTTTAATTAAAACAATTTAATGAAGTAATTAACAACCACAATTGTTCGTAAAATCGTAACAGAGCTGGGAAAACCGGTTCGCATGTAACAATATTACATACGCATGCAGCACGATAGTCCCCACTGGGCTGTCAAAAGTTAATTTCTAGAACAAATTTGAGGGCTTAATGAGGGTCCAATAAAACCTAGCTCGAAAAACCTATCAAACCTTTTTCTGCGAATTGAATTTAATTCATGTTAAGGTTAACACCTAAGTTTGATAGAAACAAGTGTGGTAGAAAATTTAATACTGTAGAAAATTTGTTACGTGCATGCTGGCAATCCAAAATGTTTATTGGCCACTCACCAAACAGAGCTAAGCAGTTCTTGCACCTAATTAAAAGCGATATAAAACTGTTGACGGGTCTCCTTACAGAGTTTTGCCCAGTATATTATGATGATTGGCATAGAAAACTGCCGAGCGCATCATATAAGTTCAGAATGAATCAGGACATGACTTCCTAGGAAGTTAATTGACCTTGAATTTCTGCACATACTAGTAGTAGGGTAGTAGTTCAAACGCTGTCTATAAACAAACGACCCCTATATACATACATGCACAATAATCTCAGCTGGTCCATCAAAACAAATATGAATTCTATGGTCTTGATAATGGTCTAATATATTCAACTAGTTTAGTACTTGTTTCATGAAGTAACTAGGAATTTAAAATAGAATTATATAGAAATTATAATTGGTAAGGAAAAATATGCCATTTCAAACTTTCATCAAGACGAATGTCACCAATTAATTTTTAAAGACCAAGAGCAGGAATCATTTTCACTTACAGCTTTCTCAAAAAGAGTTAGCAAAGAGTCAATGCCTTAATGCTAAGGAGTGGACTCATGATAAAAAAAATTGGAGAATTAGAATCGCATCAATTCCGCTGGGTGTCAAGACCAATACCAAAAATTATTTTGAAGAACCAAAAGATAGAATTGAATTTCCACTCCGTTTGAAATGAAAATTTAGCTGAAGTATTAGCAAAAATATCTTTTACTGCTAAATTACTAACCTGTATTCTCACATAGAATAGAATTCAAAATAGCGAACAAAAAGCGAAATTAATGATCAATTCATTAACAATTTGCGGAGCCAATAAGGCCAACGCGGGAGAAAAGAAATCCTCAGTGGGAAAGGCCGAAAACGCCTCATCCACCATCGGTATATAGAATACAAAATACAAATAAACACAATTAAAACAACAATAGATAGAATGTCATATATGCGCGTGTATATTGACATCATTAAAGAACTCTTGACAAGATAAATACATCTGATTTGGTAAGATTTCTATAATATTTGATTTGAACGTGAGGTAATTTAAATTTCTTAAGTTTGCTGGAAGAGCTTCTTATTCCTGTTTTGGACTTTTCTAGTCTTTTAAATGATAAACAAATATTACTTTTGTGCCTGGTATTACATGGGTGCTTTTATTAATGTTTTTGAATGTTATGATAATGACTCATTGCAGACAATCCATAATTTAGAGACATTGGATAGGTAGCAATTTATATTTACGGAAAAGAGGTTTACTATCATTGCGATATCCTGATCCTAATATTATGCGTTTTGCTTTGCTGTGATCTCAGATTAAGATGCAATAGTGTAAGTGAGTTTCAGTACAGTTTCAGATATTTCAATGCTTAGTCTCCTCAATAAAAAAATTGAAGTGTTTAAATTCTTGACAAGATGGCTCCCATGTGTGGACCAGTTAAGTTTGTCATCAAGATAAATCCCAAAGAATTTTGTTGATTCTGCATAGTCTTCAATAAGTGCTGTACTCTGGAAGTAAAAATTATATTGCCTTGTTCCTGTTTAATTTTAATTTGGTACATTCAAACTAATTATTAATTTGAATCACAGACACTTAATATTCTTACATGCTATCCTTCTCATAAATACCTGTATTGGTGATCAGCATAAAAGATGTCCTTTATCCCCCAGTTATGGTTGAGAGCATATCGTTTATGTAGACCAAGAATAAAAGTAGTCCTAAGACTGATCCTTGTCGTAGCGCTATATTAAACTTAATATAAGGCAATGATTCACCATTAACTGACACAAATTGCATTCTAGTGGATAGATATGAAGTAATGACACTGAACCCTAACTACACCACGCACTGCGAATAGTGTTTATTGAATGGATTATTGAGCATCAATAAGATGAAAATCATCTTAAGCATTAATTACATTATCGCCTTGATGGCTACTTTTTGTCGCACAATCAAATGCGTTATACATGTTTAAATTAATTAAATTTGCACTTATTACTATCAGCTTTAAAATCAACCGAATAACTAGACATAAATTCAACAGGCAAAATTCACAAATTAACAATATATTTACAAATAATATAAATTCAGTTAGCACTCTAATTAAACATATACCTTTTTCTTATAATAGTCTGATAGTCTGAGATCTTAACCAGTCTACTACTATCGAAAAGAAATTTATAACTAAAATCTCTTGGCATGGCAAATAAAATACCACCTTAAATTACCTTCGAAAAGAGTCTTGCAATTTTTTATACTCTACAGACGACTTCAATAAATAAATTAATTTGTTCCATACTAATTTATCCCATTATTATAATTTAAGCTTTCCTCTAAAACAGTTCAAAATAAATTCGGAGAAACCTTGGATAACAAACGAAATTAAAACTTCAAGTCAAAAGAAGACACTTTTCCACTCATAAAAACAAGTACCCAGATCTCATGTCTGCATATAAAATAGCCAATTATTTCTGTGAGCAATTTAAGAAGAATTACTTAACATCAATAATCAATTTTTCAGAAAATCCGCAGAAAACTCTTTGGAAGGTAATTAAATTGCGCACCAAAACAAAAGCTGAAAACCTAATATTACAATAAAGATAGGTGACTCACTTACTTGCGACTCCGAGGAAGTATCCAATGTTTGCATAAATTACTTAAACTCCCTATCTGGAGAAATCAGAAACGGCTTTACTGTAAATATATCTGATTTTCCAATCAGAAATATCAGAAGCAGTATCTTTTGGACTATAACTTATATGAATTAATAAGTCTGATGATTATATTAGAAAAAACCTTGCATTGGTCCATATCAAATTTACTGCAACATAATCCGGGAATTCAGATATGAGCTGGCTACTCGTCTATCTTTTTTAATTAATATATCTTTCGAAGCCGGTAAATATCCACACAAACATATAGAATCATTGATTAAAACTATTCTTAAAAATAATGCTTGGGATAATTACACACCTTTAATACTCACTGATTCAATATCAAAAATTTTCGAATATGCCATGTTGCAACATATGTTCTCTCTCGGAAGGCATTCAGTTATAAATAAAACCCAGCTTGGATTTGACCCTAAAAAATCTACATTAAGTGCCCTTTTATTCTTTTACAACGAAAACGAGCTCTTGCAAATAAGGAACTAGAGTTGGGTTTTTTGTGGCCTAAGCAGACCCTTCGACTGTGTCCCCACAACGGCCTACTTTGGAAGATGGAGTCCTATTGGCTAAGGGGAAGATCTGGCAAGTGGTTTGCTTTTTACCTCTCTTGTAGAAGACACAGTAAGAAGAAAGTAATTATTGTTGAAAATATATTGTTTTTCATTAGAGTATTATTCTTGTAATTGTAAACGATGTATTAATATAAGCTGAAACTATTTTTAAAAGAAATAATTGACACTATGATTAATTGTTAGAGATATGGACAATAATATTCGGCTAAAGCTGAATTATTAATGATGGTCTCTTATCTCTGCTAAAATTGCTAGAGATATATTTTAATCTGGTACTACAATTTAGCTGAAATTATATTAAAATTCAGCTGAATTATTTTGATAAACTCTCTTCAAAATTTGCTAAAGATGTATTTCAACCTGACACAACAATTTAGCTGAAGTTAAATTGTTAACAATACAATTAGCCATCCCTGCTAAATTTATAAAAGGTATGTTTCAAGTTGATAACAAAATCCAGCATGATCTAAATTAACGACGATATAACCCAGTCATCTCTACTAAATCTCTAAGAGATGTGTTTCAAGATGACACTAAGATTGAGCTAAAGTTGAATTTTACCGATATAATCAGCCTAGGTTTGATAACAAAAACTTCGATACTATGAAAAATTTGGTGTATAGCTAGTTTAGTGCTAACAAATGTGATGATTTTGTAAACTTAGGTCAGTTAATATAAATTAATGATTAAGTAACAAGGAATTTCAAATTGTCTGTTTTGATTGACTATCGGTGTTCCTCGATAAATGGTCATATAAAATATCAGTAAAAATGTTAAAACATCTAAGGAAGACTACATCTGAAATTAAATTTATAATTGACATTTTAAACTGTATATTTATTTACTTATTATTCTTTACATGTTCACTTAAATAAATGTTTGGAATCAATATCAACAATTCATTTTAAAAGACTGAAGTCAGAATTGAACTGAATTAAGTAGATTTTACAATTTATGACGTTCACATCCACTGCAAAAACATGTTACTGCTTCAATGTATTTTATGTATGGTGACTAACGTGAAATAATGAATTTGAATTGAATTGAAGACTTGGTTATTATCACACATGATTTTTGTTAGTGGCTCGTTTCCATTTTTACAAGGTCAATTTTAAACTACAATTAAAAAACAGCAAATGCTTAATTAGTGAATTAAGTTTTTATGACCTAATTGGTCATCTCTGCTAAATCAGCAAATCAGCAAGAGACGCGTGTCAACCTGACATTAAGATTTAGCTGCAGCTAATTTTTCATGATGAATTGACAATATATGCTAAATATGTAAGACATCTGTCATATCCGCTAAATCTTCATAAGATGTGTTTCAGGTTGATTAAAATTAAGCTTCGGCTTAAGGTGAATGTTAAACGATGTAATCGGCCATCTCTACTAAATCTGTAAAACATATGTTTTGGGCTGACGCTAAAATTTAGTTGAAGCTGAATTTTTAACGAAGTATTCGCCCATTTTTGCTAAATCTATAGAAGATGTTTTCTGAGCGAATACTATGATTAAGCTGGAGCTAAATTTTTGGCAATGTAATCGTACATCCTTTTAAATTTGTATGTTAAGACAAGTTTTTTAAACTTATATTAAGATTTTCTTATCCTGACAAACCATTAAAAAAATACTAGTCTATTTGAGTTGACTCTACCTGTTGCAACTTTCTTATAACTGAGATGGCGGTTAATTGATAATAACTAGATTTATAGTTTTTGAGTCAGTTATTCTTTGGTTTATAATCACAATTTAAGACTTTAAGAAGTGGGTACCAAAAAGAGATGTGATGGGGTTAGTTGAAACATGGATGATGATAGAGGAGTGGTAAAATGTGAAAGATTTACTTTCAGGTAGGTTTAGGTGGTCGGTGAAAGTGCAAAGAAAGAAAGTGGTCTCTGAAAAATGAAGAGGTGGAATTTATAGAAAAGTTAGTTGGTATAGCGTGGGTTAAGTGTCAAAAGAAATAGTATCAATTGGAAGTAGGAATGGTGTACTATAATAAGAACTGGGGTACGGAAAGTGCTGGGTGAGAAAGGCAACAAAGAAACGATAAGGTCATAGAAAAGGAGGAAACCCAGAAGTTCGGAGAGTTGCTTCATATGTATGTAGAGAGGAGAATCAGATTTTTCAAAGACGTGGCGCGTAGAAATTATGTTGTTTGAGAGGGAGATAATGAGAAAAGTTAAATATAATGTTTTTATATATCAAGTAGAATAGAATACTTTTATATTTTCATTTTTTTATGCCAATGAAGGTATGTCTTTTATTATGAAAGACTCACATATAATAGTTTTTGGCAGCTTTATCAGAAAATAAAGTACCATTTTCTACTCCCATAGTAGTAAGTAGGCAATATCGCAATCGTTTGTTGATTAGTAACCATAGCATTATGAAACATGCACGTAATGAAGAAAAAACTACACGTAATATATTACGTAACCATTATTATTACAAAACTCCAATTAAGTAGCCTAGACAAATGAATTTGACATTACATTGACGTTATTTTGATTTAATTATTATTAATTATGCATTTATTCATTGTTAAAATGAGTGAAAGTGGCCCCACAGAAGAAATTGTTGGAACTCCACCAGAAATTAGGCAACTAGCAGAACATACCGCAGCGGATCTTCTCCCGGAAAAATCCAAAGCGCGTTACGAATGGAGTGGCTTATGAATAATAGTGTTCAGTCTTTTTCGGAAAATGTGTTATTAGCCTATTTTGACGAAATAAGTAAGAAATGCAAACCTTCATCTCTTTGGGCCATGTATTCGATGCGATGTTTTAGTAGTGAAACATAACCTCAATATTGCAAAGTATTCCAAATTATAATGAATGGGAGTAGAAAAAGTATAGTACACAACTCGAGGTGTAAGTCACTTACGTACTCGTGGAATTACTGCACTCGCCTAACGGCTCGTGCGCATCTTTTTCCACTCGTACGTAATATATGACTTACAACTCTCGTTATGTAATATACTATTATAGTGATATCATGACAATTACATGATAAAATTACAAAATTAATTCAGAAATTTTACTTGGAATTTGTCCATATTCGGGGTCTATAGGATATAAAATTAAAGTTAGTTATCTAAGTTGTCAATTTGCATCCATATTCACCTTAGAGGCCACCGCAATTAAATCATTAGAATGGTGTTTATTCAATTTGAATAAATTATTCTCCTATACCAATATAGTCGTCTACTCAGACTCCCTTTCTGTAATAAACGCTTCAAAACACGATAATTTTAAAAGCCCTGTAATTGGAGATTTTAATAAATTATGTTATGAGTTGTCCGTACAATTCCTCAAGGGTACTTTCTGGATGAGGTCCCATTCGGGTATTCCTGGCAATGAGATGACTGATAGATTGGCAAAATCTTCTATAGAAAAGGTAGAGTCAAAGATACCTTATTCAGATTTATTAGGCATTTACAAACGCAAAATGATGATACAATGGGCACGTTATTGTGAAGATTACGCTAAAGAATCACAGACTCAATATTGTATTATACACCCCAATTTACCAAATAATATACGTGCGAAGAATACTCTTAACAGATTCTTTACATCTTCAATAGTTAGACTTACACATCTGCACATCTTTCCAAAATTGGAGTGGTTAACAGCAAAAAGTGTGAATGCGGAGCGGAAATTGAGAATCTAAACCACATCATATTGTCATGTAAAAAATATAATAACAAGAGACTCATTTTAATGTATAACTTGGCAAATGTGAACATATTCCCGCCATTAAATATAATACATTTCCTTGCTTCAAATGATATTCGGATATATAGTTGATTTCCTAGCAGAATCTAAAGTAAAGATATAAATACGGATCCCATAATCTTGTGCCTAACTTAATATTTAACCCTAAAACCCTAACTTATTGAGAACTGTCCCTGTCCTGTTTCAAACCGCTTAGGGCGGGCCTTATGAACTCGCATCCCAGGCTAAAAAAAGTTATTTCAAACCACGACGCGATCAGTAATTTAAGCTAATATGTATATGAAGGGTGGGTGGCCTCTATGCCACCCTCCAGTCAGTAGAACCTTATCAAAAATTATTTGAAATATTTGTATGAATACACCAACTTAAAAATGCAATTATTTTGTGGTTGTTTACATTTTACAACTTTTAACTAAAACTCTCGCTTATGTTTTACTGATTGGAGGGTATATAGAGGCCACCCATCCACCCTACATATACATGATAACTTGAGTTGCTAATCGTTGATAATTTTGCTGCTAAAACAATCAAACCCTTTATGTAGTAAAAAATAAACCAAATCAAAATTTAAGTTTAAATATAAATGACTTTCTATAGCTAATCTTATCTGAGGGCTGAAAGACCGCCGGTCGATAGCCACTTTACAAACTAACCTCCCATCACTCTTATCATCATAAATGTATTATATTTGTCTTATCTGTATTTTTGTTTGTTAATAAAGATGTTGTATATATATCTTATCTGATTTAGATTTAAAGTCTGCCTACCCATCATGCATCAAATTACTACTGGTTTACTCACTCAAAAAATTTAACTTTTTAATTTCTTTTTTATTCACAAAGTAATTGTAATTAAATTTAATTGGAAACCGGGAAACGATAAGGAATTAAAGTTTATATGTATATGTAGGGTGGGTGGGTGGCCTCTATCCCATCCTCCAATCAGTAAAACATCAAAAATTATTTGAATTTGTTTGAATAAATCTATTAAAATTTGCAATAATGTTATGTTTATTTACGTTTTACAACTTTTAATTAAAACCCTCGCTTATGTTTTAATTGGAGGGTGGGTTAGAGGCTACCCATCAACTCTACCCATATATAATAACTTTAATTACTGATTGTTGATGGATTCTACATCTTTTTTACTGTCCTTATACAAACTATAGGCAAAATATTGCTTTCGTGAAAATTTTGAGAATTTTTCTTAGCGGAAATATCCGTTTTGAGGTCTTCTGAGACCATTCCCATTCCACTAATTTCTGAAATAATTTTGTGTGTGTGTATCTGTCTGTCCATCTGTGTTTCTGTTGGTGAGCACTATATCTCAAAAACCAATGAATGTTTTGAGATAAAACTTTAAACTTAAGGTTTTATCGTTAAAAACTAAAAAGCTTTTAATGAACATTCGTTAACCGAAAATGGATGTTTACTCGAGGCGTGTTTTAGTTTTTTCTCGATATTTTTCTAAATTTGTAAAAATTACATAACTTTTCAAAAAAAAAAAAATTAAAAGGAATGAGAAACTGAACAAGTCTTATTTCAACTTGTTTTTCATAAAGTTCTTAACTTCCGAGAGAGAAATTAATAATTTTGACATTTTTGCCAATTGCTAATAAAGTATAGGAGTTACCTGAAATTTACATAATAAGTAATTGTAAAGAATCGAACATTGAGCAAATTATTAAAAATAACCCTTTTGTGCAAAGCTCAGAGTGTTCGAAAAAAATATAGGGAAAGTACTATGATGGCCACATCACCATTTTTGCATTTGAATCAGCATTTTGTTAATCAGAAATTGCTCAAAGGAACATATTTCTTTAACAAGTAACAGTTTTGCTTTTTTCTGTCTAAAAACTTTTACCGTAATGTTTGACGAATATTTTACTGATTGGAGGGTAGGATAGAGGCCACCCACCCACCCTACATATATATTTGAACCTAAACCACCATCACTGCTTTAATGTTTGGGAATCAATAGCAGGGATAGTGAGGATGTTGTCATAAAATATAAAATACATGAAATGAAATAAACTAATCTAATATTGGAACAATCAAACGAGGTAGTCGACTTATTTTTCTAAAATAACCAAATTCTTAATAATAATATCTGTAACTATGATAATTATGATGTCTTAACTCTGGACAGTGTAGGATTTACCAAAAATGAATGATTAATTACCATAACAATGGATGTAATTATATGAGTCAGAACCAGAATATTTAATTATTAATTGTACTTGGCGCGGAGTGACGTCCTCGTGATAGACTTTGGCAAGGAAGTAGCACTGCGGTACTTTCTGGAACCAACACGCATTGCTCTAGTCCACTATATTATTATATATTATTATGTACAAGCTGACGTTTCGCATAAAGTATATATGCATTCTCAGAGCCTAAGAATAGTAATAAAGTAAGGTCTGATGATATAATTACAGTTAAAATTTAACAATAAAATAATAACTAACACTAAGAGTTACATTTAAAAATTATGACAGTTGAATTCTTAAAGACTAAATAAAGGTAAGTCTTACCAGTAAACAATTATAAGTGTGTCCTAAACTTTAGATAACCACGTGACCGCAGCAAGATTTTTGAGGTGAAGTTATTGACCATTATAATTCATTTTTGGTAGGTTGAAGAACGGCTTGAAAAACTCAACAAATAGAATTTTGAGAGAAGTGAAACCGAAACATTATAGGTATTTAAAAGTTAAACGTTGATTAAAATAGTAAAATTAACAAGATGACATAAGATTGGAGAACAATTACTGTAGGTAGAGAAATACAAAATGATCGGTCTTGCGTAAATTAACTGCGAAGAGACACATCGAGTTTCATGATAACGAACTCACGAAAGTAAAAACCAAAAACCCAGGTCCGATAAGCCTAACATTGGGAGTGGATAAAACCATCCCAATTTCAGGCAAACCCCAAGCAGAAAGAACAAGCCAAGGGTAGAGCAAGCTATGCAATTCCCCATTCCGTCACTGAGGTAGTAAAACGTCAGCAGCCGAGCAGCGAACAAAAACAGAAAACAAAGTCACACCATATGGTAAGATACTACACGAAGCAAGAGGTTGGAATGTCAGAAAATGTCACATTCAATTAATAGAAATAATAGAAGTAGGAAAAGAAATGGGTACAAAAGAGGCAAACAAGTAAAATGATTAAGAAATTAAGAAGAGTTAAGTAAAAACGAAGGGAAGAAACAACATAAAGATAGATTTGTAAGGATAGCCTACGGGGAAAAATTTTAATGAGGATCAATGGGTATCTCATAAAATAGATTAAAGTATAAGTACGTTCAGATAAACTGGCCGCCGGTAACAAATATTGTAGTTGACGAAATGTACAAATCCTTCCGAGATTAAAGTCCGAGGTTGAAATGCAGGAGGATTTGGGGGTCCTACACAGTATCTAGCATCATGGCAGGCAACATGGGCTTCTATTTCATGTGTAAATCCTCCTAAAATTAAGGTGTGGGGGGTTCGGTCGTCCTATTCCGGATATCGGTATCTCTGGGTGGTTGGTGGCATCCTAACGGACTGCGACATGGCGCGAACCAAGACGGTGGTGTTATTCCAGTCAAGTAGGGCCTATACGTCGAACGTCGATGAGGGGTACGAGGCGGCTTCAGCTGAATCTCGTTGATGATTTTACCAGTCTATTGGGGAGGCCACGGCATCGAACGCATGAGCGGAGTGCGAGACGGCCGGAGCTGCTGGTACAGTAATGGTTGTAGTCCTTTCCATTGGGTTGATACTGAGTTAGTTTCGATGAAACCTGATGGTGTAGCCTCTTGACCTACTGCGGATGCTGGAGCACGGCCTCGGGTGATGCGATAAATTTACAAAACAAAAGAATACACAAATGGTGGCGCATTTAGTTGGGGCCGAAATAGCGTCAGCGAGAGTGCAGCAGCGTAAGTTCGGGTGAGCAGTTGCATGGGTGACCTGTACAATTCACCATTGGGATACAATTCATGGTGCTTTGCATAGGGATAAACAGAATAAACATAATAATACTTCTAGCGTTTACTAGAAAAAATTGAATGCAATATTCTATGTTATTACTACTAGAAAAAAAGTTGAATGCAATATTCTCTTTTTAAGAGAACACTGGTTAACGAAACAGCAACTGCAACAATCAAAAATCACAGATTTTAATCTGACATCACTTATTCAAGAAACTATCAAGAACGTGAAGAGATGGGAATGGATTCAGTGCAATTTACACTGATGGACAATTGTGAAATTTCTTAATATATGGCATATTATTTGTGTTGTCATGAATTAATTTCAAACAAGTCCAATGAACACACACACCACCAGTTACTCGTATAAAATGCTGATTATATTGTATACGAGTAACATGGTGTGTGTGTTCATGGGACTTGTTACAAATTAATTCATGACAACACAAATAATATGCCATATATTAAGGGCCGTCAGCAAGGACACTGTTATACATATCCCGCAATTCACTTCCTGAAATCGAAGAACATTTGGACAACCTAATTCAATTGAGTTGGGCGATTCCTTGAAAGTAACAAGCTCATTTACACACACACACACAAATACACAAATAACATGGCGGTAGGACCACATGGTCGATAGCTAAACACTACTACTATTACTAGACAGAAAAGAAAAATGGTCAAATAAATTAGAACATGAAATCATGAGGTGAGCCTACTCGGCCACTAGTTGGGTGACAAATGTTAACGGGACGCGGAGTGACATCCTCGTGATAGTCTTTAGCAAGGAAGAGCACTGCGGTACTTTTTGAAAGCAGCACGCGTGGGAGGCGGTGATTAAACAATTTCACGCATGTGTTAGTTACTTGATCCTCCAAGCCTTGTCGAGCCATGTACACCGGCCAGCTAGGAAAAAGAACAAATTAAACATGGGCGCAAGAAGAATATATATTACACGCAAAAAATATATTTACAAGTTATTTAGAAGGGCAAGGTTTAACTCAGCAGAGCCGACTAGACTGACAGTCGCGGAAGAATATAGACGACTGATAAGGAGCGTTGGTCTGGGCCTAGCTTTTATACCATGCTCTTAGACACCGCGGCATTGAACCGGTCAACGGTCAGGTAGGCACCGAAATTCCAGGAGCAGATGAGAACCCTCGTTCTCGGAAAAGGACCCGTTCTATTGTTGTGTGCTGCTGCACATCTTGGAAAATTATCTCTATTATCGTTTGGAATGTTTCAATAATACGAAATGTATGGATATTTTTAATAGGAGCAGTGGGTAGGTCATAAAATAACACAAAATATTTGACCACAGGTAACTGATCACAGCTAACATAATTAACGTTATTTTTCCCTTGCCTATTTGATAACAATTTTACTGATATTTTGGCTTATACTATTTTTCAAATATTTTTATTTCAAATGGTTGATTGAATTTAATGAGTTATTTCATGCTTATATGAAGTATGACTTCTTACGCGCAGTTTCTATGAAAAGTTTATTTAAATATAGTACTCTTCTATTAACTTTAACTTATGTAGCTAGAATATTTTGCTCTTTATGTACACATAGGTGTTTCTTTTATTAACCATAACCCAAGAAACGAATTATTAGTTTGAAATTAACTTTTAATAATTTTGAATTTTCAATTGGCATTGTTGAGAAATACATTTGGATACATATTTTATTTATTTGTGTTTGTAATCATATATACACATTTTAAAGATTAAGATAAGTATTGTATATTAAATTATGTAATAAATAATTTAATCTCTGGCCAATACAATCTATTAATCTGCACTTTACATCAAAATACTGATATTATCGAAATTAATTAAGTTAATTATAACAATCAAAACTACAAATGCGTTCTTCGGAATAACATGCGACGACCTTTCAAATACAGTGCGCCCAAAGCGTCGTTTATATGGGTTAGTTGGGATTGGATACTCATTTGGCTCCTTGTTGCCCCGTTTAATGAATCCACAATACCGTAAACAGGTCTATGTTAGAGATGCACGAAATGTTGTTTGTATATGACCTCCGGCTATGCTAAGCGCTGATGTGGGCGCTTTTAGACCATTAACATCTACCAACGTTTGATCCACCCAAATAAACAAAGATACTAATTAAAGAATATTACAAGGTTTATATATCCTTTTATATATTATTAAATGTACAGACATTGGAGTAAGTCAGTTTTTAGATGTGTGGCCGATAATATTCATCATACAATTAATGGATGCGATGAAGTAACATATGCCTCGATATATTTTATTAAAGCTATATATGTAACATTGATAAACTATATCGAAAGCCAACTATTCAAAAAAATTCAACCCAGCGTTTTTTTATGTAGAAGAAAATGCCATTTGGCAAATAGAATTATATATTATTTATTGTTTAGAAGTAAATAAAACATTCTTACCTTTACAAATGTAACTATTCATTTCCATAACTGTTGATTACTATTTGTAAGAAAAACGTAGAAAGTAGAAGTATAATTTGGAAATAAATTAAATATGCATGCTTGAACACAGTTGTTTCTAATTTGAATGGCATTGAAATGTTCATGAGAAGTAAAGATGTATCTCTATAAATAACTATTGATCCATCTAAATAATCAGCGCGTTTATTAATTACTGAGAATAATTCCAACGTCAATCTGTACGAAAATAGTTTCTGATATTACTTTTAGAATTAATTTCTATACTGCGTTTTCAGTTTAATAAATAAATAAATATTTATTAATTAAATAGTAAACTTCACATAACTCACAAATTCATATTGATACGTTTTCAGTTACTACTTATTTTCTATAAAATAATTAGTAACGAATGTACGAATTCTTTACCAATAATTTGTTCCTTAATAATCCTTAAATATTAATATTTATTGTATTAATATTTATTATAGTTGATACTTGTGAAGCTACCCTCTTGATGGAACCAGATATGTAGAATTAATATTTATTGTATTAAAATTTAATAACAATACAATATATATAATCGATACTTGTTCTGCTACTCTCTTGATGGAACCAAATTTTCAAATTAGGAGAAGTAAAACTCTATGTTCCATTTCTTTATTTTCAGATAACTGACACGTGTTTCGTCCTTGCGGATCATTATCAAAGTTAAAACTTTGATAATGATCCGCAAGGAAAATAAAGAAATGGAACATAACAAGAGTTTTACTTCTCCTAATACAATATATATATAAGTTATTTTTCGGGTACAACGACTTGTGTTTTTAAAAAGAAATTATTTTATTGTAGCTTGCAGAACGTCTGCTCGGTACAGGAACAAAATCTAGACTGACTAACTTATGAAATAACAATTCTCTCAATGAAACATAATACTTAAGATAAACCTACGCTTTGTTACAATTACGCTAATGCAGCATGCAAATGCATTAGCGGCCACTATAATTATAATAAACAATTATTAATTATTAAATATAAATCTATGCTATATAACTCCTCCACCCTTAGAGTCGAGCATCCCCTGGGAGGCGGAGACCTTGAAGGTTTAGTTCTTGTGGGGTACCACTTGTGTCACGGAGTTTACGATTTTTCAACCACTTCACTGCAATATAACTAATACCGATTAATACACACACATAAAGTACAACAGTCCAAAAACTTGGCGTGAAGATTTGGGTTGTCTCTTGTAGTGGGAGGATTTCCTGGTTTGTAGATATTTCTTCTAAATTCAGCTTCCGAAGGTCGATGTCGAATTCGGTAAAATTTGTAGATTCTAATTTTAGATGTAAATCGTTGATCACGAGGGGGCGTCCAGATGTAACGTCTAGGTATTTAATTTCTCGGCCTCGAAAAAGCATGGCACAATTATCTTGTTTGATTAGATAAATGCCAATTAAAATCATAGTTTCAGTTTGTTCCTTGCATCTGATTTTAATTGCTTCTTGATTTGGGAAGACTGCCAGGTATTGGTTTATATATGGTATTATTTCCATATGATTGGATTTTACGTGTAGTGTTGTGTATTTGCAGTTACTGTTGTTTCCACTGATGATTATATTTCGTTCGCATTCTGATTTGTAGCTAGTTATCAGATGGCTAGCACATTGGTAATGTTTCGACGTTTTTGTACACAAGTGGTTTAGAGGCAAAATTTTATTTTCATTAATTGATTTTAAGATGTACTTTACAGTAGGGATGATAGTAACAAATTCGGATTCGTGTACCGTAGGGATAGGGTATAAATAAAATAACTCGAACTGATACTCAAAGTTAATGGGTATAGATAAGAAATAATTAATTCGAGTTGGCTCGATTTTACAAGTAACTTCTATTATGGATTCAAAATTAAGAATGTTTTCAATTTTTAATTCGAAGGGAAGTTGTTCGTTATAGTAAAGTGAAATTTTTTCAAGTTCCAAAAATAAATCTCTAGGTTTTATGATACTCGGATGCAGCGTATTTAATTTACAAAAAGTGAGAGAGTTTTCAATATCTTGCATTATGTTTAGAATTGCGTTATAAAGAATGATCAGCTGATTAAATATTTCTTTAGCAAATAAGATATTTTGGTGATCGATATCGTTCCTAAGGATTACGCTTAATTTCATAATTTTTGATTTTAACATGTTTTCATTGTGTGCAATATTTTGTACAGTTCTATTAAATCTCTCGATAATTTGTTTGTTCATACTGTATTTCATTTGTAATTGTTTTTGAAGAATATTTTGATTTCGTCTGCTTGCGTCAGCGCGACGATTAATAATCTGGAAGAGAATAAACGTGTACAGTGATGTTTGAATCATTGAAAATATATTGAAGGATCGGTTTTACATGTTTATATTTAAGAAGATCGAGACCGCATCCTAATTTAGGAATAGCTAGATTGGTAATTTTATTTGAAATACAGAATGCTTTTAAACTAACGAGAGTTTTGAACAAGTCCTCATAACTTGGTTTGTCAGAATAACAATTTTTAGTGATTAAATATATTATGAAACGATCGTTATCCTTTAAGTAGCGGAGCGAATGTACTTCGGAGCTTTGTGCGTGTAGTTCGTCAAGTCTACCGAATTTTTGTTTAAAATCTGCGGCGATCCCAGCACCCATTTTAAGGTCTAAGCTTACACAGTGTGCCAGTGAAAAGTTTTTTGGTGCAGAAAATAAATCACCATTTATTTCAATAATATTATTGCTTGATGTTTTTCCTAGAGTTTGATTATTTAAATATTCTTGATAATTTAATTTAGGTTTATTGGTTAGTTTACCTAATTTATTTTTAATCTTTGGTCGCTTAATATTTGACAAGTGAATTTTGTCCACAGCATTATAATGTTTCGGGTTAATTGTTCCCGTTTTGAATTTAGGGTCAACTGATTTCAATGTTTCTTTCTTGTATTTATTTTTTGTCTTAGACTGTTTTTGCTTGTTTTTGACGAATATAGTTTCTGGAATATTGGGAATTTCTTCTCGGTTTTGGTTATGCTTTTCCATAACTTTTTCTTTATTTATTTGCATATTTTCATTAATTTTTTTGTAAAGCAGTTTTACTTTATCCCGGTGATTTTCAATGTAATTATTGACGATTCGAGTTTCGATATCGATGTCAAAGGGAGAAACTGAGTTTATGTGTCCCGAAATAATTTCTGAGGGGGTCAATTTAGTAGTTGAATGGATCGAATTATTATATGCCAAGAGTGAGTAATTAATCTTTGATTCAATGGATTCTTTCTTATAAGTATCTTGATTGTTAAGCAACCGGATATGTTCTATTATTGTTGAGTGAACTCTTTCAACTATGCCGTTTGAATCTGGGTGTTGACTGCTGATGAAATGAACTTTAATTTTATGAGTTTCTAATAATTCTTTTACTAAGGTATTCTTAAATTCGAGATGATTGTCTGCCACAACTTGGCCAGGAATTCCATGATGCGTGAAAAATTTAACGAGATTGTTGGCAATCTCAACTGCTTGATGAGAATTCAGTCTATACATTTGGGTATATTTTGAAAAAGCGTCAATAATTGTAAGGAATTTAGTACCTTCTAAAGCTATACTGTCAATATGGATAATTTCGAAGGGTTTGGTCGGTGTCATTGTAATATTGAATTTAAGTTTTAATGGATTTCGATCATATTTGCACAGTTGACAAATTTCACAATTATTTATGTAATTTTGTATGAAACGTCGTTGATCAGGCCAATAATACTTTCTTTTTATTTGGGAATCAGTTTCCTCTATTCCTCGATGGTTCGTTTTACCTTCATGGTACGCTTGGATAATATTTATAATTTCGTCTTCAGTTTCTACATCATCTAATAATTGAGTGCATTTAATAAATGAAATTTGTGGGTTCCTAAAATGTTTTTGAAGAATAATGCAGAATTTTTCGTAAACTTGATCTGCAAAATATAAGTAATATGTTTGTTTTGGGGCGGTATATTCTTTTATAAAATCTATAACATTTTGTTCAAAATCTAATTTGGAAAGTTGTAAATTGATTCGCATTTTCCTATTATTAAAGAGATATCTAATTTTTGGTTTCGCGGGTGCGTAATTCACCTCTGAAATGATAATTTGATTGCGTCCTAGATTTACAGGTTTTTCCAAGATAGGAATATTAAATATTGGATTTTCAGTATTTGAGTGAATTGTATCACTGTCATTATTTTCATTATTATGTAGCACGTGTTTTTCGGCATCGAGTCCAAGTTCAACTATCATAGAATCAGTTTCACGATTACGATCTATTTTATGCATAATATCATTTAATTGTTTATCTAACTCATCTTCGCTAGTTGTACCAAATTTATCGTCGAAATTACTTATATAAAAGTCATCAAGCTGATCGACTTTATCGTGCATATTTATTTCAATGCGTGAGAGCGCGTCCGCATTCTTATTTAATATACCTTTTTTGTATATAATATTATAATCGTACTCAGCCAGTTTTAATCGCCACCGAACTAATTTGGAGTTCGGTTCTTTGACGGACATAAGCCATTGAAGGGGCTTATGATCGCAAATAATTTGGAATTTTCTACCGAACAGGTAGGGTCTGAAGTATTTAGTTGCCCATACGATGGCCAATAGCTCTTTTTCGATAGTACTATAATTTTGTTCAGATTCGTTTAAGGTTCGCGATGCGTATGCGACGGGTTTGTCGCTTCCAATTGGGCCTTGTGATAAAATTGCGCCGACGGCTATGTTACTCGCGTCTGTTGTCAAATTGAAACTTTTGCTAAAGTCTGGATATTGTAATATGGGTTCATTAATTAGTACGTTTTTGCAGGTATTAAAACAATTTTTATATTCTGAGTTATTAATATCAATGATTGCATTTTTCTTAAGGCACTTTGTGAGAGGTTTCGTTAATTTCGCGAAATCTTTGATGAATTTTCGATAATAACCGAGGAGCCCGAGAAATCCTTTGATTTGCTTGGTGGTCTTCGGTATTGGGTAATTTTGTATCGCTTTAATTTTGTCGGGGTTTGGACGAACTCCGTCAGGTGTCACAATGTGCCCTAAATATGCTACCTCTTTCCTCAAAAATTCCGACTTGTCAATTTGAATTTTTAAATTAGATTCACGTAATCTACTAAATACTTCCCTAAGCCGTTCTACATGTTCCTGTAGGCTGGTACTAAATATTATTATATCATCTAAATAAACTAAGCACTTTTCATTTTGAATACCCCTTAATATGTTGTCCATAACCCTCTGAAACGTGGCGGGTGCATTCTTGAGCCCAAAAGGCATGCGTAAAAACTCGTAATGCCCGTTTTCGGTGTTAAACGCGGTTTTTTGAATATCATTTTCCGCCATCTCTATCTGGTGGAAACCCGACGCGAGATCAAGGGTAGTAAAATATTGACAACGGCCAAGTTTGTCGAGCAGGTCGGTGATATTTGGTAACGGGTACCGATCACCGATCGTTTTCTCGTTTAATTGGCGATAATCGATGACAATACGCCACTTGCGATTTCCCGACGCGTCTAGTTTCTTCGGTACAACCCAAATTGGCGATGACCAAGGGCTATGAGAGGGTCTGATGATTTTTTGATCTAACATTTGATTTATTTGTTTTTGAACTTCTTTTCTGTGTATTTCCGGGTAACGGTACGATTTAGTATACACCGGTAATTGATCAGTAGTATTTATACAGTGCTTAATTTTATTGGTAAACGATAACATTTTATTTTCTGAATGGAAAATATCTGAAAATTCTTTTATTAAATTCATAATAACATGTTTTTCTTCTGCGTTCATGTGCTCTGAACGGAATTTTGATAGATCAAATTTAATTTCTTCATATTCGTAATTATTAAAATTCGGTGTATTGGACTGATCGTATTCTTCGATCGGTTCAACAACAGCCGGATACTTTTGCCTAACATTCACATTTAATTCTGTAGGGTTTACGATTGTACAAATAGCTTTATAATTCTTTACACGAGTGGTACACTCTGGAATTTCTAATTTATTTACCTTAGTATATGGTATAATTACGTCGCCGTTTTTTACGTTTGCAACTTCTATTTCAATTACTTGTTCGCACCTTGCGTGTACTACTATACAATTCGTATTCGCAGGTTTATTAGAAAATCTTAATGGTATGTTGCAATTTGGCGTTATTAACATATTTTTATTGAAGTCTACGGTGGCTTTTAAAGCACACAAATTATCTAGTCCTAGTAGGACGTCAAAGCATGAATGAAAATCGAATAAATGAAATTTCATGTTCGCATTTTCTTTTAAATTAAACAATTTTTTAAAAGGAATTAACGTGCAATAGTCTTGAATTGAGGCGCCATGTGCGCTGGCTACCTTAAAGTATTCCTTTTTTATGTTATTTTTAAAAAACTTATTAGCTACATTTGGGTTTACGAATGAATGAGTGCTCCCGGAATCTATTAAAATTTTAAGATGGTTTTCAGGGTCAATTATATGCGCTAATTGACTCTGATCCGCTTTAAGTCCCATTAATTGTATTGATTCTCCGAGGCATCTGTGTCTAAAAAAGTATCACGATTGATTGGGTCTTCATTTAAATTTAGAGTGGTCATAGTTGACATAGGCGTGGGTGGTTGTAAATTTTGAGACGGGCCTGGATTGTTTGGTGAATTTTGATATTTAGGGTGATTAGTCCTAATAGCGTATTTATTATTTTGGAAATTAGGTCGTTGATTGTTATGTTGATAATTTGGACGAGGCTGATTAATTTGAGAATTAGGTCGTGCGTTATAAAATTGATAGTTTTGACGGGGCTGGTTAAAATAAAAATTTCTACTCCCACCGAATGGCGGTTTTGCGATGTTTGTTTGTCTGTGATCGTTATTATTAGATTTCTGTTGATAATAAGGTTTTTGGTTCAATTTTATTTTATCTAATTTGTTCGTTGTGATTTCTAGTTGAAAATCGTTTGTTAGCATTTGTAAAGCGACATTCAAATCAGTTGGATTTTTTGTACGCATTTGAGAACCTATTGGTTCCTTTAACCCGCGCAATAAAACTCTCAGTGCATTCGCTCTAAAAAATATCGATAAGTAATACCGTTCCATCGCGTTCGCGATGTGATTCGACATATAGGAAATTTGTAGGTTTAGCAAATTTTGAACTCGGTTATAAAAATCGAAAGGGGACTCGTTAATGTTCTGTTTTAACAGCGTTATCTCGTAATTTAAGCTGTACTGGTCACGTTTGTCCGCGTATTCGTTGAGTAGCGCATTTTTTAAATCGTTCCAGCTCGCGATTACGCTGGAAGAAATATTTACTGCTGCTTCACCCTTTATTTTCGCTAAAATGCTAGACATTAGATATTCGTTTTGAAAATCCGCTACATCGACTGTATTATAAAACCTAGTGACTAATTTCTCACACACATCAATGAATCTAGAAAGAAGCTCTGTTTCCCCACTAAATTCGGGTATCATATTTAAATATTCGGGTTTTAGCACGTTAGCCATTATTGTATTGTTATTATTTACTGTATTACTATTATTATTTCGTACTGCGATAGGTGATCTTGAGCGATCCCGGTTTGTACGGAGTGGTTCTACTTCTATATTTAATGAATCTGATTTTGTTACTTCCCCGTCCTTATTCATAGGACGTACCTTTTGTTTTACCGCGACGTTATTGAGCTACGCGAATAACCTCTAAAACACTTGATTGTACTCACAAAATTGTTATTTTTTCCATCGGAGTCTCGGATTCGACGATTCGATGCGGGAACTCTCTCTGGAATGTTGTAGACCTTCGCCGTGACACTCAGGGTACTTGGACTTCGTCCTCGATGCTTGGAGGGTCCTCCTTGAGTGATGGATGTCCACGTGGATATTTTGGGTTTAGCCCGATGAATTCGTTGAAACGAAAACCAAGTAATATTCTTTTACTCGTCCGGGCCAATCCTACCGACTGCGCCAGTTATTTTTCGGGTACAACGACTTGTGTTTTTAAAAAGAAATTATTTTATTGTAGCTTGCAGAACGTCTGCTCGGTACAGGAACAAAATCTAGACTGACTAACTTATGAAATAACAATTCTCTCAATGAAACATAATACTTAAGATAAACCTACGCTTTGTTACAATTACGCTAATGCAGCATGCAAATGCATTAGCGGCCACTATAATTATAATAAACAATTATTAATTATTAAATATAAATCTATGCTATATAACTTATATATATATATTGAAGTTACACTCAATTACTTATAGTATACCATATATCTAAAGAAAAAACAAAATTGTTTAAAGTTTAACTTCATCATATTCAAGATGTACTACAATCAAATACAATGTTAAAATTATCAACTTAAAAAATTGATTTTTTTAAATATTCCTTGTTTTTGTTTTTAGGTACACCACCAGCCCAAAGAGTGCAATTTATCCTCGGCGAGGATATTGACGATGGCACCGAGAGCCATCCTCTCTTCACCGAGATGGAAGAGTTGGTCATGGAGGGGGACGATTTCGAATGGAAGGAAACCGCCAGATGGATCAAGTTCGAAGAAGACGTCGAAGAAGGCGGCAACAGATGGTCTAAACCCCATGTAGCGACCTTATCCCTACATTCCTTATTTGAACTCAGAAGTTTGCTCTTGAACGGCACCGTGCTTTTGGACATGGAGGCCGGCTCGATAGACCAGCTGGCGGATATACTCGTAGACAATTTATCGCACACGGCCAACTTGACGGCGGAGAAGAAAGAAAAAGTAAGGGAGACCCTATTGAAGAAGCACAGGCATTTGTACCAAAAGAAGAAGCACGTGCTGCCGATCATAAGGAGTTTGGCTGATATCGGCAAGAACCATTCCTCGACTAAAAGTGAGTTATCAATGCATGACCTCTGTTATTACACGTGCATGTTGTCTAAAGTTATAATACTAGCAAGATAAGATCTATATGTTTTTTACGATTGAATCAAGGTAGCAAAAATTAAGCATTCTCGATTAATTCAATGACAATTTGGTAAAATACTCTCCAAATAATTTCAAGTGTTTTGATATCTTTTTGAGTGGATTTTAGAGATTATAATAAATACATGCTTATATATATATATATATTTACACATACGCCATTGCTAATTACCACATATTTATATAACAATAATTATTTTTTTAAGTTTTTTGCATAACACTTGTTATAAACACAGGCCTACGAATTTGTTTAATACAAGGGATTTTTTGCTAAATTCCATATTATTTTGTATTATTAAAAATCCGTTTTTAGATTTTAGACGTCAGATTTTTTTCTGTAGAATGGATATCAATATTCTCTATTACAATCCTTTTTCAAAAGAAGGGAATCTCTAGTCAAATCATTCATTCAAATTCATTCAAACTGAAAGAAGGCTGATTTTAATTGAGTTAGAATAAATACCCAGAAATTCAGTTATATGTAAAGATACTACTATGTTAGACAAATGAATAACTTGACTGACTAGATAATATCTTGTAAATTTCAGCAAGATAGAATACTAAGAAGAGCAGAAATTATTATTATAAATGTTCAAAAAAATCAAAGTAAAATTTAATATTCCTAGAAAACGTTAGTAATTTATTTAATAAATTATCTAATAAAAGTTTGTTGAACACTGAATAAAACGCTTACTATGTTTTTAACCACTGTTATTTATTATAATATATAAATACATAAATTACAATGTGACTTAAGTTTCGACTTTTGACGAATTATATATTATAATAAATTATAGTGGTTAAAAACATAGTAAGCGTTTTATTCAGTGTTCATTATGAATTACCACATAGTAACGGTCGCAACCATCATTATGATGAAATAATCCATATTTTATATGTCATGCATTGCACTTCTCAGTCTTCTCAGTGTTTAAAAATATTGTATTGCAATTTTCTTCGTTTCAGATTTATCCAAATAATGGCTGTAATTATTATATTATGCACTTTCTATATAATTCCTTCTTCTCACTTTATTCTTTAATGTATTACGTTTTTTATTTGTTCTGCGCGTATTATCCCTTCTGCGGGTGTTCGTATTAGATGGAGGATTTAAAAGAATTACGAGCTGAGCTCTTGTTTCATTAAGTGATCCTATTTCTGCAAGGCTTGCCTCTACGTACTGTTTAAAAGATAATCCTGTAAACTCATAATAATTAACTGAATTTAAAACTGAGATTCTCGGTTTATAAAAGCTTCATATATATATTTTTTTAATTTTCTTGTAGTAATCCACGCTTTCATATCTTTAGAATAATAGTTATGTAATTACTAAAGAAGCTTCATCCATAAACATTAAACTATTAAATTTCCAATGTTTATAAGCTACAATTTTAACCACCCATATTTCTTATTATTTCATAAGTAATAATCAAAAAATCTATTAGATGGCATATAAATGGAGGAAGGTGTGTGAAGAAACTATTAATAATGTAATTGTTCAAATAAACATGAGCGAATCACGTTTTATTGGAATAATAAGTGATGTTCCAACAGAAAACAATCCATTTTTATCGCACATCTGTCCAGGGATTTAAGATGTACCATTTATACAATTAATAACATTAGTACCATTCTACTACCATTAGTCTTTGGAATTAGTTTTAATGCCCTCAAATGTAAAGTCTATAAACATGAAGGTTTGAATGTTGTAAGTAAGGTGATTATTTTGAATTCTTTATCGAAAATAATGAGATATAACCTTACAGTTGGTAGAAATAGTTTTTTAAATTTGTATTACTAATAATCTCATCAGAGAATTATATTGATTGTCATTACAGTCAATTTAATCTTCGAAAATAGTTCTGCTGAAATAATACTCTACTTGTATTCTAAAAGTGTTTATTCTACTGAAGCTACTAACTCATACCCGATAGTAATAGTCAAGAGTAGGGTATATAATGGACTAAGGGAAAGCTTTGCTGACCTTTTATAACTTGCTATAAAATGTGGGACAAATGAAGGAAAATGAACTAATTTACTTGAATTAAATTATTATATAGATTAATATAGGGAGATTTATTGATTTTACACCATGCATATTATTATTAATGAGAATGGGATAAGATTAATTCTAAATTAATCATTATTAATAAGTATTACATTAAGTAATAATGATCTATAATATTACGATACAATCTCGTCGGCCAGTTTCTTGTCAATTACATGTCCAGCAATGTTTGTCATCATATCCCATGCCTTTTCATCCTCGAGCATCTTTTCGACAATGGTCGCCTCGTTCACATTCCCAATATTACCCCGTAGAGTGTTCCTCTCTAGCATCCATTCTGCACAATTTATTAATTTATACTGCGCTCTATCTTCAGGCTCACGGCACTATTTGAATATTGATGTGGTTACCTTGCCTATTTGGTGTAGGTAGCTGCTAAAATTGCTATGGCTGCACATCAGCTGAGTGAGGTGGCACCGTGCTTCCTTTCTAACCATAACTGTACATTGGGTCTCAATGTTTTCTTCCAAGTATCCTTTGTCCGCCATATCCCCTGCCATTTAGCCATAGCTCTAGTATGGGCCTCTGCCTCTGCCGACACTTGTGCGCCCAGTAAGCTTTGGCCTTCTCACTATTGTATAGGCCTCCAGGGATCGTTTCCGCTAGCACTTTCACTGCAGGTCATAAACTAGTTGTAGTTATTCAACGCACCTCGCGCTCTTGCCGCGTTCCTCCCTGTCTCCATCGTCTTCTCCTATAACGGGGCCGCATATGACAGACTTTGGCCGTCGACATTAGCAGGCGTCTTCGTCCCCTATCATAGCCTCCATCTTCCTTGCCCCCGTCAGCTGCCTCGATGCAGCTACTTTTCAGCCCTCTTGGTAGAGAGCCACACCGCCTTCGTCTTGCTCTAGCCACCGTTGTATCTTTTCGGACGCTTTCCCTTGTAGTTTTAGAACTGTTTTACCTTTAACCATGAGCGCCAGGTCATCGGCGTAAGCGATAGTCTGGGCGCCGACCGGTGGCCGCAACTCCAGTACCTCGTCTAACACAATGTTCCACAGTGTAAGGCCTAGTACCGATCCCTGTAGCACCTCCATATGCAGTATCTGCTAATAATAACTACCTTAAATACCTTAAATGGGTGGAATTTTTTGGAAAAAAAAACTGTAGTCCCAAATTTCATAAAATTTTCTAGGAAAATTAAAACTAGGATTTTAGAAAATTTTAGATTTTACTTTAGGGAAAACAAAGCTATTGTTAGTTTGATTTTCCTAAGAGCTATGTTGAAACATGGAAAATTAATTAAAGATTTAGTTTGAGTTTCCAGAGAAAGAGGGGCAACCTTCTCTCCGCTTCAGTCTTCATCGTTAACCAGGGGAGTGTTTTAAACGCGTTTATAATATCCAGGACTATCATCACCTCATGTTCCCTCTTCCTTAGCTGTGTGTAAGCTTTGGTGGTTATTTTCTTCACTTTCATCACTGCATCGATGGTAGATCAATCCTGGCGGAATACGAATTGCCTCTATCACCCTGGTCAATCACCCTCCTTGTGATAGCCAATAGACATAGAGGACTGCGCACAGAACTCTCCTCCGGGCTTCTGCTCGCCCTTGGTATTAGGGCGAGCCTCGCGAGCTTTCATCGCTTAGGAAATACGCCTTCTTCCAGGTACCTATTCAGTACGTGCTTAAAAAATTCGGGATTCGCCTCCACCGCAATCTTTATAGCTTTGATATTTCATCAGACCCAGTGGTTTTCTTGTTTGGAAGAAGGGTAGACGCTCTTGAAATCTCCTCCACCGTGATGGGTCATTAGAGTCCTCGTTCTGTACATTCGATATACCATTAATACAATTAATAACATTTGTACCATTCTACTACCATTAGTCTTTGGAATTAGTTTTTAAGCCCTCAAATGTAAATTTTATATACATCAAGGTTTGAATTTTGTAAGTAAACTAATTATTTTTAATTCTTTATCGAAAAAAAATTAAATATAACTATGCTCTTCACCGGTCTTTGGTATTAGGTCATACTTCGCGAGCTTCCATCGCTTAGGAAATACGCCTTCTTCCAGGTACCTATTTAGTACGTGCTTGAAAAATACGAGATTCGCCTCCACCGCAATCTTTAGAGCCTTGTTGGATATTTTATCAGGCCCAGTGGCTTTCTTTTTTGGAAGAAGGGTAGCCGCTCTTGAAATCTCCTCCACCGTGATGGGGCATCAGAGTCCCGTTCTGTACATTCGTCTCCCGCTCTATCTCGTTATCCCTTGGTGGGAAAAGCCTCCACCACTGCACTTATCCCTACAGGTACTAACCCATTTATTAGCAGGACCCTCTTTTTGATCTTCATATTACAAAACGGTATGTTTTCTCCCACTGATCACTCCCAACCTGATCGCAGAGATCCTTCCACTTCCTATCCTTGCTTTTGATCTCCAGTCTGTGTTTGCTTCACTTTTCCAAAAGTAGAGGTTCCCCTCTTATCATATCTCTGCTGATCTTGTGCCTCGCTTCTACGACTTCCTTTCTGACATCCACAAGTTCCTTACACAACAAAAAAACATGTCCTTGCTCGCGCTGTTACCTTTGGTATCGCCTCTTCTCAAGCTCTTGTTAACGGTGGACGCAGAAGACGTCCTGATGACAAACTGGCAAGGAAGCAGCACTGCGGTATTTTCTGAAACCAACACGCACTGGAGGCGGCACAGGCGAGGCTCACCATAGATTAACAGCCCCAGGCTTAGATTAAACAGTTTCCCGCAAGTGCTACTTGTTTGAGCTTCCACGCCACGTCAACGTATAAATGAAGAACGAAGGGAAGAAGAAGAAAACATATTACAAAAAAACACAGAAAATATACAATATATACAAGGTAGTCAGAAGGGCAAGAGGCTTGATTCGCCGAAGCCGACCAGGCTGACTGGTGATGAGCTTTGATCTGGGCCTGGCTTTATACCGTGATCTTCAGTACCGCGGCATTGTTCCGGTCACGTAGACACCGAAATTCCTGGTAATGATCTTCGTTCGCCGAAAAGAGCCCGTTCTATTGTTCTGCACTGGCAGCTGCACATTTTGGAAAATTATTTCGTTTGGAATATTTCAATAATGCGGAATTTATGCAAATTATTAATAGGAGCAATAGGCAGCTCATAAAATGGATTAATATATAATATGTTCAAGTAAACTGAACGCCGGTAACACTCTTCTCACAATTTCCGTTGTTTCCCGCGCCATTGTCTCCAAATTTTGGACTACCAGTTGGTGCTGTTCGACCACCTCAGCCAGAGCTTGGTCCACGCTTCATCTAATGTTCGCTTCCGCGTCTTTCCTCTTCTTGCGGGTGGTTTGGAATTGTTTACTACTTCCATTACCGTGGTCACAAACATATCTGAAAGTCTGCACTCCATGCTTTCCGTCCACAGTCCTCCCCAAGCTAATGATTTCGTCGATTAAAGTCGCCCTCAACTATTCTTGTCAAGTGGCGATGTACCTTCACTTCGTTCTGTAGACTTTACACAATTCCCTCTCGTAGGGAGCTCCGTTCTTTTATCGCCTTAGATACCTCCTTACTGAAAAAGATCGCCACATCTTTACTACACATCCACCCAGATAGTTAGGCAGGGCCACACTAGCGTTTTCCTCCATCATGCTTTTCTCCATCATATCTTATCCTGCCTTACAGCGATTCAGATTTATTTGCAACACCTTCATTGTCGTCACTGTAGTGGCGTGCAGCCTGGTCTGTATTGGGCTGAGGTTTGAGCCTAATCAATCGCGCGATTATAAACCGTACATCTTTTACTGTCCGGATAGTAGTTCACGGTGGTTTCGTTGGGTCTCTATACGCTCTTTATATCCCTCCATGCCACAACGCCTGCATAATTTCTGCCCCTGTACACGACTTCACAAGGTATGCGTATCCTAGGAATCGGTACCATTTCTTCTCACGCTCGTTTTTAACTGTACCCTACACCTAGTCAGCCCCACCTATATTATGTTTCTTTCGAGGTTTTTCACCCTATAGGGTACGCCTTACCATACTATTTATTTAATGAGGCATTACAAATGTGCATATATATATATAGCATACTTAAAACTAATTAAAATTAGCTTAGCCTACCCTCCCTTTATTTATTTATTTATTTCACCACCCCCCTTATCTATTCGCTAACATGCAAAATATCCGCTAAATCATCGTCGTCAATAAACAAGCAACAATAATAATAATAATTTTAAAAAAGTATAGAACACAGGAATTGAAAAATACCGACAAGTCATAGAATAGAGAAATAATAAAAGAATGGAAGAAAATAAAGGAAAATAAAGAAATATGCCGTCTGCGGGGGCGCCTTCTAATAGCCACCGCCTATGTTCTCTTCGTCCTGGTCCTCCTGGTCATCTCCTTGGCGGTCCTCTTCTTTTCTTCTGCGACAAGGCGTCCTCTTCTCTCTTCTACGACGTACGACCCTCTTCTGCGATGAAACGTTCCCTTCTCTTGGTCCTCTTCGTACATCTTTCTTCAGTATGGTAAATTTTCTCCCGCTACCCGATTTCTCTAACGTTGCCATACTTCCCAATCGGTTCTCTCACTTAAGAGTAGTCGGCTCCCAGCCTCACTTAATGTACCTTCCACCTCTGTTATTATCTCCTCTGGCATTGCACGCTCTTCTAGATCCTTCACTTCCACTAGCATCCTGCCCACATGTGTGAGGGATACTCTATTCTCACTTAATTCCTGGGCAACTGTCTGTATTAGGTCTTGTGTGCCTTTCGCCTTTATTCTTATCTTCAGCACCACATTGCCATTGCCAGCTTTCCTCAAAGAGTTTATTTGGGGCGTCGGGCCCTCTTTCTTCTTCACTTTGCCTTTGCTGATTTTATCTGCTTCTGCGTTTGAGGTACCCTCACCAACTTTTATGTGTATTTTCTCAGACCTAGTCTTCTCCTATGTCTTCCACGCAAACCGTCTTTAAGAGGCCCGAAGAGATGGAAGTTTGACGGTGCCAGATCTAGGTTGTATGGTAGATGGGGCAATGTTGTCCAACCTAATTTGGTAAGGTGTAAGGGTTCTGAAATTTGTGTGTGGGCGTGCATCATCGTGCAGGATCAAGATTTCAGCCGTATTCTTGTCATGCAAAACACGCCGGAAACGTTTCTCGAGTTTGTCCAAGGTCTTCACGTATGCTTCAGAATTAATGATTCCATTCCATTCCATTGACTGTCTTTTGGTTTCCGGCTCAAAGTGGTGCACCCAGGTTTGATCACCCGTCACAATCCGGGACAGAAACGCTTCCCTCTCAGCATCAAACCTCACCAACAAATCAGATGACATGGTTGTTCTTTGCATCCTGTGATCTGCTGAGATACTTCTTGGGACCCATTTTGCGCATATAACATATTTGAATATCCGAGAGTCTCGGTCATTGCACACACACTTCCATGTCTGGAGTGGTGGCACTAACAGGACAGCCAAAACGTGGTAGATCTTGGAGTTGAGTTGTTGGACTTTCTGAAGCCTTAACTTCTTAGCCCACCTCCCGACAGTGCTCCTATCGACAGTACAATCTCCATACACTGAACGCAAACGTTTATGGATATTTCCCACAGTTCCTTTCTCTGCAATCAAGAACTTAATCACTGCTCGCTGTTTTTAACATGGATCACTAACAGAAGCCATTTTGAAAATTCACTACGCTCTGCCATCTGTTGAAGTGATTTGAAACTTCGTCCACCGGGAGGAGAAATACTGAAACTTGAAGTACCTAGAAGTACACCTTTCAGTTTTTGCTTATTGTGGAGAAAAAATTATGGGGCATTACTTATTGAATGCCACTCGTATTTGTAGACTTTTTTATTTTCTAAATTATCTTCATATATATTATGACTAAAAAATTGGTAAAATTCAAATGTAATAATATTTGGATAGGTGATTTAAATGGCATCTTCCACATTGGATTATTGATAATAATATACAATTATCATTGTGAATTATAACAATTTAAGGCAGATAGTAATCTATTTTTACTTAACCTTAATGTATTGTGATAACGTTTTTTTTTTTTGGAATCTGATTGTCTAAAAGTCTTCTGAAGCATCTGAATTGACAATTTCAAAATGAGCCTGTGGAACACTGTATTTCAAAAGCCATCCAAGAGTTTGAACTGAAACTTAAATCTTAAGCTTCTATCCTTTGTAGTAAAGGCATAAATTTTGTGCCATATGTGGGTGTTTACTTAAGGCCAGTTTTTGGTTTACCCGACTTTTCTTTATACACATTTTAAGAAAATTAAATAAAAGTTATAGATAGTAAAAAAATATACAGCTTTTATTTGGACAAAATTTTAATAAATATATTTTTCAAATAGAGGTTAAAATTTAAAATTTGTTTTATATCACTTGCATAAAATTTATATAAGAAATAATTATAAATAATAATAATTTATAGAGAATAATCTTTTTATGTAGGTCGTGCGATTTCCTAGAAAAGTGCGACGAAAAAAAAATATAATTTTTAATCAAGCGCGCGTACACGTCAGTTATCAATGTGGGTTACTGTCCAAATTTTTATTTATTTGTTCAACGTTCTAGATTAGTATTTTATATCTATATGTCCTTTAAAAAAATATTTTGCATAGATTTTATTTACAATTTTAAACTTTCGT
Organism: Ontholestes murinus; assembly: GCA_963969525.1. Lineage (NCBI taxonomy): Eukaryota > Metazoa > Arthropoda > Insecta > Coleoptera > Staphylinidae > Ontholestes > Ontholestes murinus. The sequence goes on from OZ018391.1 coordinate 27,475,408, forward strand.
GACAATTAAAAGAGATTGTGAAAATGTAAACTTTTCATTAACTTGATGAATAAAGCACTAATGACCTTGCTTCACACTTTAAAAAAAGTACGAAGAAAGGTCATTAGTGCTTTATTCGTAAAATTATTTTGATCTTCACATAACTCAATAAATCAATTTATTTTTAATTAACTCATAATTTTTAGTTAATGAAAAGTTTACATTTTCAAAAACCCTAGTATTTCTCACGGAAGAATTTCACAAAGTCTTATAAGGGAGCTGAAACCTATTTCAATTGGCGCCCAGCGTAGGGCCAATTGTGTTCTTTTTATGATCTAGGGGAGCAGTAAACACGTTTGAAATTAAGTGCCGCCGTCGTATTGTGGAGTTTAGAAGTTTCATGCGTCGTGATCTCAAGTTACAAAGGCTTCAGATCACATACCATTAATGTGGCTGATGTCTTTGAACTTGCTTTCAGAACGCTTGTCACGATGGTCGTTAATGCTAAAGCAGTATAATCTACGCTTAGAGTAAATACGAAATAAATTTAATTGAGTTGATAGATATGAAGGTTGGATGGATTAGTAGTTAGTATTCTCACCATCTTATTATTGCTTAAGCTGCACCTTTTTAATGTAGCTTTTAAATACGTTTTTATATAAGTATTATTATTCGAAACGAATCCACTCAAAAATTGTTTAAAATATAATTATCAGACATTTTGATCGTAATCGCGACACAATTGAATTGTATAGATCATGCAATTATGGTATTATAACTTAAGATAAACGTAATTACATTGTTAAGAGGTTTGCGTATCTAATCGATTATTTTTCAATCAGCACAGCAATCGGATTAGGAATGAATCGATTTATTACGTGCGTTTATTTTATTTCTTTGATTAAACTTTGTTGATTTTTTAATCGACGTATTGCAGATGGATGTTATAGTTTATTGTGTATTCAACCACCGGGACGAGGGGCGCCGCTTAATATGCGCGTCATAGAAGAATCGAAAAGCACTCAAAAGCGGAACGGTTCTTATGTTTCAGTTCCAGGTTAGATTTAAGAATACCGAAACAGTCTAAGTGTGTGGGTAATTACGTCGCAGGAGATTGTCAAAATGTTACTTTGTGACTTAATAATTGTAATTAATATAAGTAGATATTTAAATGGTATAAATACTTTCTTATAAAAAAAATACTTTCATACATAAATATAGAACTATAAATTTTGTTAATTCAATTATTTTAAATCTATAATATAATTAAAATTATTATTTACTGCCTTATGTGTCAAGGGTCAACAGATTTGGATCAACGCTGTTTAGTTTTTAGTAAGGCATTAGTTGATCAAACATAAATAAAAAAATATATCTAAAAATGTTACATAAAGCTAATTCTAGCAATTAAAACTGAAAACTTTAAGTAAGATATACTTAATTGTTGAGTCTACCAAAATTTTTACCTAAATTTTCTGATTCTACTCAAGTAGTTCACCAATAATCATTATTCAAATTTTGGTTTTTTTTTTTGATTCTCAAGAGATAAACTTATTTAAAAAATTGAAAAATCAAATAAACATTTATGAAAGTAACAATATATTAATAGATCACCATCTAAGGTTTGTAAAACATGTGTTCAATGTTTACTATACAAACTATCTATAAACATGGATGTTATATAGATACTATAAATATTATTATTTTAATTCTTGAAAACGTGTAAACATACCAGTGCAGGTATATACCATATCAATATCTATTCAAAAATAATACTAAAAAGTCACCTAGTAACATTTCAAAGTGTGTGTCTCGTTTGTCAAACATCATTCACCGAGCTAGTGCTACAACTAACTGTCATGAGTAGCAGAACCATACAAAACACGCAATTTGGGTTGTTGTATATCGTAATGTTCATGTACATCCGTCAAAATGGTGGTGGTATGATTATTATTTTGTTTTAATGCTTCTGTGTCGGGTTTGAGCTAATGTTCCTACAGTTTGGAAAAAGTTTCAAAAATAATAGTTAAAGATTATACAATTATGAGGACATCCCATTATGTATATAGTCATGATGTACAATTAAGCCAAAATGGTCCAAACTAAGAAAGTATTAAGAACATCAAAATTATAACTTTGAAATTTAGAAAATTTAACTTAGTAAATAGCAAAGAAGATATTAAGAAAATTAAGCCAAAATAGTCCAAAATAAGGAGGTATAAAGAATACCAAATTAATTACTTTACAATTAGTAAAATTCAAAAAACTTTATGCATTTTAGTAATGTATTAAATGCATAGTATCATTAAACCTCATAACGTTTTAGAACTTTCCCAACCCGACACAATTTATTTTGCTAAACTTATTATCACAAAATAATTACTTTTATAATCCATATCTTTCTGTACAAACCGATTCTATTTTAAAGAATTTTGTAGAAACAGTACTCGCTTTTTATTAAGGAAGAATACATTATATCCAAGTTAGTAACGTGCAAAAATGGTAGGGATCTTCCTTAATGTTAAATTTTAGTTATTTCTAAGAAGTTAAGGTTAACTTAATCATTTTATTATTTTCTTATCACAAATAATCATAATAGCTTAAGCTTCTACATGTCCAGTGTATATGCTTGCCCTACAATACATACAATTCGTAATTTAACGTTCAAAAATTTTTGCAGTCGACGAACAACATTTGGGAGATAATTTGAATAAACAACCTGATATTGGAAAATTTTTATCGATACCTGGCCAGGGTAAATAGCTCCCTAGCTACTTCATGTTCTCTCTCTATCATACCTTTTCAAAAAATTTCATACGCACCTCTTATTTTTCTGTTTTTTTTTTTGTTATCGTTTATTTTTTAAATATTTAATTTTGCAAATTATTCTTACAGCAAATACCCCAAGAGTTAGCATGTGCCTACAGTCGAATTTTAATTTCTGCATGATACGGTATACATACGAATATAGTATGTATTGAAACTATGATTATTTTATTGTCGTTTTTTTTTTGTAATGCATATGTATGTCCTACGTTCTATAAGTTTAAGCGTCTATTACATGTAAATCATATTATATAAATGTTTCACAGCATGTATCGTCTGAAAAAATATAATCAATTTTACAATATTTATTTGTAATAACTTCGGATTATTACTAAATTGTATGCAGCATGTTCATCATTAATTGTAACCTTTGATAAAAAATAATTACATTTTAAATGCATGGTTTTAAAGTATATAACTACATAAATAAATTTGTAAAATTGATTGAATGAGAGTGTCCTCGCATTGTAATAAAACGTTGTTATTTTTTCGCTAGGATTTGACAAATCTTCATCTCCGGAAAGCTTGGCGAAGAGTTCTAGTGTTCACTCGATGAGCAGAAACCAGAGTTCGAGTAATTTAGACGGCTCAAACGGCGACATTCCGCAGCATAATTATTTCATGAAAAAAGTTCCTCCTGGTGCCGAAGCTGGAAATATATTAGTCGGAGAAGTTGATTTTCTGGAAAAACAAGTGTCGGCTTTCATACGTTTGAAAACCGCCACGTTAATGGGAGACCTGACGGAAGTACCGGTACCAACGCGGTTTGTCTTTGTGCTCCTTACGCCATCCAGCGGACTCTCCGACTACCATGAAATTGGAAGAGCAATGGCCACGCTAATGTCGGATGAGGTGTTTCATGAAGTTGCATATCGTGCCAAAAACAGGAGTCATATTTTGGCGGGGATTGACGAATTCTTGGATGCAGTCACCGTCCTACCGCCAGGTGAATGGGATCCGAAGATTAGAATTGAACCTCCAGCTGCTGTTCCTTCACAGGTACTAACTATATACCATCTTCTACAATAAATTTTCTTTAATTCAAAATAAATAAACAATTAACTTTGTTGGTATCACTTTCTATTTACACTAATAACAACAACTTCAGCTTGTCATTATCAAATAAATCATTAAAACTTGAACATATATTTTTAAACGGCGTGAGTTTGTCCGAAGCTAATTGGTAAAATCCAATTGATAACGTGTGTTATCAACATTATATATCCAATTTAATGATATAATTCAAAAATATAAATAAAGTAAAGAAAGGGATATCTAACTTATAATATTTAGTTTGTCTTCGCGTAACTCAAAAACACTAACAAAAATATTTCTATTGATTCACCTTCTTATTATCTCATTTAAGTTTCTGTAGAAATACAAATATATTAATTTAAAGCTACTTATTTATTATTGATATTTTAGGATCCTCGTAAACGTCCACCAGAGAAACCAACAGAGGAAGTAGACGAAGAAGAAGAGGAGAGAAAATTACGCGAACGTTCGGGCCTAACACGCACTGGACGATTATTCGGAGGATTAGTCAACGACCTCAAGCGCAAAGCTCCATTTTATATATCGGACTTCAAAGACGCGTTCACGCTACAGTGCGTGGCCTCCTGGATCTTCTTATACTTCGCTTGTCTATCGCCGATCATCACATTCGGCGGGCTGTTATCGGCAGCAACGGGAAAAAATATGGCCGCTATGGAATCACTAGTATCAGGCTTTGTTTGTGGTATAGGTTACGGACTCTTCTCAGGACAGCCGCTTACCATTTTGGGTTCAACCGGGCCAGTACTAGTCTTCGAAACTATTATCTATGACTTTTGCCAATCAGCTGGATGGGATTATATGTCGTTTAGATTGTGGATTGGAACGTGGGTGACTATTATTCTACTTGCCCTAGTTGCTTGGGACGCTAGCGCTTTTGTATGCTACATTACTAGATTTACAGAAGAAAATTTTGCTACATTAATTGCATTTATCTTTATTTATAAGGTAATAATGAAATTATTAAATTATTTCTTTTAAATAATTCATATGTATTATAGGCTGTCGAAAATGTCTTGGTCATTGGTAAAAGTTTCCCCCTTAACACATCGGGTATGACAAACTTTTCTGACACATGCAGCTGTATAGTAAATGACTCGATTAAAATACAATATCCAGATAACGGAAATTGGACTAGTTTAACACAAACTGCATGTTTGGTAAGATTTAAATTAAATATGTTTTATATATTTTTTAATATTCATTCATTTACAGAGCTATAATGGAACCTTAGGCGACGATTGTATTTTTCCAAAATACATACCAGATGTTTTCCTTATGTCAACTGTCTTATTCCTGGGCACATTCATCATATCAATCCATTTGAAGGATTTCAAGACTGCTCCATTCTTCCCATCATATGTATAACACATCAAACATTTTGAAATATTGGTATTAATTAATCAAATTATTTACAGGTTCGTCAATTCATCAGCGACTTTGCAGTAATTATAGGTATCGGTTCAATGACCGCACTTGACTATTTTGTTGGGGTACCAACGCCAAAATTAGAAGTGCCAGATGAATTTAAACCAACGTTGCCAACAAGGGAGTGGATTATAGAGCCGTTTTTGAACCCAATCTACTCAATACCTTTAGCTTTAATACCGGCTCTATTAGGAACAATATTGATTTTTATGGATCAACAAATTACAGCGGTTATAGTTAATAGACGGGAAAATAAACTAAAGAAAGGATGCGGATATCATTTGGATCTATTCGTTTTGGCCATTTTAATTGAAATCTGTTCCATTGTGGGATTGCCATGGTTTGTTGCGGCAACGGTATTATCTATAAATCATGTCAATTCTTTGAAACAAGAGTCTGAGTGTGCTGCACCAGGAGAAAAACCTCAATTTTTGGGCGTGTGCGAACAAAGGGTTACCCACATCATGATTTTTCTAACAATTGGTTTAAGCGTTTTCTTGACGCCATTACTCGGACTCATTCCAATGCCAGTTCTGTTTGGAGTATTTCTGTACATGGGAATTGCATCACTTAAAGGTCTTCAATTCTTCGACAGGATATTAATTATGTTTATGCCAAATAAATACCAACCCGACTATATGTTTTTAAGAAAGGTAAATAAATTTATTATTTATTAAGATATTACCATAAAGGTGCCATCTATTATCTAAACGTTGCACTAGATCCCCACAGACTATTAAAGGGATCTGTCAACACCGACAATTATAACTTTATTATTTATTATTATAATAATTTTAGGTGCCAATAAAGCGAGTGCACTTATTTACAATCATTCAATTGGCTTGTTTAATCTGCCTGTGGGTTATTAAGTCATATAGCAGCATCTCCATCCTGTTCCCATTGATGTTAGTGGTGATGATTGGAATTAGAAAAGCTTTGGATTTGGTGTTTACGCGCAGGGAACTGAAGATACTGGATGATATTATGCCTGAGAGGAAACCCAGAAAGGATGCTGGTGATGCAGAGGTGGGCTGGAGGAGTAAACTGTGTTGTATTAAAAAATCATTTAAAAATCAGACGGTAGAGAAAATTAGTAGAAAATAAATATTGTACAAATATTATTATTATTTATATTTTATGTCAAAGGGTATGTACTTAGAATTACAAAACTACACCCTTTGGCTGACGTTCTAAGAACGCTATGGTTATAATAGTGTGATTCATTAAATTTATTTTTATAGCTGGCTTTTAATTTTTATAAGTAAAGTTTTTCGCCACAAAAAAGATTCTATTTAAACTCCATTTGGTTGTATAGTGAAAAACTTAAGCTATTTTAAAAAAATTACTTTGATTATCAGTTCGAAATTTTTAATTACTTATAAAATCTTCTAAAATTAATAAATTTAATGAATAGCACATGATACCTAATCAAAAACAAAAAGTATAATGCTGCAAAATAATCTAAGCCAATTATACGAGAAACATTCGTACGCACATTATAAACGTATTTGCCTTATATCTGATGATATTTGTATTATCCGTTTTTAATTATTAAATATACACATAGATAGTCATTTATACATGTATAATTAGTATTAGTCTAGTGAATTTATTGGCTTGAAATGAACAGTACTGAACGGTTTTCATCCATAGCTGTGTCTATTTAAGTGCAACCCCCGATCACAGTTCTTAAATTAATTTTGATTGCAATAATAGATGTGATTTTATTTAATGCTCGACACCTCCTTAGTTTAATTTCGTATTAAGTTTACTCCATATATTTTATTTTTCTATGATATTATTCAGTGAGTATCAGTATTTTTGTTTGTTTTAGTTTATTGATAATAAATTATTATTTATATCATGTTTCTGTTTTATTTTTTATTTCCACCATTCATTTTCCACTTACCAAAAACCTACATATTTATTTTCTTGAATTTTGTAATGATTTAAAAAAAAATGAAATAATATAAAATCTTTTAAAAAATAATATGAAATCTTTAAAAATTCATTGCTTACATACAAGAAAGTATGTTTTTAACCAAACCTAATTCCATTGAACGTTTAGAGAAATATTGCAAAAAAAATACAGCAGTTATACCGGCAATTATATACAATTGTGCGGTTTATATTATTGAAGAACCTCAAATTTTTGCTAAAACAAAAAAGTTAGCCACACACAACATATAAATGTAAAAATTTTAAACAAAATCAGACTTGTAAATACTGACAAGTCTGATTTTCACCAAAGCATTGTGTGCTATGTTTGCAGTGTGCCATTGTTTAAATTTAATTTTAAATGTAAATTAAAGTAATTTTATGCAAAATAGCAGAGTAAAATATTTCATTACGTAAATCTATAACAATAAGTCTTATGCAAACTGCAAAAACAAATAAGTTCCTTTTTTTAAACAAATCAGAACTAATAAAAACCATTCAACATTCAATACACTACACTATTTAGTCTTTTTAATATTTCTTAATGTACTATTAGTCACTGTTATTACTCTAACAATTAATACATTCATTTATTTATTACAAGATTAAAGTAAATGTTGTTTTATTTCTACAATAATGACTTAAGTTACATCAAAACACACATGGATCATTACCATCAGTAAGTACAGTATTATTTGCTAGCTTATATTTCCTTTTCTAACATGCATAACTCAATATTTTATTTATTATTTATTGCCACACTAACACTTAATTATATTTGTATGATTATGTTTCAACACATTTAAAAAATGCAATTGACAGAAAACATAATATAAGATTAAGTTTAAAATTTGTTGGTGTTATTTCTCTAACTTATTTCGAGCGTTGGTCATTCTTACCGAGATATGCACAAAAAATACTGAAAAGTATTGATATAGAACACCTTTTTATACATATCAACAACAATCGAAACTAGTCAGAGAAATAATAAAAGTAATAAAAAGTGTTATATTTAGTGAAAATAATTCAATTTTTTTTGTAGAAATGAAATACATGGGCAACTTTTAAGAACAAAAATCTACATATACTTATATTATATATCTGTCTCATATTTATAATAATAATAATATCCTGCTTATAAACGTAATATTAAAACAAATTTTACTAATGTGCACTTGAAGAATTCATTTGATTAGGCAATTAACAATAATTGTTCTTTGTTCAGGAAAATCGCCGGCCTTTGGACGTGGACGACTCAGTTTTGAAAATTCCGTTGGCCAACGGGAATGTTATGAACATTCCCCTCTCTGCTATAAACATTAGCGAAGAAGTAACTAAAAGCGGTATTTGGAAGCACGTGAATCAATCGAACAATACGAACTTGCCACCAGAGAAAGAGAAAGAGAAGGCGAAGAGCAAGGAAAAGAAGAAGAATCCAAACAAATCATCAGGGTAAGTTCATAATCTGATTTCTTTTATTCTACATCATTTATATTTATATATTACTCGTTCGTGTTATTTTTTAAGGTATTTCTAGTTTATTATTCGTTGAATGATTTCGATCTTGTTAATTTGTCGCTAGTATAAAATTACACTAACAGAACCCTCATTTTGTAAGTACTGTAATTTCTTTATATCATAAGTTTACTATTTTTAATTATGTTTACGAAGGGGAACACAAAAATAACCTGAATTCCTTTGTAAAAAGCATTTACCTTATTGGTTTTCAAATACAACCTTTGAAGGACATATTCAAAATGTTCAATCCCTTTGATATCAAAAAAGCAGATCGTCTTCAGTTTCAAATTCTCCTTTCGAGCTGTTGTAAACGAGATGAGTCAGTTGACTTCAATTGAGATGGCAATTTTTTTACTTTATGGATGTTACCCATGTAATTAATTGTCTTTGTATGCGTCCTTTACTTATAGCAGACTTAAACCCAATGATCCCCTTGAACTTCAGTGAGAAATCGTTGTATAAACTTTACTTTCAGTCCTCGTATTCCCAAATCCACTATTAAGATGAGCTGATTAAATTCCGGGAAAAACTCGGTTAAGTTGTCTAATTATTCGATTTTCGTTAATCAGATTATGAATTTTCCGATATTACATATTAACGATTTATTTTTTAAGATAGCAAACTATACACTTGATTTTTACTAAGAGCATATTCTTTGTAAGTTGTTTGCATCTTTACAAAACATACAATATTTCACTGCCGCACGTTAATCGTAAAAACAGCAATTTTCTGGTATTACCTCTGTAATGTACGCACACTCCCAGAACTATTTGGAGGCGAAAAATATTTTTCTTTTCGAATACGCGCAAAAATGTTACCCTTTTTCTACTTTAAAAGATTTTCCTCTTTCGTAAAAATGTTTTGCTATGAAAAATGTACAATGAAATTTTCAAAATGAGGAACCATTTATTAAAACTCCTAGAAAAAGTGGTTTAATTAGCTCAGATATTATTTACCCATTGTAATTATTAATAAACACTAAAAACTCATTGCAAGAAATATAGAAAACTTCAACCAACAATATAACTGATCAAGTCCTGCTCTTCAATTTATTCCTACATATCATTAATCTGATTCCTTTATGGCTTTTAACGAATCCTCGTTTCTCACGTGTACGCCACTTTCATCGGCTCTTGAACAAGTATATTTATTTCTGATATTTGGATTTTGATTGTTATAAAAAATATCTACAACCGCTTTTTCCAAGTTTGGGAACTTTAACTATTAAAGAATGTGGCAACAAAAATTTCAATTTAATTGTAAATATGGTATTCCTCGCGCAATTGTAACGTCTTCAAGTTATTACCTTTAAAATCAGGTTTTAAAATCTATATGCTACAAATTCTATTGCCAATAGTTAACATTCGCTATTGATACTTTAATCATATTCTATTGTTATGCAAATAAACTATTGACGCTCTAAATCTCCATTCTTAGTTGCATCCAGACGAATGTCACTAGTCTCATAATTACATCCCACTATGTAATTTACTATAATTTAAATAATGCTCAGCATTTTGATTTAAAATACGTTTTAGATTTTTTTTCTCAATATCCTCATCTACCTGATGATGCCACAGTGTGGCGAAACAATTGTCGTAGTACAATAAATTAATTTTTGAAACCTCACGCTATACCAGTGTTTTATTAAGTGATTATAATGGAGTTTCAACAAGTAACGGCCTCGTCTATTCAATATCCTCAAGTTATTTAATCATAAACATTGTTAGAAATTCTAAAAATGCTTATACTTGTTGCGGGGTTTTGGATGCCGAAAATGCGGAGATACGTCTTATAAACATTATTTGTTATGTAGAAATATCATTTACAGACAGTATTTACACAATGATTTAAACAGGGACTTAAACTGTAGACTAGTTAGTCCAAAGTGAAGTCCAATAGCAGGAGCTATTTAGTGAAAATAAGTGGAGAGGGTTTTGAAGCGGGTACTCAGGTGGTGCGGTGGTGGTGTAGACAAAAGAGGTATTAGTACGCCCTCACTTAGCAGGGTGGCTGGTTAGCGAAGCGCTCTGGCTCTATACATATGGTGGCCGTACAGTCACTTCCCTAGAAATCGACTGGAGATAATCCTGGTGATTTCTATTCGTGGTTAGGGGCTACCGGATATTTCCGTGGTCGCCCTCTTCTCCGAATTGGTGCGATTTGTGCTGGTGGTGGAGCGTCTGTATTTACATAAGGCCGAAGAGCGGACAAATGGTACCAGGGGCCAGCTTGCTCGACATCTTCTTTGAGCAGAGCTTAGCGAGTGGCTTGTCACAAGATCGTCGTCATCGAGTCTCAATAGTTGTGTCTCGGAAGAGAAAGTGTCGAACTCAATGATCGTCCTTAGATCGGTGCCAACCTCGAATGGAGTCCTAAGGTTCCTGCCAAACGTTAGCTAAGCCGGAGAGTATCCGGTTCCAGGTTAGCTGCCGGATAGTACACAGGAGTTAGGCTCTGCTTTATTCCTAAACCGTGCGAGATTTGCTGCATCGCGGAAGCAGACCTAGTGGATTAAAGTCTAGGCGCAATTCTTGGCGGTGACGTGCTGCATGGTAAATAGCTCGACCCAACGGGTGCGGTGTCCTCGAAGAAGAATACCCATCGTTCATCATTCGGGCGGGAAGGAAGAGGTCCAAATAGATCCATGGTGAGGACCTGGAAACGTTGTTGCATCACCAGTGTTTGTACGAGGTAGGCGGGTTTCAAGTTCGAAGCTTTATATGTCAAGCATTTTGGGCAAAGGTTGACGTAGGCTATTATTTCGCGGCAGTTCTTTGGGGTCGGTACTTTGCTATTCATTGCGTTCATGGGATGTTGTTGTTGTGATCAGCCTACCTAGGGCATTCGCATATAGGCGAGAGAGTGCATCGGCGATAACGTTAGCTATACCGGGAGTGTATTCGATCTGCAGGTTGTAAGGTTACATCTGTAGTGCCCAACGTCCCGATGGTGATTACAGCGCCATTAGTCACCTTAGTGGTTGGTGGTCCGTAATGACGATTATCGATGTCTCCTCTAAGTGGCCTCTGTATTTCCCGATGGCGATAGTCGGCTGGTGAATTCAATAGGTTTTTGCTTTACAGGTTACGATATGTCCCAAATGGCGTGACGAAGGCAATAGCCGGCATATAAATCCATTGTGGCCATTTACTAGATAATTTTGTCTGCTTTGGTGATAGCGTTTAGAGAGGTAATGGGTGGGCTGTCAATAATCTCTATGTGGTGCTAGCACTTTGGGAGGTCGCACTTCCTGGAAAACCTCCACATATTTTGTAAGAACAGTTCACTGCTGTTTGGTACGCTTCGCCTTCTCGTCGGAATCTGGATCCTTGACCCCAGGTTTGCAAAAACAGCTTATTTTTCGGGCTGGAAAATATACTCTGGTATATATGCCTCGCATGGATCGAATATGATTTCGCCGCCATCGCCTCGCCCAGATCCGTGATTGGGGACACGTGTTTCATGGGCTTGTGTTGAACCAACACCAACTGAACTCTGTGGTCATTAGTCGTTTCTCTTTCTTCAGAGAAATATTATTATATTCGAAATGGTACGTCTGTTTGAAAATTCCGTCGAAGTACCGCCATCTGGCTCGGAAGATAACTACTAGTCCAGCTTTCTCAATGAATTCGATTCCTAGGAGGGTCTGGGCTATAGGAATATCAGGGAGGACGATCAGTGTGGTTTTAACTTCCCTTCCTTTAAGGAAGAGGTGAGCTGTGACTTTTGTCACCTTCTGGATCCTTGTGTTTCCGTCCGCCAGTGACACTAATAATAATAATAGTAATGTTACATACGTCATATAGTTGAACTTAGTCATAATGTATCGTAATCTAATTAATTCTAACTTAAATCTAATACACAAATCAGGATACAACTATTAATAGCTAGGGCATAACATCTACGATACAAATAAATGTCTGTATAGTGGAAGTTGTTAAAACTAAAGTTTACATATACACGTTGGACAAACGATTACAAATAGGTAAAAATCATTTAGGTTCGGGTCGGCTGAATACTCTTACCAAAATAAGATTTACCGATGAGAAGTTTTTTCAGACTTAGCTTAAATTTCTCAAATAATAGGCTTCTTATTCTATGAAGAAGTCTATTATAAAATTTAATTCCCCGGAACTTGGGGCCATTTCTACTCTTTATCTGTATTGTTTTGTTAATATATGTATCATAATTATGTCTGGTTTTGTGATTATGTTTGGTTGAAATGATACTGTAATGGTTAAAATGCTTCACAATGTAAATCAGACAGGTATAAATGTATAAAGGGGGTAAGGTCATTATACTTAAGAATTGAAAAAGAGGCTTGCATTCCTCTCGGTAGCCTACTCCTACTACGATTTAAATTGAGCGCCTTTGTAAAGCAAATAATTGACCCCAAATAAGCAGACCATAGCTCAGTAAACAATGACAACTTCCGTGATATGGAATGAGAATTGGTTAGACAGGTTTCTTAATAAAAATATTTTGCTAGTCAATCTTTTGGCTAGCATGGCCAAGTTTTGCACCCACGTTAAGGAAGAGTTCATGACCAATCCCAAGAAATTGGATTCGCTCGAGAACAGACCCGCATCATGATCCCACTTGCGAAGACTACAGAGAATATTTACAGTTTTTGTTTGATTGAGTTGTAGTTGGTTAACGTCAAACCATCTCTTAAACCTTAACAGAGCACTGGTACTGAGCTGTAAACTTATATCAGGGTGATCACTTGTGCTTATCAAGGTGGTATCGTTAGCATACATGATGGTTTGTACACTATACACAGCGTGACTAAATTGTTTTTACAACAGTATAATTTAATCCGTTCGGCAATAGTATTGAAACTCCCCCGTGAACATGCTATTCACGGGAAAAAATGTGCTACCGTATGCATGTTATCAATACTGAGTGAATTACTTTCATCATTTGTCATCCAGTGTCCGGATGTACATAATATACTAATGTTATATGATTTGAGAAGACAAGACAGTTCGTTCGTCTTACATTTTAGGCCTTGGACATTGATGAGCATCGAGCGGATTGTGCATTGAATGATACAAAAGTAATTTGCGTGTTACAAAATAGCAAGGCTATCAAAGCAACACTAGTTTGAACGTATTTCTTTCTGTAAAATGAACTAAAAATGATTGAATGTACATTAAATAGTTTATGAGTGACTATACTATGGTAAATTTGGAATAAGAACTGAATTTAGGTTGATGTAAGTATCATTCAATGTCTGTCGAAGTATTAGCTAGAGAAGTAGTTGTTTCAAAAGTGATTTGTTTCTTGTAGTCTTAATAAGACTCATTTGTTGTAGATTTTACGAAATATTTTCGTGTTTTTTCTAATTATTAGTGAATTTTCTACAACGTAAGGACCTATATATTTTATGATAAGATTCTTATTACGTAAAAAGTCATTTAAATATTTGAGCAGTCGGTATAAACTACTTTCTTCTCTTCTAAGTTAGATTCACTTGTCGAGCCAGAAATACAGCAAATTAAGGAGCTTTAATTTTTTGTTTATTGCACAACCTATGTGACACGTCAAACACTTCATTAATGAAAATATTAACATTAACGACTTTTATACTTATACAAAATAAACACACGTCCACTTGATTTGACGCCTTGTCAACAAAAACATCTAAAAATACAAATATTTTCATAACCTCTCATGTTTCGGGATATTGCTACTCTTTGAGGGCGTAGTATAGGCTAGGGCTAGCTATATATTGGCGCAGGCACTCGTGTCCAGGAAAGCCGTTCCTGAGGTTTGATAGCGCAGAAGCTTGTGCTGGGTTTGGCGTTGCAGTTTGGGCATCTGTTGCGAATTACTAGTGTAATTCCCACAGCTGTCGCGGCTCGTTTTGTAGCTGCTCGTCTTGTGTGGTCTGGTTTATTTAGCGCAAAAACTTTGTGTAGTATCGTCGTGGCTTGCTCCCATAACGTTGCTTGGTCCTTGACTCCATTCCACTATTTATGAGCATCCGTTTTAAGTAGAAGTGGAAGGGCGGTGAGGACTTCGGCGTCAGTGATTCCCTCGACGTTTTTATAAATTGTTGTGTGGTTGATGAATTCTGTTACTGCATTGTTGTTCCGTTCGCCACTGAATCTGGCTGTACACTGGGTGCAGTTCCTCTTGCTTGCATCTCCATTGACTCCTCTGATCAGATTCTGGAGCTGCTTGGCGATGATTTGAAATGTCGTCTTTTTTTGCTTTGCTTCTAATTGGCGCATTTGGCCACTCGTTCGGGAGCCAGTTACAGGATTTTAGATGCAGAAAATGCGGAGAGACGTTAACTTGAGTTATCCTGTTATCATAATCTGTAGAATGATCTTTGCTATCAGTTTCACTTATTTGAAAGAAAGGCTCTAAAGTGGATATTCAAAAAATGGGGGATTCATTTTTAGATCTATTGTAGTATTAGGCAAGTTGCCAACTTTAACACTCCACTTGTTATCGGATAAGGTGTTTTATGCAAATCTGTTTTTAAATATCCTATGAGCATATGCTAGGGAAGATAATAATGCTGCAGTTGGCATTTTGCAATCATACCAAAAAGAAAAAGTATTTCTTCAAAAACTTACTGCTTAGTATCATTGGAGGCTTGATATAAAACAGTTTCAATTATAAAAACGTACTTAAAAATGAAAATGTTAAGAGATAGCTCTAGAACATTTAGATAACACTTTGAATTTTGCTATCAATAACAAAGATTCTGATTTTAAAAAAGTTACACTTGCGACCACCATACAGACCGTGCTGTAACTTCAATACTAATATTTTGCCTTTCATAGTTAAATGGTATTTAACTATTGTAGCTAAGAAGAAATGTAAAATGATTAGATTCACAACTGAAGAAACCTTCAAAACTAGATAATACAAAAAATAATAAAATAATATATTTTATGCTTTCCTATTTGCAAAATACGTAAACAATAAACGGCTTATAACTTATTCTTGGATATATAGTTATATATGTATTCTCTACTTTTTTTCTGATTCTCAAGAATATTTGCTCAAAATTTATATTTAAAAAAAATTTACATTTTCAGCCGCTTTAAGAAAAAGAAGCACAACAAGAAAGAAGAAAAGCGAGAAGAAGAAAGAAGAAATAAATTAGAAAAGCGGCTCAGTACAATGGATGAAGAAGATGAAGATGATGTTGGAATAACAATAAAGGTGATAGATACGAACAATCACATGTAAATAATATCCCACGTGTAAAATATGCCAATACACAGAATACACTTTTAATGATAATTTTGAACAATTTCCTTAAAATGTATAAACCTACTATGTAAACAAATCACTTAATTAACAAATGTAAGTTAAGTGTTTAATATCATACATACCATGAGATCAAGAAATAGAATTAGAGTAGAATTTGGTTGTACAACATGATTGGCATTACTGAATTTTAAATTAGAGGAAAATCAGAGAAACTATTTAGGTGACAGTCGACTGCTGTTTACTTTCGGGCTTATATATCTATGATTCATCTGTTGCGATATCATAAACGTGTTTCGAAGCACCACAATCATATTTCTTAAGCATTTTTTTTCGGCCAATCGAGACAAGTGTTTTATGAGCGATTGTTAAATTATGTGGGGTCAAATACAAACAAATTTAATGCAATATAAAATATATGCTGGTACCACTAATGTCCAAGGATGCATCAATCTCACAATAAGTAACATGACGATCTTGCAATATTAGTTTACGCACAGTATCAAGTTTTCTGGAACAACAACCAATTTTAGACGACCTTCACGAAATTCATCACTAAGCGAACTACGGTCACAATTGGATTCGGTATACCATCGATATATTGGTTTTCGGTTGTGCTTTATCGCCAAAAATTAGGTTGATCGATGTATTACTGTTGGAATAATCCACGTCGAAAGTTGTAAAAAATGTTCGCGATTAAATTCTATTTCTTGGCCGACATCAATTTTTCATGACACTGTAAACAAAACAAATGGCGCATGGACATCAAAACGTTCTGAGTATCTCCACTGACAAAAAGTCTAACTTTACGTTAGAGACGACAGTTGTCAGATGGCAACACCTGGATTATCCATTCTCGAAATATAAAAGAGAGCCCTCGTATGAAACTAATAGTTATTTATTGTATCGAAGCTGTGTAGATGTTCAAAATGGAATCGGAACATCTACACTAACATGCATTAATCTTAGTTTTGTGGTTGCTTTATAAAAAAACATTTTGTTTATTTTTTGGATTACTAGCACACTTTAAAAAACAGTCTTGCCAATTGTTTTGTATTATTCAAGGGTTACTCTAAATCATTTTTTGTTTGAATCTTACTGTACTAATGAAACTCATAATATTCACATTCGCTTCAGCACGATTTATTTCAGTGACGAAAATTAGGCTTATGGTAGCATAATACATCGCCATTTTTATATGAAAATATGATTTTACAGCTTACATGTGCAACGGATAATGGTACTAACATATTATAAATAAATGGCATGCTGGCTTTTGCATGGTGCTAAACTAAAATTACCGAAAAGTACAAAATTATGTAGATAAATTATTTATGCGCATGCATACCGAAGTGTTCGTACGAATTTCGTATCTAATATTATATCCTTTTCAGCATGACTCCATTAAAACTAAAGATGTTTGGACACCTGCCGACCACAAAGGAGTAACACGCGTATAAGTGTAATTTATTTATGTATCATGGATGCTAAAAATTTTACAACAGAATGGCTGTGTGCAAATACCAAATTGACAACAGAAATATGTTACCCAGATATACAACCTTAGTATTAAGTTTTATAGTTTTTATGTGATTAGGATGCCTTTGAGAATACGCGTTATTTGTAATACCTCCGATAATATAGAAGCTCAAAAATGATACATGTTTGCCTGAGTAAGTGTCTAAATGTCTGAAAAAAATATATAATCATTAACATATATATATTTTAATATTAAATGTTTGTTAATTTGTACGTAGTTGAATATATTGCCCAGACAAACAAGCACAATTTACAGATTTTTCTAATAATGTTAAATTACAATATACATTATATCATTTTACCTTTTTATAAACTAAAAGTGCCTCGTTATATACAAAACAGTAGAATGAATAGGTTTATGAAAACGATAAACTAAGCTTATGATATGGTTGTTAAGTGATTGAACAATATTCAATCTGACTGTGCTTCGACACTAGTTCCACCAATTGTATGGGTTGAGGTTGTCCATAAAAATTCGTTTAATAGTTTTACGAAATAGTATATTAAAAGGAAACTTTACAAATGTACTGTTTACGCGACTATTATTCTGTGTCTTCCATTTTGCATTCCTACGCCGAGTCCCCTGGCCGTCGAAAGCGCCCTCTTCCCTTCTTAGAAAATACGCACTCGCCCTCCGCACAGAGCCGTACTAAGTTCCGCGCGGCCCAAACATACTCCCGGCCTTGAAAGAAGTAGGTCTTTCAACAAGAGAACCCTAAACATAGCACACAAACATGATATATCGCGTAATAACTAATCTGATTAACATGTTTACATGGAAATAAACTAAGCACTGACAATTTTCTACCAGTACACTTATCTCGACGAATGAATAGTCTCTGCTTTGCCTTCGGTAATGTCTATCGGTAACACACAAATACGGGATGTAGCACGTTTCACTAGTCCTTGCATTGTTTTGAGCGTCACTGCTCGTACCACTCCATCTGCACCTGGATGTAGACGCAAAATTATTCCCATTCTCCACTTCATCGATGGTGTGTTGTCATCACGGATGATAACCAGCTGACCTCGCCTTACTTCCTCCTTTGATATTCTCCATTTTGAGCGCTCTTGTAATTGAGACAAGTATTCCCTGGACCAGCGTCTCCAAAAATGTTGCTGCATGTATTGCAGGTGTTGCCAACGGGAAAGTCTATTTATTTTGATATTAGTCAAATTTTCCTCCGGCAGTGATGTTAATGCATCACCAATTAAAAAATGGCCAGGTGTTAAAAAGGACATATCGGTTGGGTCAGTAGAAATTGGGGTAAGAGGTCTGGAATTTAATATTGCCTCTATTTGTGTCATGAGTGTTGTTAACTCTTCAAAATTTAAAATAGTTTCACCTACTACGCGACGTAAATGATATTTGGCTGATTTAACGGCTGCCTCCCACAACCCCCCAAAATGCGGAGATCTTGGCGGAATAAAATGCCAAGAAATACCATCACCTGCGAATTCACGGTTAACAATACTTTTGTGCTCATCTTCATTGAAATAATCGTATAGTGTTTTAAGCTCTTTGCTCGCACCGACAAAATTAGTGCCATTGTCGGAATATATGTTCAAAATTTTACCACGGCGGGAAATAAATCGGCGCATCGCAGCGATAAAAGCACAACTACTCAAATTACTAACCACTTCGATGTGAACAGCCTTAGTGGCAAAACAAATAAAAATAGCTGCATAACATTTGACCGATTTTGCACCCCGCGGTTTTTCCCTTATTAAAAACGGGCCGCAAAAATCCACACCGCAATTAGTAAAAGGCCTTGATACCTGAACCCGCGTGCTTGGTAAATTACCCATTAATTGATTGTGCTGCGTTGGTTTATTGCGACGACAAATTACACATTTGTTTATGATATTTTTGATGCAGCTTTTAGCAGCAAGAGGCCAGTATGTCTGTCGCACCGCAGCTAATGTGGTATTTACACCAGCATGAAAATTATCCTTATGTAATTGTAAATATAATAAAACAGAATATCTATGTTTTGGTGGTAATATGATCGGATGCTTTTGATTATATTCAATTTGAGCATTGAGAATTCTTCCACCTACTCGTAGAATGCCCTCGTTATCAAGGAATGGATTTAGAGATATTAATTTGCTTTTATTGCTAAGTGTTTTATTGACAATTAAGTTAGATATTTCATTTCCAAACTCTTCTAATTGGACAATCTTGATTATTGCCTTTTTTGCATTATTAATTTCAAATGCTGTCAATGGACCATAGCGACGTTGTGTTTTATTTTTGCAATTGAAGCTAAATCGTAGAACATATGCAACGGTGTTATGCAATTTTGTTAAACTTGAACAATTTTGAAAAATGTCCAGTTTAATTATGTTTATGAGACATGTTGTTTTAATTTGTTTATCCGGCATTTCTTGAATATTTATTGTTGGCGGGTCAAAAATAACAATTGATTCTGATTTTAGGAAGACTGGCCCCTCCCACCACAGACTTGATTGCATTAGTTGGATGGGTAACATACCCCTTGACACAATGTCTGCTGGATTATCGGCCGACTTAATCCAATGCCAATCAATTGGTGAGGATAATTCACGAATTTTTGTTACGCGATTGGTTATAAATACCTTCCATTGCATATTTTCCGATTTTAACCATCCTAATACAATATTTGAATCGGTGTAATAGTGAAATTTGTGAATTTTAATTGTTAATGATTCCCGAATTTTGTTTACCAGTTCCGCCAATAACAGCGCACCACACAACTCCAATCTGGGAATTGTCTGCCGCTTTAGAGGTGCTACTCGCGACTTTGCGCACAATAATTGCGATTTAACTTTTGAATTTTCTGTATTTTTGATACGCAAGTAAACGCAAGCCCCGTAAGCATTTTCAACCTTTTTAAACCGATCGTCCACCGACAATTTTTTTAAATCTTCACATTTACCAAGCACGTGAGCCTTTTTACATTGAGGACATGATAATTGATTATTACCTTTGGAGGTATTTAATTTAATTTCAACCTTTGGAGTCGATTCCATAGTATGACATTTTTCTCTAATGAACGCAATACATTCTTTTAAAGTAGGAAATGAGTCACGCAAAAGGGTTCGATCCCATTCTTTTTTGGTGTTATCGTCAATTTTAGAGCGTATTGCGTGCACTAGGAAGTCGTCCCAGTGGTCTACGGGGCGACCTAGGATTTTTAATGCTCGGACGTGTTTTTCAACGCTACGTAATATTTTTTCGAGTTCTTGCGCCGATTCCTTTTCCGCGCGTGGTAATTTAAATATTGCACTTAGATGCTCTTGTGCGAGCTTTCGTTTATTGTTATAAATGTTATTAAGTGACTCCCAAGCTTCAATATAACTATCCGCCGAAATTTCAGATGTCGCAACAATATCCGCCGCGTCACCTTCTAGGGCCGACAACAAGTGATGATATTTCTCTACACCGCTCAATTCATCCCGATCGTGAACCATCGATTTGAATGTGTTGTAAAACGGCAACCATTTATCATATTCACCCGAAAATTTTGGAATGATAATTTTTGGCAAATTTAATTCATTGTTTATAGAATTTGAATTATTTGTTACTGCCTGGACGACAGGAACACGTTTTTCTAATATATTTTCAGCGCGACCAATTGCGTTGTAATAAGCGATTTCAAATTTACTTAACTCAGCCATAAAATCTTCCTTTTCAATTTCACCCTCACCGTCATTATCACCCAATTGAGCTTCATTTTGAATTTCCTCAATTTCCGAATGTATTTCCATAAATTCATCTAACAAACCGTTAATTTTATTTACGCGTATTTGGAGTTGACGCGTATTAATTTCACTATCATCTTTTTCTAAATAATTTTCAAACATTGTAAGATTAGACTTTATCATGCCGCGTTTACGTACTAGTGCTCGCAATTTCGCCATTTTTGTAATTAATTAAAATTGACACAAATAGAGACAATATAAAAAATGGGAAATGGAAATAAAAGGATCTGACCTTATAACTTGTAGTTTCCAAACGGAACGAGCAAAGTCGACGTCTTCAGCGAGTCGGCTGGCGCTCCCACTTTCCGTTGCCTGTGAATCCTCGTACTTGGGGTTCCGGGCGGTACTTCTTCAATCCATACACGTTGATGCGGGAGAAGGACCAAAATGTTAAGTGATTGAACAATATTCAATCTGACTGTGCTTCGACACTAGTTCGACCAATTGTATGGGTTGAGGTTGTCCATAAAAATTCGTTTAATAGTTTTACGAAATAGTATATTAAAAGGAAACTTTACAAATGTACTGTTTACGCGACTATTATTCTGTGTCTTCCATTTTGCATTCCTACGCCGAGTCCCCTGGCCGTCGAAAGCGCCCTCTTCCCTTCTTAGAAAATACGCACTCGCCCTCCGCACAGAGCCGTACTAAGTTCCGCGCGGCCCAAACATACTCCCGGCCTTGAAAGAAGTAGGTCTTTCAACAAGAGAACCCCAAACAATGGTTTTAAACACCTAGTTAGTTTATTCATTTAATAGTTTATCCTTTCAATATGTTTGGCATAGTAATTATAATAAAAATAAATTAAATTCAATTATTTAGTTCACCCTGACAATCATATTATATTATAAATATCTTTGGGAACAAAATTTACAAAATATTGTAGCGAGGCATTTTTGGGTTTTACACATATATTAAGATTGTATTGATTATCTAATCTAATAGGCTGGTTATTAATTGTCGCTGTATTTAAAAATTATATTATATTCGGATTATATTTTATGCAATGGATTTTAATTTGTTTGTCAAATATATAAGCTTGATTTTTTTAATAATATTGTTAGTTTTTACACCTTCTATAAAAATCTAAAGCTCTCAGTAAAAATTCTAGCATTTTGGAAAATAAACTAACAAGAAATTCTGGAAAACTTTATATATATATATGGAAAAAAATTCCTTGACAAAAAATCTATTATTTAGGAAAATATTAGACCCTTGACAGAAGTATTTAGGAAATAATATTGCTGAAAATTCCGATAAATTAATATAAGAATCTATAAGAAAATTATTTTTAAAACACTTAAGAAAATTCGACAATATATGAAAATTATATCCAGAAATATGTTTTAAAAAATTATAGAAATCTGATAGAGATGTTGTTAGGAAAATTTCTGGCAATATTCGATTAAATAAAACAAGAATACTAAAAAATTCTAAAAATTTGGAGGGAAACATTTTGGAAGAGAAGAAGCTGGAAAATTTCGACGAAATTAAAAAGATATGCTGGAATATTCTATAAATTTAGAAGAGAAAATTTTCGGAAAAAAAATCTAGTCCCTTAACAAAAATTATAGTATATAGAAAAATATTGCTGAAAAATTCAAGTAAAATAGCACAAAGCATGTTAGAAAACAATAGAAATCTATAATAAAACTGATTTGAAAACACTAGAACGCTCAGGGAATGTTTTTCAGAAATCTAAACAGATCTAGATATATAATGAAGAAGTTGAAGGGAAATTTTGGGAAAGCAATATTCGATAAAATAAAATAAGAATGCTAAAAAAATCTAAAAAACTGGGGGAAAATTTACTAGTGTTCTAGAGATTTATTATTTAAAATAACATTATGTGCATATGGAAGAAAATTCTAGACCTTTGACAGAAATTCCAGTATTTACAAAAACTATTGGTGAAAAGTTCCGATAAAATAAGACAAGTAATGCTAGAAAACACTATAAATCTACAAGAAAACTGATTTAAAAACAGTAATACCCTCAAAGAGAATTTTAGAATAAAAAAGAGATATAACTAGAAAATTTCGTTGAAATAGAACATATTGTAGTGGAAAATAGATGCTGGAAATTTCTAAAAATCTAGAAAGAAATTTTTGGAAAATACTAAAGTTATTTAAATTTTAGACTTTAAAACTTTTATAAAATGAGGTAAAAATTCTGAACTAAAAAAGTATTTAGATAATTCAACGAAAATGGATAAATTTAAATACAAACGAGACAATTAAAAAAAGAACATAAATTACAAAAAGTTAGAGAAATAAAATTTAAACAAAACAATGCTTGATGATATGAAAACATTTTTAATAAGCAAACTTCTTGGACTAATTCTCTTAGACAATTTAAGGCTTCTGCATTAATCAATATTAAGATATAGTAGATTAAATCTCTCACTAGGCAGGAATGTAACAAATGCTTTGCAAAAAGTATTCCAACGTGAAATTATCTGTGATAACTTAATCAAGTATCTAAAAATGTGATATGATCAAACATACCCAAAAAATATTTTACAGTCACAGCTTAATAGAAATTACACCACTTTGGAAATCAGTATTCCAAAATATAACAATTTTGTCGGAATTTTCCATTATATCAAAGTGGTATAATTTTTATTAAGCTGTAAATGTAAAATATTTATTTTATATCGAGAAACAATTTGCTGAAAAAATTTTTGCTTAAAAATATCTAGAAAACGATGCTGAAAAATTCCGATAAAATAACAAATAACAAGAAATGCTACAAACCACTAAAAATATATTAAAATAAAAACACCAAGATCCTCAAAAAAACCTCTTTTAATATGAGAAATTACTGAAAAAATCTGATGGGATAAAGCAAAATGCAGTGAAATATGGATGAAAAGTTGCTGGAAAATTTTAGCAATATAGAAAAAGAATCGCTAGGAAATACCAGAGGTATTTTCTAAAAAAAACTTTGCAATGGATAAAATTATTGAGACAAACAACAAGCAGAAATATAAAGCTTCACCAACTCAATTTAATGGTAAAACTTCTTGGACCAATTCTCTTAGGTAATTGAGAGCTGCATTTTACAAATGGATAGGAGGTAGCAAAAGAGGCTACAATATTGACTCTGAACTATATAGAGCTGCAACAAATGTTTTTCAGAAAATAAAATGAACTTTAAGAACTTAATCAAGCATCTGGAAATGAGATATGATCAAATATACTCCAAATGTATTCATCATTCACACCATAAAAACCAAAATCCTTACATAAGTTTGCAAGTATTGGACATAATTGCTGCGCATGCATTCTTAGGCTACTTAAGCAAAAACAAGAGATACCCTGAACTTAATATCTATTCCAACTTTGATCTGATAAGTCCAGCTAAACATAATAAGGAGATGATTATAAAATACCAGGATTTCTTTGCCATTGAATAAAAAGAAAGTACTAACATCGCTCAGCACAAAATGTATACCTAAAATGCTCTACTAATTGGAGTCTACTATTTTCTTGATGCTTCATCTTAAAAGCTGGTAGTGGCAAGTTTAGTGGTTCCCAAGGACAATGAGAAGATGCATTTTCAGTTGGAACAGATTTATAATTGATTATTTAATGTCATACCATTTTGTTTTAATTATGTAATTTTCATCCGACATTCGCGGGAAAATTCTAAATAAACTAGCTTGGGTATGAAAGAATTAATAATATGCAAACGATTTTAAAAAATAATAATTTTTTAAGGAAATCTGAGCAATTTATTTGAAATTCTTATTAATACCCGCTGATCTTAAATAGATTTTAGATATCAAGAATTCAGAAGAACAAATCACAAGATGACGAGGCTATATAGAAAATATCCAGAAAGATCAAGAAAGTGGTCCCATCTTAAAACACCTGATGAAATAGATAAAATAATTCCTAGCCAACATGAGAAAAATTGCATATTCGCAAAAATAGAAATTGTATTGTAATCTTGGACAACAACATTGGTAAAAACGCATATTTAAAGATTTTAAGGATTAGAAAGAAGAGAGGCATATTCTTATAAGATAGATTCATAATTAATCTTCCTGTTAGGTATGTCGAAAACCTTGAAAGTTTCCACTGGATACATTGATAGTCCCCAAAAACCAAATTGATACTTCGGTGTTTTTTAAAGCTGCATTCGCAGCTAAGAAAAATCTAATATGATAAATATTAAAAATTAAAATAAAAATCACAAATTTGCACTTAAAATCAGATGGAATGAATAAATTTAAAAAAAAAATCGATAACTATCGAAGCTAATTTTTGAACATCAAAGAGACTGGAATTTCCAAGTGAGTATCGTCATGAATCCAGAACTACGTTTTCCTTGTGATTTAAAGAATGAAAAATATACAATATTAATTGCTAGTGATCGAATAAAGAAATAAAAAAGAGATAAGGTGTTATTATTCAACCTACACCGATAGCAAAACCTATTTACAGATGACTAAATTATATAAAGGATCAGTACAGTTGGCTTTTCACCAAAAGCTTTTCTGTACATAAAAAATATTTTAAGAAAACTTGTATTTAGCACAGTTTCAATGAATTCAGGCAGATGATATCCAAAAACGTTTTTCCTTATTTAAAAGTATGCTAGAATTTCTGATTTTGACCAAAACTCGTTTTTGAACCCACTATATTCCCCCATTTGTAAAATAATTTTGAAGCTGATTAGTCACAACAACTGCACAAAAATAAATAGTTTAAACTTCTTATACAGAACCAGTGTACAATTGTTTCATCAGAAACATAAATTATGCCCTAAAAACATGTGAGTTAAAGATTAAAATTGCACATTAGGCTCTAAATATATATTCTAGCAAATTGGTATTGAAAAATCTTTAAATGTGACAGCAAATATGCATTACATAATTTGGTATCTTTGTATTAATATGGAAAATAATTTATATTATTAATACTATTATCAAAGAATTATTAGTAATTAACATTTTAAAGATTACAAACGGTAATGTTAATATATATGACTCATATAGTTATCTTAACAATTTACAGCAGTTGATAATTCTGGGAAATGATTGAAAAAATTTAATTGTTATTTGTCGATAAGAAGTGAAACAATACACTATAAATTATGTTCCTACTGATAAGTTTCTTACAAATAATTGTTATTGCGTTGAGAAGTCTTTTACCATTCTTGTTCCGACTCCTGTAAAAATATGTCAGACCCACTCATAAGATGTTCTGTACCCGAACAACGGGGAGTAGTTAGATTCTTGTGGGCCGAAGGAATAAAACCAAACATAATTTATAAAAGAATACGTCGACAATATGGAGCCAGCTGCGTTTCCATTTCAACAATCTATAAATGGGTAGATATATTCGAGAATGGAACAACAACTGTAAGTTTTAATTTATTTATTTAGATATGTAAAAGGTAAAATTTAATAATAATTACATCTTAAATTGATTGACATTGGAGGCGTTTAAATGTAGAGAAACTCTTAAAGTGACTTTTATTGTCCAAGTTATTAATTAAGTTATTGTCTAATAGATTTAAATATTAATGGTAAATAGAAGGAAAAAAGGACTCTCACTGCCTACCAGAAAGTAGGGTTAGAGTAGAAGATCAGCAAGCTACATGGACTCCGCCCAGTTTCATCCATCCTAAATTTTTGTGTTTTATATATTATTTTTGTATATTCATAAATATTTTTGGAAAAGAAGCTAATAAACACAAACACAAGTGTTCATTATTATTGTTAATATTTTATTATGTAGTTTATAACAACTAGGATGGAATAAATAATATTATAGTAACACAATTTTTATTAATTTTTGCTTCTTTGTAATAATTATTATGATTCCCCATTTTCCCCAAACTTTCATCATTAATCAAACTAGATAAAAACTTAATTCTCTTTTTAAAAAAATCCTTACGGTTCCTCACAATCCTGATGTATATGCAATTCACTTATTCATAAATGTTTGCTACAATTGGATCTAAACAGTTTATTTAATAGAAAGTCATAAATATAATACATAATATATATTATATATAATATATGGACAGTAGAAATTGAAATTTTATAATTCTCACCATAGAAAATAGAAATAAATCTCACTGCAATGTATTGACTGCTTTGAATATATTAAAAATAAAGAAATTGTAATTGTTTTCTGAACTCCACCAATGATAGAATGGTTGTCTTTTCTGGTGTGGTTTCCCACATTCAACAAAAAAATAAATAAAACACAATTGAATCAGTTATTCATAAAATTTTGATTTGGTTTTCTTCGTTTCACATATTTTAATTCCTCGCATTGATCTTTTGTTCTTTTAAGTATTCAGTTGTTATTGTTTTTCAAAACTTTATAAAAATCGAAACAACATATTTTATGCAGAAATTATCAATAATTAAAATTAAAAAATTGAGTATTAATATTGACGAACTATTATGAATATGCATCAGAAATCAGATTTATCACATTTGAATTATCACACTTTTCTAGGCGAACTAAAAACTTTTCATCATTCTTTCAATTTCGAAAACAATGCCTACTTGAAAACCAGTATTAAGGTATAACACTAAACACTAAAATACACCAGTGCACTATTAATCACAATAATATTCAACACAATAGCACAAATAAATTAAAAAAACGAAAACATTTCCTAAATCTACAACAATGAGTCTTATTAAGACTACAAAACAAATCACTAGCAGTGGTTTCAATACTTCTTCGCTAGTGTAATAATTCACTTTATCGTTGATTGAACTATTTTACTTATATACTTACTCTGCAAATAAACTTGTACTAATAGCAAAAAATACTAACCTTTCTGGAATCAAATAACAGTCAATATCGACAAAAGTCGCAATTAGAACACCGAATATACATCTAAAAATATTTTAAAGCGAATATCAGGCTAACAATAGCAAAATAGTGCTACTGTAATGATTATAATCTACATGTTAAACCATAAAGAAATTGCGAAAATGCATAGAAAAACAGCAAATCAAAAATTGTGACTAGCGCCATCAGTGAGACTTGCGCCAACTAATCTTGTGTTATATATATTTTCTATGGTTAAAACAAGACCATGAGAAGATTGAACTACGGTAGTTCAACTACCTATTCTCACTTCACTCCTAACTTTTGCCATAACCTCTCTTTTAGTTATCCAATTTTAACCTCAAATCACTTCACACTCCCCGGTGAAAAAATGACGATATTTAACTTGCTCAAGTTTTCACAATCAGTGCCAAAATTGTCCCAGATATCAAAATATGGAGTACAAGTAATATTGCAGGAAATATAAATTAATGAGTCATTTATTTTATACAATTTACTTTTAGAGCCTTCGTAGCATGTCCAGTGAAAAGTATGCTGACCATAAAAAACTTGAGAAAATTAGAAACATTGGAATATCGGCGCATATTGATTCAGGAAAAACAACACTTACAGAACGAATACTGTTTTATACCGGGCGAATAGAAGAAATGCACGAGGTTAAAGGTGATACATATTTTTAAAATGAAATAATCTAATAACTTGATTACACTGCAATTTTGAAATTGTTGTTTACAGAAATTTAGTGGCAAATAAAAAATATTATTTTAGGTAAAGACAATGTAGGTGCAGTAATGGACTCAATGGAATTAGAAAGACAACGTGGTATAACAATTCAGTCAGCTGCCACTTACACCATTTGGAAAGACCACAATATTAACATTATTGACACACCTGGTCACGTGGATTTTACAGTGGAAGTTGAACGAGCATTGCGTGTATTAGATGGTGCGATATTAGTTTTATGTGCTGTTGGTGGTGTTCAGAGTCAATCGCTAACTGTTAACCGCCAAATGAAAAGGTATAACGTTCCCTGTTTAGCTTTCATAAATAAATTGGACAGAATGGGTGCGAATCCAGCTAGAGTGATCTCACAAATGCGTTCAAAATTAAATCACAATGCGGCTTTTGTTCAACTACCTATTGGATTGGAATCAGAAAATAAAGGAATTGTTGATTTAATTGCACAAAAGGCTATATATTTCGATGGAGATTATGGAGATATTATAAGGTATGATGAAATTCCTGCTAATATGAGAACAGAGAGTTCAGAAAAAAGACATGAACTTATAGAGCATTTATCGAATGCTGACGATCAAATTGGTGAATTGTTTTTGGAAGAGAAACCAATCGAGGAAGCTGATATTAAAGGAGCTATTCGTCGTACTTGCTTGAAACGTACATTTACACCAGTTTTCGTGGGTACTGCTTTAAAAAATCGGGGTGTACAACCTTTACTGGATGCCGTCATAGATTACCTACCTAATCCTGGTGAAGTTCAAAATATTGCTCTTAAAGAATGTGAAGGGCAGGAGCCTACAAAAATACCATTAAATCCAGCACGGTCAGGAAGTAGTCCCTTCGTAGGACTGGCTTTTAAATTGGAAGCTGGTAGATTTGGACAATTGACATATATGAGGTGCTATCAAGGGATGCTTAAGAAAGGTGATAGCATATTTAACGCTCGAACCAGCAGGAAAGTACGAATATCTAGATTGGTAAGAATGCACTCGAATAACATGGAGGATGTTAATGAAGTTTTTGCTGGTGACATATTTGCACTTTTTGGTGTCGATTGTGCTAGTGGAGATACTTTTGTAAATGACTTAAAACAGGAGATTTCATTGGAGTCAATTTTTGTACCTGAACCTGTTGTTTCCATGGCTATTAATCCAGCAAATTCTAAAGATAGAGATAACTTTTCAAAAGCAGTTGCAAGGTTTACAAAAGAAGATCCCACATTCCATTTCTTTTTTGATAATGACAATAAAGAAACTATTGTATCTGGTATGGGGGAGTTGCATTTAGAAATTTATGCTCAACGTATGGAAAGAGAATATAACTGCCCAGTTGTATTAGGTAATTTAAAACATATTATTAAATCTAAATAACATATTAATAAATCTAATTTTAAAATATAGTTCTATCAGAAAGTAGGGAAAAAATAATATATCTAATTATATTCTGCATATAAAACTTTTTAAATAAAAAGAATAAAATAATTAAAATACATATATAAATATATATGATTATTCTCTACTTAAATTGAAAGAACGAAGTATAGACTAATTTGTGGTAAAATCTTCAGTTTAACTCATAATAATTGAAAGATTGAACTTTATTATATGAAATTAATTTTAGGTAAACCAAAAGTTGCCTTCAGAGAGACTTTAGTCAGCCCTTGCGAATTCGATTATTTACATAAAAAACAATCTGGTGGTCAAGGACAGTACGGAAGAGTGACGGGAGTTTTAGAACCATTAGGTCCTAATAAAAACACTTTACTGGAATTTGTTGATGAGACTGTTGGCACTAATATTCCTAAACAGTTTATTCCTGGAATTCGTAAGGGGTATCTAGCCATGGCTGAGAAAGGCTTGCTCACTGGAAACAAATTGTCTGGCTTAAAATTCAGACTAATTGATGGTGCTCACCACATTGTTGATTCCAGTGAATTGGCCTTCTTTTTGGCTGCCCAGGGTGCCATTAAAGAAGGTAAGTTGCTCAACTCTAGAAATAAAAATATATAAAGTTCTACAATAAATGTTAACATTTTAATTTAATTTTTTTTTAAAGTAACTATGTTAATATTGTATGTACTACTTCAGTTATGAGCATTTCACACACATTATATTGTGAACACATTATTTAAATAAAGAAAACACTTAACTTAAAAATCAAAAATGTACCACGAAGTAAACACCTCCGAAATTCAAGAAGTGAACACATTAAATGTACTCCCTCCTTTAAATGTTATTTTAATGAATAGATATAAATTAGTTTAGGCTATATTAAATCACATAAAAATATAATTTACACTACTTTTTTACTAATAAAATCTACTTTCCTTTTAGTATTCCAAAATGGTGTCTGGCAAGTACTAGAACCAATTATGGCTGTAGAAGTAACAGCCCCTGATGAATTCCAAGGTGCAGTCATCGCCCAACTAAACAAACGTCATGGTATTGTGACAGGAAGTGAAGGAACTGAAGGATGGTGCACAATTTATGCTGAAGTACCATTGAATGACATGTTTGGTTATGCTGGTGAACTCAGATCGAGTACACAAGGTAAAGGAGAGTTTTCAATGGAATACAGCAGATACTCACCTTGTTCTCAAGAATTACAAGAAAAACTAGTTGAAGAGTACCAAAGATCTATAGGCATAATCACTGATAAGGATAAGGCGAAAAAGAAAGGAAAAAATTAAATGCAGATAATAAAATTAGTTATATTAAATAATATATGAATGTACATATGTGAACGTATTTATAAAATAAAAGTTTTAATAAAAAAACCATATATACTAATACTTTTGTTTTATAGCAGTTGCTATAAACTCTGACATTATAGGGTAAACGGGATCAAAGTTTGCAAGATTCTTCTGTCGGATAATTGCTTCATATCTTTGTAGAGCACCAGCAATTAAATCCAATCTAAAACCAATTCAAATATCAATTTATTAGGTATAGAGAATTGTGTACCCACTAGTTCAAATAGGAAACTCAACTCAAATGTTAATATTTAAAATGTACTTAAGTAAAATTGCTCTTTTCAATATTAAATAATGGTTCTTATGTTTTACTAATTTTAAATAACACATTCACAAATTATTGGCTGTCATATAATCTTCATGAAATTAAATGGAATATGTTTAATCAGATTTAATTAATTATACACCATTTATTTTGTTATTAAAAGACAATTATGAATTCAGCCTTAGAAATAGATATGGAATTTTATGTAATAATAATTTACTCATTGTTTAAACATAAGGAGTAGATGTTCTGTTTCCTCCTTAATATAAACCACTGGGTGATGTGTTAAAAATAATTATTATAAAATCTTATAACTTCTTACCTGTCACTTTCAGAAGTATGTTCATCTAACCATGTAGACAATTTGGTTATACTCCAACCTGTATTTTGATGAGGACTAGCCAACTCTGTGCTAGCATAAGAAAACAATAAAAATAAAACTGTGCTATGAGGCACAGAACTTCCTGGCCCTTGACTCGCAACTATCTCTGCAGGTTGCAAATTAATTAAAGTAGCCATGGACTTGAACAAACGATATGGTCTCCCTAAGTCTGTTAAATAAGGGCACAGTATTTTTAAAGATTGTTCCAAATGATTGTAGTCAGATTGCAAACGAACTCTTCCACCCTGTGATAAAGGTCTAAGTATTGAAGAATGGCGAACCATTAACTCGATACACCTAATAACAACATCACTGCACCTATAAAAAAATTAATTAGAAATTGCCAACGTCTATTCCAAAACCTATACTTTGCACTTAAAATGTCTTTATTATCAAAACTAGATAGATAAATCGGATATACTCTGCTGATAAACTGTATTAACTCTCTCATATATGGACTACAAGAAATGTTAGACCTTGTCGGTACTTGTAGTTTTGACCAATCGGTTTCTAAATGTATTGTAACCAGGATTGTTTCAATAGTAGTTGTGATGGAAGCTAAAAAAATAATTAAAGTATTTTTGAAACAAACAAATTCAAATACATACCAACTAAAGGTTGCAAAATGGCTCCTGTTAAATTATTCAGCCCTTCTAAGCTATCTGTGATGGTTGAAATGCTGGTGTTTGATAAAGTCTCTTTCATATTTATTAGCATCCTATTAATTTGTGACTGTAGGTAAAACATAGCATTAGCCAGCTGAACATTCAATTGTTGTCCACTATTTGGAGCACCACCTTTACAAAAATGTGAGTTATATAAAAAAAATATTCAATTTGTAAATAAAATTAATCATAGAGACTTCCATAAATATTGTAACTAATTTTCATATCATACTTAAATATGAAAAAATGTATAAACCTCATAAAATACGTACCTATAACCTGACATGCCTCAGGACCTGTGGCGAGGAGTTGCTCAGTTTTTACAGTATATAATCGAACACACTTTGACACATTTTTTGCAATTTTTTCTGTTAAATTTACTTCAATTAAAGCAACACTCAACTCACTGTAAATAAAAGTATATATATTACTCATATATCACATAAAAACGTTTTCTGTTTTGAATATATAAATTAATGAACTATTTACCTTGAAATGTTTCTAATCAAGCCATCGATTTGATCATGACTAGGTGCAGAATTTTCCATAACAAACATCGCTTGTGTAGGTTCTAATAACCTGGTCCAAGATGTAGTCAGATAAGCATTCTCACATTTCTCCAATATCGCTCGATTGAACTTAAATGGTTCATAATTTAATTTCTGAATCATATCATAATAACACTTCAACAGCTTAGGATATTCTTCCTCCAGCATTTGTTGCACTGAATTCGTTGCATTGCTTATTTCATTCATAATAATATCGCCAAGACTCTTCCAAAAATTTGAGGCCACATCATTCATATCGTTCTTAATTTGAGATAATGTCATTTGAAGAAATCTAATCTGTAAAATATCCACTATTAATCGGTTTCAGTTTATGTGAAGTGCTTTCATCAATAAATTAAAGCTAAGATTATTATTAACTTCACTTATTTATTTAAATATTTATTTCGAAAACAACACGATCATTAATAATAAATAATTTAGTTAGTAAGGAATAAACTCAGTTTTAATTTATTGATGTATAATAATGTTTTTAAAGGATTTAAAACAATTAGATTGCTTTACAGCACCCACTCAGTGAAAATTTTAATTTAAATTAATCTGTATAGCAAATTATTAGCTATTAAAAAAACTAATTAATTTAGTGAAATATGTATTGCAATATTGTATTCTAATGTACAATTATTTAAAGATACCTGTTTACATTGATGCAACATTTCCTCAGAAAATGTTTTCTCCAAATCACTCCACATTCTCGACCTAAATCCAGCAGAAGAAGTTAAATTTGCACGTCCAGGGCCTACTTTCGATTTACCAGAACCACTGTCCAAATTTACCCTGATGTCAAATGTTGTTTTCAGACTCTCTCTACACTCGCTCAAAGCAATATCAACAGCATTCTGTGTGGCTGATTTAATGGTCCCTAAATTAGTAAATATCTAAAATAATAAATTATATGCAAATTGAACACTTAGGATATCTAAGGAAAGTTACATTTAGAGCAGTGTTTGTTTGAGCAGAATTTTCATTTATTATCCCTTGCATTAATGAGCTACTTGCTAATTTCACAACTTTTTGTTGTTGAGCACGAATATTTCTTAATTCTGAAGTTACAGCATCAACATCAGTAAGGTCTGGATCTGCAGCTAATTGTTCTGGAAATTATAAACAAAAATAAGGTGATAATACTATAGTATTATTCTAAATGAAAAATTGACAATTTTAACACTACAGTAAATTTGAAGCATAAACATTTATAATAAATCTGAAACTAAACTCGATATATAAAATTGAGATTTTATTCTTAACAAAGATTTAGCAATATGATCAAATGTGTACATTTATTTAGTCATACTGCTGAATCTCAAAAACAAACTTTGTTAACAGATAAATTTCACAAATACTAATTTGATGTAGAATTAAAAAAAATGTTTGACTAATATTGCCATTTTGTTAATCATCATTGCATAAGTAAATATTAATTTCTCACCTAATTCCTGCAATATTGTAGCCTTTTGAACAGGATCATTAATATTACTCAATCGTTTACTCAGCTGCTGTATACGACTAACTTGCCTTAAAATGTGACTTGCCAAATGAAGTCTTGACAGTACTTTTGTATGATTTTCTAGTGCTTGATATGGCCCAACAACCTGTAATAATTGTAATGAGTATCCAAAAACAACATTCAACTTAACTTACTTGTTGCTTCAATCTATCGGCATTTGCAACCAGGCTTTGAACATGTGTATTCATTGTGTTCAACACGTTCTCCAATTTCGTGGCATGATCAGCTTGCTGCAGCAAATCGTGATGTTTCTCTAATACTTGTTTATGCAATTCTTTATTCAGAAGCTCAATGCCTTGTCCTAGTTTTTGCACTTGTTCGCTGATCGAAAGGCTTTGCTGCAGACCCGATTTTGCCGAAGATTGCAGGAAATATTGGTAGAATTCTGCAAATTTTATGGAATTAATACTCTATTAAGGTTATATTTTTATTACTCACCATCATTTTCAATTTGATTTAAAATTTCCTTTTCCTGCGTCATTTTATATGCAACGTCAACATTTACACAAGCTGTATTTAATTAACTTATCTGTTTTACTTTTAAGTCTACTTTTGGAATAAATACAATGAAACGTAACGACTTTGACAATGATGATGGTTTGTTATTATTTTAGGTTATGTTTAGTTTTTAACCTTGTTGATGAAGATGATGATTTATTAGATATAGTTATTTCATAAAAATGAATCCAATATTTTGCAGATATCTGTTCAAGGAGAATGTTTTTCGGCCCAGCATATTTGTGCAGATAACAAGGCTCGGTTCTACAAAGACTGTTATTTTCAAGCCAAAAGATTTCGAAAAGCGTGAAAGAGAAGCACTCAACTCAAAATGTGGAAAAAGATATGCTCTAATGAAAGTCGAAGAATTATTAGGTAATTATAAGCCATTAATAGTTATGGAAATAATTGTCTTTAAAAAAAATATTTTTTTCTAACAATTTAAAAATTATTCTGAATTAATTTGATGATATTCCATAATTTTATTAACTTATTAACTAACTAATTTGGCTAAATATGTAATTATATGTTAAACAAATTATAATAATATTCAGTGAAGTAACAAAAATAATAAGTACTCTAAATTTTATATAAAGCCCATACAAATGTGACTCTAAGGTTACATATTTGATATCATCATATTATAAATTCCATATAAACATCCACTTGATAAATATATTTTGTTTTCTTAAAACCTACAATCTTTCAAATAACAATGGTACGTAGTGAATAACAATGACTGAAATGTAAATAAACTATATTTTTAGGAGTTCGGAAATATACAGCTATAGACATGGTGCTGAAAAACAAAATACTATGTGAAGTTCCAGGCTACGTTATGGATGAAAACTATAAAATATGCCAGAAAGAAGGTATAAAACTTTCTACTTGTATAAAGTTTCCGGAATTACTAGCACAGCCCGATTTATTGAAAAAAATTAATTTGCTACGAGATGTCCCTGCTGAAATCAATCAAGTGGCGCCATTGGCTAATATGCCTCTGAAAGATTTAATGAAATTCATAGGAACGGATGAAAAGATTACAACAATGATGCTAAGAGTCAAAGAAATATGTCGAGTATTAGAAGTAAGATTTGGATATTTAATTAATGATTAAGTTTTTTTATACATATAATAATGATTACATTTTAATGTTTAAATTGTGATGATACATATTTTTATGGCCATAATAATAAGCATGTTTTAAATACTTTAAAATTTAATGTATAAATTACAACATATATTACCACACAGTGGCTACACCAGGTAGATGATTATACATAATTATTTAAGGCTTTTTAAGTGGGTAGTTGGCAAATGTTTTTTTTTTATGTTCGGTTACTTTATTGCGTTAACTTTCCTTAATCTGCTTAATTTATTAGAACTTAATTTATTATTGATTTTCAGACGACACAAGATGTAATATTTGAATCATTTGTAAAAAGACCATTTTTAAGGCGTATGAATTTAGAAAGACTAGCTGAAAATGTAAAATTGTTAACAAGTAAGTTGTAAAAAACTTCTTGATTGCTGACCTATTATTTTATGGATGTATTCTAGAAAATGGTGTGACAACAGATGAAATTGTAAAAGATTGGTGGGTGGTACAATACAATCCACATACTATCCAGTTGAGAATCGATTTGGCTAAAGATGGAAATATTGAAAAAATAAAAACTTGGATGATACGAGGTCAAGTAGATATATTCGAAAAGTAAGTATAGTATGTTGATACTTATCGATAAGAAATAATTTGCTTTGCTTTTTAATTTACAGCAATTTCAGATCAGGTTTTTTTCTCTATTAGCTACATACAATATTTTTTATTTTCATTGGTTTAATCTTTACACAATTTTGTAAATTATATATTTTGGCATTGTAAATCATAGATATATTTCTGTGTTTTATCAAATAAGAAAATTTTGAGAGCAGATTATTTCAATTTACATCAGCATTTGTAAATATGTTAAAGCCTGTTATTAAACTTTTCAAAATAATAAAACATTAATAAAAACAAATTAAGTAAACACTTAACTAACGCACTTACTATGTTTTAACCACTAAAAATTATGTAATATATATACATATATTACAAAAACGCACGACTTAAGTTTCGACGGTTTAATGTCATTATCAAGTTAAATTAAGTATATTCAAAAATTTAATAATATATATATTACTCTTTTTTAGTTATGTGAAGAGAAGATCTGAAAACAAACAAATATTAGGTGACAACACCTTGGCAGAATATGTAGCATTACGATTAGACTGTTCTGTAGATCAAGCAAAGGCTATGATGACAAAGCTACCCGCAATAAAACATAAAAGCATGAAGAAACTACAAGAAATAATAGACTTCCTGTATTCAGAAGGTTTCAAGCCTTACCACATTTGCCGAGTTCCGAAAATATTACTTCACAGTGTAGAGACAACAAGGAAGAGGATACGTGAATTAGAAAAACAGGGAATGAAAATGGATAGCCTTCACATGTTAACGAAAAGTCAAAAGCAGTACATGCAGTATTATGAAGCGTTGGTGAAGGGTAACAAAAACAAAATAAAGAATATTGCAACTTAATATCGTTTATTATACCTATATTTCACTAGATGCCTTTAATTTACTTTGGGTCAGAGAACTGCTCGAATTAAAATGTATGTACAGTACGGTTGCTGAAAGTCTTGCTTGTAAGTCCTGCTGGTTCAAGTCGTGGGCCCATTCAACTCGACCCCAATGACCCAACTAAAATAATGTTTTTGATTTATATTGATGTTTAATTTTTTTTTAAATACAGTACCTGAAATTCTTCTTCCAGTCTAGATAACAAAACAGCTTTCTCTGGTGTGAGAAATCTTTCAACACAAGCCGTTGTTAAGATTGGTGATTTTAAAGTGTCAACAGCATATACAAATCCTGTAATCATAAAATTTATTTAAAAGGTAGTATTTTTTATTGATAATGAAACATTTTATATGGATACAAGGTGTCCCAACGAAAATTTATATTTCTTATTCCCAAGGGGCGCGGAGGATATGTCTCTTGAGAATTTAGGCGCAACGGAGCGTTTGTCGGCAGCGTGTGTGAGTTTTAAAAAAATTGCGATTTGGCCACTGCAGCAGAGGCCAGCATACCTCTCATACGAAAATAGTTGAAGACCTAAGACTGGGCCCCTATAAAAGTCGATTGATACAAGAATTAAGGCCCCAAGATACTTTTCAAAGTAAAATTTTCCTTAGCAAATTGATCCCCAGGAGAGGTGGCATAAGTCCTAATTTAACTCCTATGAACTTTTCCTTACCCCACAGGAAAGTCTTAAATCTAACGTTTATGCCAATAGATCATATTCCCTGGCGTTTTAGAAAGAAAATGTCCACCACAAAATGGCATCCACCATAGAGTCTACCTGCTTATAAAATCATTCTTTAATTCATTTATACTCTTAATCAATTACCGTTTAAAGCTGCAAAGTTATGGGATAATAAGTAACGGCTTAAATTTATTTTTGTTTCATGGCTGATAGTTGGACCCCCAATATCCCTCGACTTTTGTAATTCCACTGAAAAACGGTCACAGAACCATTGAATAACAGGATCCCATTCTTTTACTTGAAATTTATAGAGTTCATCATCTTCCTGTAACAAAGATAAATTAATGCCTAGTCTATTAATTTCTAGAAAAAATAATACATATAAAATGTAAATATTAAACACAATAATACATACAAAAATTAATATTTTTCATGTGCATTTCATTACAGCTTGAAACTGATGGAATTCTTCTACTATGTCAGGTCTGTGTGTTTGTTGAATTAAACAATGGTGTCTTTTACTAACACTAACTTTAAATAAATAGACTTTACTCCTTTTCTGCTAGCTAGAGACTGCCTTAACCCTTTCGCTGCTCTACACGTGTATATTCGCAAAAAAATTATGTGTCTCGTACGCTCCAAGCGAGTATTTTCGCAACATTTTTAAAATAGTTTCCTGCACAACACGACTATATTGCATATGTATGGAAATCTACGAGCGTTTGCTACCCTGCATATTTGATATTTTGAAAAGTTGGCTTAAAAACAGCGGTTAGAATTTCAAAAAGTGATGCGCAGCGAAAGGGTTAATATTACACTGGTTACATTTATAACCACATTCATATGTTACTACAGGTGGTTTCATATGAAACAGACCAGTAGTTACAACGGATGGTCTCTTAAAATATGCCATTTTGTTTGTTAATATTATTCTGCGCTAATGGGTAAGTTGTGTACATTCGTACTTGTAAAAATACATTGTGAATGTACATCAGTTTGAATATACGTACAAAAGAAGCTAGAACAAATGCTACTTGGATACTCTTATTTAAATTAAAATCTCTATATAAAATTTATATCTTACAAAATTAGTAATTGTTTTTTGAGAGTTAATAATAACTATATCTATAGCAATAATAGTTATTTATCTACGACTGCTTAGATAAGTGACGAATTTGACATTCATTTGAGTTACGTAATGAAACTCATTACCTAACTAGTGAGGTAATGAAACTCATTACCTAACTAGTGAGGTAATGAAATCAAAAACACACTCATTTTTTAATACCAACTAACGATCACACAGACTTGAAGGTTTATAGCGTTTCGAAATATTTTCAAAATATACTAGAAGTACCTTTTCACTTGCTTCATTTTTTATTTTCTTCTCATCGCACCATTTCCGCAAACATTCATAAGCTTGCTCATATTTAATTTTTGATTTTTCCGGCAATAACGTTGAAACTACCCGCGTGGCCGATTCTTCGATATCCGAAGGCAGAGATTCGAAGTCGCTCATTATTTCACAGAAAAACAGAAATTAGAAAATTAATTCTTGAAGTTTTGACTTAAATTGTTGACATTCAAATTACATGTTGCTATGATTCTACATACATACTATGATATTCCGATTTTTCGTCGAATTCAATTCAAAAGTATAATTTCCGTAATTCTGAGCAGTCGTAGATAAAAAGTTGTATCTAATACGTGGGATAAGGCATATTATCTGAGACTCATATGCTCTTACTTCGACTCGGGCTACGCCCTCGTCTCAGCAACTCACCGCATTCGTCAGTTAATGATGCTCTTATCCCACTAGTTAGATAAATAACTATTATCTAACTAGTGGGATAAGAGCTTACTTACCCCTGATTGAAATAAAATTGTATCAGTATCCATATAATTAATAATATATTCGGCTATATCAAACTTATTTAAATTATTTGGATTGTCAATAACTGTGTTACATAAAGTACTCTAAAAATAAAGGGTAATTATTGCTTGATAGAAGACAGAAGTAAGAACTTACCAAATGCATACTAGTTTGCACAATTTTGTCTTTCTGTGCATCCCATTCTGCAGCAACGGCAAGGGCGAGTGGTTCACTATCAACTACGAACAGGTTACCTTTCGGGGTCTTTAATTTCCTCTGATCTAGAGTAATCTCGAATTTCCCATTACTGTGTAAAATGCCTGTGTTCTTATAAAA
Organism: Ontholestes murinus; assembly: GCA_963969525.1. Lineage (NCBI taxonomy): Eukaryota > Metazoa > Arthropoda > Insecta > Coleoptera > Staphylinidae > Ontholestes > Ontholestes murinus. Next base: position 27,516,383 of record OZ018391.1, read on the forward strand.
TCGCTTTCTTGTTGCTGAAGAGTATTTTAGGTTATATAAAGTAGTACTAAAATTAATGAACATAACAAACCCATATGTCTAAATGTTTGTGTTATTGGTTTTAGTTGGGCATTTTGAGATAATTGAGATTTTAACCCACACCATCGGGATAATAAACAAACATTTCTTAAAAACATTTTGGAGACGATTTTTAGGTTAACCGGTGTTAAATCAGTGTCATTACCACTCAACCATTGATGTGCTGGGCTTATAAATAAATATTATCTTTACATTATTATTATAACTATATAATTGAGTATTAAGTATATAATTTAATAAATATAAATAAGGAGATTTTATGTAAGTATATTTATTAATTTTGTGAGATCCTAAATGATGAAACTTGATAACCTTATTTTACCACTTCATTTGTTTATATTGTTGAATTACAAGGGATATACGGTGGTAAAATAAAATAATTGAGTTTAATTTAAAGTGCCGGAGAAGAAAGAAATATTTGGAAGATATATTTTAGTAAGTTATTGTTAAATATGATATAATTTTGTCATTAGTCAAAAGATTGTTTCAGGTATCCGCTAATTTAACAATTGAAATTCTTTGTGTACTTTTGTTTAATGTATTTATTTTCTCTTTTAATAGCAATAAAAGTAAAATAAATTTGAGGTTATATATTGACGAATATGTGAAGTGGATCAATAAATAAAGTTCCATAATGAGCAAAATTAAATAATATTGTATACTTATTTCTTGTTTGATACATTACTCCAAGATAATTACAAAAATATGCATCGACCCTGTAGTTCAGCCGTTATTTATTTGGTTATTATGATTTGATTAAATACTATTTCTACAATATACAAAAATATAATCCCTAATGGATTTTAATACTTTTTTTACTTTAATCTTTTAAGTTAAGGTACTAGTAATAGTGCTTGGGCTATCAATCAAGGGGTCCTTCATTCGTATTATTTGTTTGTGTTACTTATTTGTGTGTGTAAATGAGCTTGTTACTTACCTGATTACCCCCATTACCCTAAAGCACCATCCAATTTCCACTAATTCCCATTTATTTTATGTTAAATAAATTAATACTCAACTGATTTATTTTACATTCAAACAATTGCAAGTGAAAAAATGTATTCAGATGAGTTATGTGAACTGTAACTAGGGTTTTAATTGTTTAAAAAGATTCTTATCAAAACAATAAAAGAAATATGACTTTTTGAGTACTGAAAAGTAAAAAGCAGTGTGACTAATAATTGTAAATAAATGCTTGTATATACAAGGTAAGTTGACAACAATAAATAAATAAATTAGATACTTTACCCTCTAATAATGTAAAGTTTTATTTTGTTTTTTTTTTACAAAATTCACATGTATACATACACATCAACTTAATTTGGTAACAGCATAAAATTAGTTTTGTGTAATTTTCATGTGTTCACAATGCTTCGTTTATGCACCGAACAAGTACGGATGTTTATAAAAACTTTTCTGTAAGTGAAAAATAATGGTTGCTAAAGTTATAAATTATATAAATATGTACATGATATAAATGGCCATACATATTAAGTATGTTAAAGTGCTGTACACTGTAGAAAATTAACAAATAATTATAAAAACACGAAAACATTTCGTAAATCTATTTGTAACACGCAAATTACTTTTCAATAATTCAATATCTTTCGAGGTATTAGCCAGAGAAGTAGTTGTTACAATAAGTGATTTCTTTTGAAGTCTTTATAAGACTAATTTGTTGAAGATTTACGAAATGTTTTCGTGTTTTTCCAATTATTTGTCTTATTTATTTATAGATAATATTCAATTCTTATTAAGACCTAGAAAATGTTGCTTGTCCTCTTAAATCATTAGAAATCGATAAAATTCTTAATTTGCGGTCGCAAATAACGTATTTCCTATTAAAATACACTGAAATTCAAACAAGGATGTTAGGTAGAACACCCGGTATATGCGTAGACATTCTATAGTGGGGGCAATGCGCTAGCCGTCACTCGGTCGATTGTGCCGTGCAAACGAACCACCTCGTCGTAATTTTAACGACGAAAACGTGTTTTTCGGTGGGTATTAATGAGTTCGAATCGATAATGCCCGCGAACAGTTTGCCATTAACAATGCAGAAAAGAGTTTGCTTTAAATGGCGAGTAATTACATAATCGGCGAGGGCAAAGCGTCATTGGTTAAATTTGAAATAATTGCGATTCACACACCTGCAGGTGGCCAATGAGGATAACAGTTTGCCGCCTCTGGATTGGCCTTGTGAATGATCTTGTGAGAGTTCAAGGATATTGATATTGTTACAAATAAGCTGAAATAAAGCTTGTAAACAATTATACCGTGACCGTCTAGCGTAGACGCATCTTCAAGGTGAGTTTTATAATCGAATTAATAAGCCGCCGTGCGAATGTATAAATTTTCCTGTTCGCGGTCTAATTTTTTAACTCCTACGTTCCGTGCAAATCCGAAAATAGCGTGTTTACAAAATGTGTTATAAATAATCGCGCTTTGTTCGCGACGCTAATTGTATTTTTCTACTTAATTATTACCGTGGATAAATTAGAAAAAAAACAATTATGAGTAATCTGTAATGACCAGTTCCTATAGCCAAAGGGGATTTGTTCCCACTACCAGGTTCAGTTGATGAGATGAGATTTAATCATTACAGCTAGAGCATTCGTGTGAATTAGATGTGCAAATATTTAAAGTAAACAGGTTTTGTACTATCGCATTTATAAACACTAAATAATTTTTAAAATTTCAGATGTCGATCTATAGAAAAGATAAATTGAGTAAGTTATTTCAAACGAAAGACTGGTCGGATTGTACATTCATGATAGACGATGAACGGATTTCTGCTCACAAATTCCTCCTCGCATGCACTAGTCCAGTTTTCGAGTCTATGTTTTACGGTGAATTAGCTGCTGATGAAATTACCATCGAGGATATTGATAGTGAGGTTTTCAAGAAAACCTTGGAATATATTTACACTGATAATGTGATCATCAACACTGTATTAGAAGCTTGGAGTTTGGTGTACGTGAGTCAGAAGTATTTCCTATTCGAATTGCAAAGGCTGTGTGTGGATTACATAAAGGAGAATCTTAGTATTAACAGTTTATTAATGAGTTATGAATACTCAAAATTGTACAATCAAAAGGTGCTAATGGAAAAGTGTTTGGAAGATATCATTATGTACACCAGGGGAATTATATTATTTTCGGATTACCATATGCAAGCAAACACTTTACATGGAATTTTGAAAGATAATAGAGGTAACATGACAGATCTGGTAATGCTTGCAGTAAGTTGGGGAGTCGAAGAATGTGCCCTGCAAGATTTGGCTCCATCGAAGGAGAATATATATTCGATTTTTAACAAAATTGGTCTATCAAATGAATTAAGGTTTAAGGGTTTTAATTTATACTACTGCAAGAGTATGCTGAAAACTGCTACTAAGGAACAACTGTATGTATTAGAGAATATTATTGATTTATGTGAGCAATTTTACCTCGATTACAATTATTCTCCATCACTTTTTAACAATAATAACGAGAGTAAAGACCTGAAATTTCAATTTAGGACTGAGTATAAGAATAGTGTTAGTTTGCGCATTACACATAACGAATTGCTTTCTCCGTTAGTGATTTGTAATAGAGACTGTTTAATTTTCGGTATTGTTGTGGCCACGAAATCGAGACCATTGTACGCTAAAGAAGATGATTATAGAGGTGGAGCAAATGTGTATATTTATGTGAAACATAGTAAGAATATTTCACATCTGATTTTTGAACACGAACAACAACATGCCTTCTTGGAATACAGTCATCTGCAAAAGATCGTGTTTCCTGCTCCTGTACTCTTCGAAGCTTTTAAACAATACATGATTTGCATTGAATACGTTGCCGACTGTGCGAGAGGTGAGGGTGTTCTGCTACGGTACATGTCGGATAAGTTGTACAAACATAAAAATGGCTCAACTGTGATACAATTTTTGGATGAAGGAAATGGATCTGTGTTAAAAGGGTTGTGTTTTTACGAAGCGTAAGATTTGATATTTTTATACACGTGACACGGGCTTTAATTTATTTATTTATTCACACAAAAATTTGTTTAGTGGAATATTTCTAGTAGGAAGAGATGTGGATAGGATTGTTGTAGCTGTGGCATTTGTTTTCTCCGTTAAATTATTAATTTCTGTTCCACAGCAATAAATGTGTATTTAAATTTTTAATCACTTTAACAGTATTTTCTTGATGTATTAATGTTCTAGCTAGAAAAATCTAATAAACAATATACAAGCTTTTTATTTATTATCCAACACCTTATTAATCTTATTTATAACTTATACGCATAAGGCATTGTCCATATTTTAATACCTTATTGTTAAAATTATATATAACCTTTGGAAAAGTTGTAGACCAAAATATAGATGATTATTACCATATCATTTTTTAATAAAAAGTTATGGTTAATTAAAATTTTACGAATTTTAGATTTAGAATATTTTTATAAACTTGACTTTCTACAAAAAATTTAAAATGATCACCCATTTTTTTTTTTTAATTTTATCATACTTTCTCTACTTATCATGTTATCAACCTTTAAGATAATATATTAATATATCGTATCTTTTGATCATTCTCAATGAACTTTATTTCAATAAAAGCTTAAATTTTCAAAAAGTTTCATTTGAAAACCGCAGTTTTATTAAAGATGTAACGAACAAGATTTTAAATGCACACCATAATAATTTAAATTACCTTGGGGATCTATTATGATGATTAATTATTTCATGGCTATGTGCAATTGAAACTCATTCTTTAAACTACAGGGAATTCACGAAAAACCCTTATTATCGGAGTAATTTTCTTTCATGTTACATAAACACTATTTTCAATTTTTTTTTTTAATAAACCAAGCTTAATAAAATTTAGTATAAATACACACATATTTACATAAATAATTGTGAAGCAATAAAATTGTTAATATCACTGGTCATGATCATTAGGTTTTCTTTCAAATTCTGCATTTGATTTAAAAAATATAATCATTGGTTCCAGTTCGTAGATTTATATGTGGATTAATTAATAAGTAGAATCATAATATTGAATACTTAAGTTAATTAAAAAAGATAATTATTTGAACATTTTAATCTTTTGATAAACTGAGGTGCATTTATATATTATTAAATTAAAATCGTCGCTGTTTATATGTATGTTAAATTAGTATTTATCAATGTATGATATGTGTATGTATATTTTAGTAAACCATATTGAATAATCGCACCATAAACATTCACTGAAATTACTTTATAGGAACTTATCTTCACAATTGTGATGTTGCTAAGTAAAATAGACAGGCTTAACAACGTCAAATGTTGCCGATAATTTTCCATAAGGCGATACCAGCGAAGTATTTATGATTTGGTTATTTTCACACACGACTAAAAATTAGATGCCTTAAGCAGAAATTAAATTCGAATATTACAATAAATAATAATAAAAGTCGGAATTCAATTTATAAGAATTATTATTATTATTTATTAGTCAAAATTATATCTAATGTTGTGATTTAAACACTTTATTGATATTATATATATATATACAATGTGATAAATCAAAATGTATATATTTATAAAAATCCGTTTCTTTATAATTTATAACTTTTATCTAATTACTTTTTTCTTTTTTAAGGAAAACTGGAAAACCATTTACGGTGTATGAAATTTTGTTAAGACCTGTTTAACTTTACTGAAAAATTGTATAAGCTTAAAATTACAGCTTCAGTTTAAAAATTTTACCGTTTTTTGAGACAGACAGAGAAACACGTTTACGCAGGAATATGTTAATAAAGTTGGAATTGGATACAAGGAACTCATAAACATACATTTCCGTCGAAATTTCGAATTCGCGAAAAATCACGATCTCGGTACTTATACATCGTTCAGGGAAAGTAAACTTCCAACGTTATTCCAAATTTATCAAAAGTAACAAATTGAATACATATAAAGAGAATATCTTTCAACTAAAATTCCTTATGCAATAAATAACAAGATGACAATTTGAAGGCACAAATATCACAAGAAACTGCCATTTCTTTCCAGTTTGTTTAAAAGATAATAGAATACAGTTTAATATCTACTTTGGCTCGAAACATGAAGCCCCCGCTGACGGCTACAGACACGGACGTCTTTTTAGTAAGAATTGGGATCAGTTTGGATACCTCAAGAATAATGTTTCCTGATTATATAAGGGGTAAGTAAAACAAATGCTTCTTCAATCTATTAATTGTGATGAAACTGTCCATTTTCCAATGTTAAATCTTTGGAATATTATCTGATTTTGAAATAAGACACTTGTTTGGTTTCATATTGGTATATTCAGTTTCCTGACACGTGTTTAGGTCAATGACCAGTCAGGAAACTGAATATACCAATATGAAACCAAACAAGTGTCTTATTTCAAAATCAGATAATATTCTATTTCCGTTTCATCAAGAGTGCAATGAACAAAGTGTTTACTGTGATAAATCTTTGCTTTGGCGCCAATAAATTATTGTACTATTAATTTATGTCAGATGCATTAAAATTTTAATAGTTATTTAAGGTACACGTGTAAAAAGTGATGCTTTATTGCACGAACTGGCGTTTAAAAACACGAGCGAGGAACGAGTAATATTTTAATGTCATTTCAATAATTCAATTAATGAAATCATATTTTACCCGCAGTGCACTAATGAGAGCGTTACTTAGCAACCAGTAAACAAGTTGCACAAATGTCGGACGCCATTATTATTTATGGAAAAAATGTTCGCTTTATTGTAATCGCTTCGACTTGCATTAAATGAAATCTTCAGAGTTCCAAAATCTGCCATTTCGTTTGTATTATATACTTTACTTATAGTTTATTAGTTATTTGTATCAATTAATAAAAAATTAATTTTTTCGTCGAAAATTTGTGCTATTCATTAATCTGTCAAATTTGACATTTCTGTGCAATAAAAACAGTTTGACATTACCTTGCAATAAAAACGTAAAAAAGCACTAGTGCTTTAAAAAGCCACTTTTACAATGAAAAATGATACAAAAAGCGTCTACTTTCTGTACGATCGTAGATAAATATAATTTTTGCATTATTTTTAATGGAACGCAATATTTATTTTTTAATTAGACCAAAAAGATATACAATAACTTGACGTAATTCGGAGTGCTTTAGAAGAGGAACTAAATCTTGAAATGTTATTGAACCACACTGAGATGTGCGATAGTAATACTAGTATTATTTATACAGGGTGTTCAATTTAAGTGAAGACATTGAAATATCTCGAAAACTACACATCGAATAAAAAAATCTAATGGTACGAAACTCGACCAACAACCCTCTACCCATCCAGGGGGTAGAGGGTGAGAAATAGAAAAGTTAAAATTGTTGAAAAAAGGGGATGTCGTGAGAAATACGAGGGGGTTTCGTAAAATAAGGTTCCCTATGCTGATGAGAAATAATGCGACGTGCTGGGAGAAATGTAAAACAGACCGTCTTCATTACATTACCTGTGTCTGTAACAGTTCATACAGTAGAATCTCACTCGAAGATAATTCAAGGTACTCTATGTATTGCGGGGATTTACCGCAAGATCATAATGTGAATTTTTACAGATAAGTTTCAGCAATCCGTTGTCCAATACAAGAGAATCCTACCAATCCTAGTACGATTTTAATTATTTTGAATGATTTGCCTTTTTCTCCATGTTGTCTCCGAATTCTTTTTCTTTTAATATTTCTTGGCCTCCTATGTGTTCTAGTTATTTTCTACAGTTGTTTGCTGTACTTGACATTTTTCTATTTGCGAAGTCTTTACAATGTTCTCGGCATAGTATCTTAACACGTTGACCGCTTTGTCAGTCACTGGTGACTGACATTGAAGTATTCCAATGGGCCACCTCAGTGGCCGGTGACTGACACTAAGTACCTACTTTAAACTAACTATTTAGCGCTGTCAGTCACTAGTTCCGTGTTAATAGTTACTAGGATTGCCTGATACGGCCCTTCTGTACGTTACTACAACTTGGGCACCTAATATTCCTTAAAACAGCCGTAGGTACAATCTCGGAAAATATGTACCATATTGAAATAAATTCCGTATATTTAATAAATAAAAATTCTCTCTATGTTTGTTAAAGTGAGACACGTAACTGACACATTACCTTACGGGGCGAAACGTATAATTTTTTGCCATTGGAGGTTTTTCAGTCACTTGTGATTGACTCATAAAAAACCCGTAATTTCGTCTAAAAATGCATCAAAATGAATTAAATAAGCATATTCTTACTCATTTTATAAAATAAAACTTAAAAACAAAGAAAACTTTTATTTTAAAAACTTGTTGGCAGCCAATGTGTTAAATAAAACATCTGCGTTTATGGCAATCGCCCCAGGTCGGTCTTCAGTATGCAAACTTCTTAAGCCTTTTCATTTATCTTGCAACATGTCCTTCTGTATTGTTGCATCAGTAACGAACACGGATATTCCATCCAGCAAAGGATAACTGGTGTCCACTTGAAAGTTCATAAAGTTTTTGGAATATCTCCTACCTCTCCTCTAAGTTATTCATGCTCTCGATTTTCCAATTTCGATTATATCCCTAAGGTACAGTAGTAGTAGTAGTGTTAGGCTATCGACCACGTGGTCCTTCCGCCATGTGTCATTTGTGTATTTGTGTGTGTGTAAATGAGCTTGTTACTTTAAAGGATCGCCCCCGTCACTCTAAAGCACCATTAATTGTATCCCAATGGTGAATGGTACCGGTCGCCCATCCGACTACTGACCCGAATCAACGTTGCTGCACGTCAGTTCGGGGCCGTAACCGATGCGCCACCACCGGCGTGTCCTAAGGTACATTAGAAAAGATTTTTAGCATAATTCTTCTAGTCTTTCGAATGTCGCAGGCGAATTATATAAACCGAATATGAAATTAATTTATCATAATGCTCATACATTTCCCAGCAATTTTGCTTTCAGGTGTTTTTTTCAGTTATTTTACGATTTTTTCCATCATTTCATACTTATTTGAATTTACTAGAAATTTTTGAAAATTAGTCGTGTTGTGACATGGTGTATACGTTGCCGAATCATCGGCATGAAACAGTTCCTGGGGATTTCTGGACTAAACGTAGTTTGAAAGTTGTGGCCGTATTGCAAGTTTAATTAAGGCTTTGTGTGCTGTTTCTATAGTAAACATGGTCGCTTCTCGGTCTTCGGGAGATACTTTCATTTGTTAATATAAAACGTTGGGAAATTGGTAGATCTCGCCATTTTTATGTGTATTTTGAAGTTTTTTTATATAACAGGACTTTGTAAAGTAAAATAAATATAAATATAAATGTGTTTAAATTGTCATCTTGTTAGTAACATTATTAAGTTGGTGGTCATCCTCACAAAAGCAAGCAACTGGAAGTTGAATCAGTTCATTTTTCGTGTCATTTAGTTAAGTTGGTATTGGAAATGATGTGATTTTTATAGTATTCCTAGATTTTATTTCGCTATACGAGGGTAGATTGAAAAGTTTCCGGAATAGGCAAGAAAATGCAGTAATTAAACAGGTTTTTATTTTTATTTTTTAACATAGTACCCTTGCAGGGCGATACACTTTTCCCAGCGGTGCTAAAACTTTTTTAAGCCTTCAGAAAAATATGATTTCGGGAACTCTGCAAAATAAGCTTTAGTGGCGTCGATGACCTCCTCATTTGACGTAAAGCGTTTGCCTCCGAGCCAAGTCTTCATGTTTGTGAACAAATAGAAGTCGCACGGGGCCAGGCCTGGAGAGTGCGGGGGATGCGGCACCACCTCGTAGCCCAATTCAACCAATTTAGCATTGGCGATTCGGGATGAATGGGCCGGCGCGTTGTCGTGGTGGAAGAGCACTTTTTTTCGCTGCAAATGAGGCCGTTTCTCCTTCAATATGCCGTTGAATTGATCCAATAAATCGCTGTAGTATTGTCCCGTGAGAGTTCTTCCCTTCTGCAAAAAGTCGATGTGTATCACACCTTGCGAATCCCAAAAAACGGTGGCCATGACCTTTCCAGCCGATGGGACAGTCTTTGCCTTCTTCGGAGCAGATTCGCCTGGAGAAATCCACTGTTTCGACTGCTGCTTGGTTTCTGGTGTGTAGTGGTGGATCCATGTTTCGTCCACGGTCACGAATCGGCGAAAAAAATCCGTTGGATTACGCTTTAACAAGGCAAAACACTCTTTCGAAGTGGTCACACGATTTCGCTTGTTGTCCATAGTCAGCAAACGCGTCACCCATCGCGCCGACAGCTTCCTTATGCCCAAAAGTTCGTGCACGATATTTTGCACACGTTCATATGAGATGCCCGTGGTCTCTACTATTTCGCGCAACTTCACTCGTCGATCGGCTAACACGAGATCATAGACTTTGTCGACCATTTCTTCATTTGGGGCCGTTTTTGGACGTCCACTGCGTGGTTCATCCTTGGTGCTCGTACGGCCACGTTTGAACTCGCTCACCCAGAAACTAATAGTCGAAAATGAAGGTGTGGATGTGCAATGAACTTTCTGCAAAATATTTCGTATCTCAGTCGCCTTTTTCCCATCCATCCAGAATTGTTTGATGACTGCAGGAAATTCGTTTTTATCCTTTTTTGCAAAAGTGCCTGACTTGCTTCACAAGATATCCAAGTAAACAAAAACGGAACGAAAATTTGACAGCTTACCTAAAATAGGTTAGCCTTGACAACCATCTCTTGCCAATTCCGGAAACTTTTCAATCTACCCTCGTAAATAGTAGCAGGTTCTTATATTGCAGATTGCAAACTCTATACCTTTGGTTGTGTTTGTGATACTTGTATTACTTTAATTGGCTTTTGTAAGGGGTCTTAGTTTCGCATCAAGGTGGAAATAAAACTCACAAGTGTTGCACATATAACAAATCAGTTAAGAAGTGGTACGGACTGTTCCCGTCTAATACCGAAAAACGAATGACAGTTTTGGTATTTTTCTTCGCCCCACACCCCGGGGCGGTTAGGGTGTACAATAAATAACTGCTTCTCTTCTCGGAAACATGCACATCTGGGGCCTAGGTGGAGGCTGTGAAGTGAAATCTGCATAATTTCAGGAACGGGCCCTAACGTGGCATCTAAAGGAGTTTGGGGGTCGTAACATGCCGCCTCCGTTGAAAAACTAAAGTTTTTAAATAATAATTGATGTACGCGCACCTTTCATTAACTTGCTTATTTTTACACGTTGAGCGCACTACCCGCACACGTTGCTGTCTGGGTAATATAGATATCCGTCATGTGGCTCGCTTTAGCCGGCTGGTAGTAGTCTCTATAGTAATCACTCTTGCGACGCCGTCATCTCCAGGGTGAACCTCGACGATCCGGCCCACTCTCCACATCATTGGTGGCAAGTTGTCTTCGTGAACGAGTTGAACTAGTTGTTCTACCTCTGGGTTCGTCTGAGAATTCTTACGCCATTTCGTTTTGACCTGCAGACTGGATAGGTACTCCCTTACCCAGCACTTCCAGAAATCTTGTCTAATGCGTTGAAGATGTTGCCATCTGCTTAGCTTGTTTAATTTGATGTCCTGCAGATCAGGGTCCGGTATTGACGTCAAGGTGTCTCCAATGAGAAAGTGACCAGGGGAGAGAAAGTTTGAGTCATTAGGATCTTTTGACAGAGGACTAATAGGACTGAAGTTCAAGATTGCCTCTATCTGAACTAAGAGCGTATATAATTCTTCGAAAGTCAATTTGCATTGTCCAGTAACTCTATTTAAATTAGATTTCACCAGTTTTTTGTTCGATTCCCATAACCCATCAAAGTGTGGTGATCTTGCGGGCGGAAAATGCCAAGTTATTTCTCTTGGCGTTAAAAATTCAGTATTTTTATTTTGAAATACATTATCTCGAATCAACCTATAGAGCTCCTTCATCTCATTGTTTGCTCCCACGAAATTCTTAGTGTTGTCACTATAAATATGCAATGTGACCCCGACGTGCAACAAACCGGCGCATCGTGGCTACGAACGCATCTGTCGTTAAATTCGATACTAATTCTATATGTATCGCTCGGGTAACAAAACAAATGAATATGGCTCCATAAGCCTTAGACGTTACTCTTGATATTGGTCCTGGCTTAATTAAAAAGGGACCACAACAATCCACGCCGCATGTGGAAAATGGTTTCTGTAACTTGACCGAAATCCCAAATATCCTGCTTTTCCAAAGAGTGCCTTGGAAATGGTAGCTATGTATATCTATGGACATAAACAATATTAACTAGTATGCTATTTTTCGCGACATCAAATTCAGCTTACAAGCCGCACTGGCTTAATTTACTTGGTCGAGTAAGTGTTATTCCTTATTGAGTTTTTTTTTTAGTCATCCTTTCAAGCTAGTCTTTTAGGTCGCATTAGAAAATGAATAAATCAGATTTTTGGCAGCTGTGAGTTATAAACATGTTAAAGTTGTCTTTGACCACATTATATATTCAGATGCTTGACTAAGTGATCACAGTATTAAGTTCGTTCACTTTGGAACACTTTTTTGCAAAATATTTGTCACACTCTAATTTAGTCCTAGTCGGCAATAACAATAACAACTGAACAAATATTTACAATATTCAGCTTGCATCTTTAAACATCATTATATATTATTGTTTTTTTAACACTTCATTTACATAAAGCATAGTTTTGCTGATGCATCATTTTGTTCAATTTATTTATCTTACAACCGTACTTTGACTTCTTGCTATTTTCTGTTCGTTGGTCCGTTATATTTCCTCTTTTATCTCGGAATTTTTTAAATATCTTTTCTTAAGATTTTTAGAATTTTCAAGCATTATCTCGTTGAACTTCAAAAATTCTAGCATTTTTTTACCATTACGTTTTTTATCTGAATTTTTTAGTAACTTTTTTCCATTCTCCAAGACTTTCTTTGGTATTTTGCAGAATATTTTTTATTATTCTTACAGATTTAAATTATTTTCCCTTTATCTTCTCGGATTTTTTAAGGAATCGTTTTTGCTGAATTTTCTTTCAAGTGTTACAAAATTAAATAAAAGTTATAGATAATAGGAAACTTAACAACTTTTATTTAAACAATACTTTTATCAATTATTAAAAGTTCTAGTTTAAAAGTGACCAATAATTTCTCGTATAGACTATTAAACTTTTTAGCATACTCTCTTACAAATTCTGAGAACTTTTCAGATTTTCCAGTATTTTCTAACAATATATCTTCTATTCTTTATCGGAAATTTTTCTAGATTTATAGAATCTTCCTTCTATTTTAGAGATTTTTGAAAATTCACCGTGTAACAGCGCGGTGTATTTATATACAACTTACTATGAATTTTAGACTAGATGTAGTCCAAAAGTTTTGACTGTGTCTAAAATTTAATTAAATCTAGCATTTTATGCTTTTAATGATACTATCGGCATTAATTCTAAGTAAGTTTCAGCATAATTTTATTCACAATGGAATTTTGTGTGATACACAATCGAAGGATTTGGTTAGAGTATTTTGCCCCGTTTCAAAGCAGTCACCTTTGAAAACTGTAAATTGGGAAAGGTAAAATATAATGAGTAACGATTTTTACATAAATGTGTATGTAGCGATTATGCTAACTTTCTTGACACATAATAAAGTATGTTATAGTTATTTTGCAACGATATTATAAATAATTTTTAATTAAAAAAATCATTTGATGCTTTTACGTTTATGTTGTTATATACCGGGTGTCTCAGCGTGCGCGCCGAGTAGCTTTACGGCTAAACGGTTTATTTTTTTCAAAATCCGTTTTCGCAGGAGTATGTAGATGTATTAGGACCACATTTTAAAATTAGTTTTAAATATACAGGGTGTCGCATAAAAGCATGGCGTATCATAGTTATGTTTTTTCTTATGGAACACCCCATATTTGATATTTTTTTCAGATTCTACATCAAAAATAAGGGTAACTTTCATTATAAGATCATATGCCTAAACCTAATAATTTCTGAAATATTTAAACAATTTTGGAAAAATTGACGTTTCGAAAAAAAATCATATCTCCCAAATAGGTAAATGAAAACAAATGAAATTTTGTATCAGTACATTAGACTAATGGGGGAATATTTTAGACTATTTGTAGTAATTTAAAATTTTAAGATGTTTTGGTAATTTAATGTATCTCCAGAAACACATTCAAGGTCAAATTTCTTGCTTACTTTAAATGGCACACCCTATATCTAATAGGCCTATCTTGTAGCAAATTTTATTATCTTTCAAAAAGTATAAAGGTATTCTACACCTAATACTAATAGTTTTCAAGATATATCCATTTTTGTTAATTTTCGACATAATAATTATTAGTATCAATTATTGCAATAAGCTAGTGTGTAGCTTTTGTTTATAAACAAAGTCAGTTGACACATTCGAATCATTTGTAACGACCGCAAAAATGAAATATTCCTTAAACGAAAGAATTAACATGATCCTAATAATAGGGGAATGTTATGAAAATTGTCTCTTAGCGGAAAGAGTATATCGCGAAAGGTACCCTGATAGGAGACATCCTAATAAGAAGACATTGGAGGAAGTTTTAAATATATTTAAAACCACAGGCAGTGTCAAGTATCTGAAAAAAACGAACTTCAACACTGTAACTAAGGACGAGGAGACACAATTACAGGTACTTACTTCTGTAATAGATAATCCTAGCACGAGTACACGTATAGTAGCTCGTGAGACTGGGTTAAGCAAGGCGAGCATATCAAGGATATTAAAAAAACTTGAATACCACCCATATCACTATGAAATTCACCAGCATCTGAATAATGCGGATTTCGAGAAGCGGTTAGATTTTTGTTTATGTGTTTTAAATAAAAGTGGCGATGATGAAGATTTTTTGAATAATATTTTATTTACGGATGAATCATCTTTTAATAATAACGGATCTTTTAATCGACGTAACTGCCATTATTACAGCACCGAAAATTGCCACAAATTTCAAATTACTGATCGACAACATCGTTGGAGTATTAATGTATTCGGAGGCATTTTGGGTAATTACGTCATTGGACCTCATTTTTTCGATGGATACTTGGATGGTCCCATATTTTTACAATTTCTCCAAGAAGAATTTCCATTATTATTAGAGAATATTCCACTGAATATTCGCCAAAACATGTGGTTACAGCTCGATGGTGCGCCACCTCATTTTTCATTGGCGGTTCGTCAATATTTAAATAGAATTTTTAATAGGCGATGGATTGGAAGAGGAGGTCACGTAGCTTGGCCACCTAGATCCCCTGATTTAACCCCCATGGATTTCTTTTTATGGGGGTATATTAAAAATCAAGTATACACCACTCCTCCCACAACTGTTGAAGACATGAAGGACAGAATTAAGGATGCATTTAGATCAATAACACCCAATATGCTAAGAAATGTTAAACTATCGTTTCAAAAAAGAATTGAATTATGCATTCAGTGCGATGGTGGTATTTTTGAAAATTTGTTATAAAAAAATAATGTTGTTATTATTTTGTTAATTTCATTTGTTGTTTATTCAATTAGTGTGTTAATTTGGAAATATCTCGAAAATCATTGGTTGTGTTAACTGACTATTGCAATAATTGATACTAATAATTATTATGTCGAAAATTAACAAAAATGGATATATCTTGAAAACTATAAGTAACAGGTATAGAATACCTTTATACTTTTTGAAAGATAATAAAATTTGCTACAAGATAGGTTTATTAGATATAGGGTGTTCCATTTAAAGTAAGCACGAAATTTGACCTTGAATGTGTTTCTGTAGACACATTAAATTATCAAAACATCTTAATATTTAAAATTCCTATAAATGGCCTAAAATATTCACCCATTAGTCTAATATACTGACACAAAATTTCATTTGTTTTCATTCACCTATTTGAAAGATATAATTTTTTTTCGAAACGTCAATTTTTCCAAAATTGTTTAAATATTTCAGAAATTATTAGGTTTAGGCATATGATCTTATAATGAAAGTTACCCTTATTTTTGATGTAGAATCTGAAAAAAATATCAAATATGGGGTGTTCCATAAGAAAAAACATAACTATGATACGCCATGCTTTTATGGGACACCCTGTATATTTAAAACTAATTTTAAAATGTGGTCCCAATACACCTACATACTCCTGCGAAAACGGATTTTGAAAAAAATAAACCGTTTAGCCGTAAAGCTACTCGGCGCGCACGCTGAGACACCCGGTATATTTATTAATCAAGTTTTGCAGCTTTCATTACATTCAAATAAGCTAGTGTTTAGTACCTAATTTTAATTTTAACATTTTCTGTGATCTGACAAGTTTTCTAAACATTTTTGTTTGGAAATTTGGTATGCCATTTCTCATGAGCGAAAATAGACTACTATACTATAAAATGCCATGTTTCTAATATAAAATATATCCAGAATGAATTTTACCTTGCCTATAAGATATTTTGGATTGTTTTTGTGACTGTTAAGTGATTTCAGAAAAATATTGATAAACATATTCCCTAAATCTAAATTGTAGGTTTAACTTTCTGACGATTCTTTTTTTATTTATGTAGCCAATTATACTGGATTTAGATTAATTAATACACATGTTAATAAAATTCGTTATTATTATGATAAATTGAAAAGAATACTGCATTTTGTTTATCGATAGATAGATATATTTTTAGGACAAGTCAGAAAGTTCACGAATTGCTTATTTGATTAGTATTCTTAAAAACAAAATTCTAAACCATAATATAATCGAATTTTAAATAGAAATTATAGTTGGGTTTCCCAGCAGAATATAATCAAACGATTGGCTTAGTTCCATGAATACAAATGTAAATAATAAACATGACGATTATGTGTAAATCTTGTTTTTTCTTTTTCTCGCATATGAACTATTTTATTTGTTTACTTATAAATCAATGCATTTAATTCCTAGTAAAGATTACCTGGTATATTTTCCGAGGTGTGCTACAATATAATAACTTCAAGGTCGTATTATCGCGTCATTCGCTAATTAAATCACCGGGAAATATTGTTTTTGCGCATTTATAGCATACCTAGAAATATTCACCACACCAAATATGCCAACATTCAATTTTGAAAGAAATAAAACAAATTCCATTACATATAAATAAAAATAATATATTTATGTATAATTTAAATTACAAAATAATTAGTAATAATACACAAAGGTAAGTCTTCTAACCTAATGAGAAAGAGAGAAAGCGACGTATTCACATGCAGAAAGTGTCCTACAAAATTAATACAAGTGTTCTTGCGTCAGTTTTATAGTAAGGTACGTTGTTGATTTAAAGACGGATGCCGGGATTGCGAGAGGCTACGAAATTCAGAAGTTCCTCGCTGTCTTCGCAGACGAAAGGCTTGACGTGATGGCAGGCAACGTCGTGCCACTTGATACCATCGTTGTAGAAGTTGTTGAGGATAGATAAGCAAGATTCATCATTACCCTAGAACAATAAAAAAAGTTTTAGAAATAAGTACATATTTAAATAGATTCTAAAAACAAATACCTTAAGAGTTACGAAATGCTCAAATTTAATATCAAAGTCTTTGTTGTCTGGTCGGTGGATACATTTCCATACCGGATTTATTATGCAAACTGTATTCAAAACACCATAAAAAAAGTAATCCTCGAAGTTTAAAAATTTTTGCCCCAAAGGAATTAACAGTTCAGGCACAATTATCGTCGAAACCAGTTCTTTTCAATTTGAGGTCATTAACTCCAGGTGCTCGATCGTGCATCACAATCGGTATTACTCTGCATAAATAATCTATTTATAAAAACGGATTGTTTCATTCCACCGATAATAATGTAATATTCGAGAAATTCTAATCATCGACCTGAGATGGACATTAGTGCCGCTTTGTACGCTCAAAGTGGGAGACAACCGTTACGCGATGGTTCCTTTGAGTGATTAAATTTTTTCGGCCTGAATTCCTGTTTAAGATCGGTTTACAGTTACCATTGCTATAAATATTGGCCTATTAAGAGGTGATTCCGAAGGCGTCATGTTACGGCAGGTGGATTTTACGCATTTCCATAAAAACATGTAAATTATGTAGCCACGACATATTGTTTTGCGAAGTTTAACGTTTATTTAAATCGGGATCCAATTAAAATTTATTAGCGTTTTTTTTATTTCTGAATTAATGCACGAAGACTGATTTCCGGTTGGGATTTAATTTGTTATACTTTTAACAGTTCATATTAATTTTTATTATTTGAAGCTGAAGCTCTCTAAACTATAGTTACAAGAAATGGAATTATTTTAATTGGATTTTTCTAATGTACCAAGAAGCAGAAGCTTCGTGAATTGCTTATTTAGAAATTGTATTAAAAATAATTAATATTGAAGTAATTGCTTTGTTAGTATCAATAACATGGATTTAGTTTTTAAGATTTGACAGTATCAAAGAAATTTTCATTGATATAAGTTGAAATTGCATTTTCTTCGGTATCAGATTCTTCCTCACAATTTTATAGTATAATCAGAAATATATGCATACTAAATTATCACAAGATATTGAAAAAAGGTTTTGACAAAATTGATAATATATATTATACAATAAATAGTGGTATAAAAACTTAAAAATTATTTTCATTTAACCTTTTTTAAAATGAACTACCACATAGTAACGGTCGCTACCATCATTTTCACAAGATATTGAATTATTGACAAGGTTTTCACAATTGTGTTGAAGTGGTTCAATAATTTATGTGCTCATTTGGATCTGAATCAATATTAAGATCTATTCTGGACTAAACCAACTTTTAAGATTATGTAGATTTTCGAGCAAAACTGACGGCTATTATCTGCATTTGTTAAGATTAGGAAATCTACAAGACTATTGGCAAAGGTAACAGAAACGTATATTAGTAACATCAGAGATATTATAAAATGTAGTTATGATGTGAAATAAATATATATTGGTTACTAACTGAATGGTACTGTATGTATCTACTTCTGCCAAATCATTAGTATATTTAACTGATTAGCAGTCAAACTAAATATATTAGAGGATGGCAAATAGACCAAATCATTAATATTAATAGTTTTGTAACTTGCAGTGACTGAATCTATTGATTCATTTCATTTTTAAAATGTGGGTTTTGTTATTATTTTCGATCATCGATGTCAGTTAATTAACTGTAATTATTATCCTAATTGATATCTTTAAACCTAGAATATAATTTTATCTTATTTTATACTAGATACACTTGAATCACCAAAACTTATCTTTACTTCTTTAAATCGCAATCTTTAAACCATTTAGAATTGGTGCAAGGATATAAATCCAATTTTAGATTGAGGTTATATTTTTAATAATTCTTTGAATAGTTACTTTATTCAGTCATCATTATATTTAGTTCTTCTACAATGATTAGATTTGTGCTTAATATTTGTCTGGGAAGTGCATTTATATGTTAATTTCAATCCTATATATTCCTAAAATGCTAAGTCAAATTTAAGGTGTTAGTGTTAATCTAAATTAGCTTCAGAATTTAAAACGGGTTTTAATATTTTAATGAAACAATTGATAAAACTTGGCTGGATACAAAATGATGACACTCAAAACTTGAAATGAAGGAAATAAAAATGCATTCGGTGGTTTGAAAAATTGTTTAAAAAATACTTTATATATTTTTCTTTAGCTTCAAAATTATAAGCACTTTTTTAGAATGAAATAGTTTTTAATATATTAATAAAAATATTATGTAACTCGACTTCATGCTCAAAACTTGAAATTAAAAACAATAAAAAGCTTTCAGTGTTTCGAAATATTATTAAAATATAATTACAAGGGGAATTCTAACTTCTAATATTTTAAATGGATTCATGAAAATTGGCTGGTAAACCATTTGGTAAAAGTTTCCAAAAATATAGACACGTTATTATAAGAGGGATTGGCTTCATAATAATAATTATTAATTAGAATGAAATTGGTTTTAATAATTTAATAAAATAATTCATGAACTTAATATTTTGGTAATAAAAGTTCATTCAGTTTCAAGAATTAAAAATTATAAGTACAAGTAAAATTAGCATCAAAATTATAAAACTTATTTAGAATAAAACAGTTTTTAATATTTTACTGAAATAATTAATACAACAAAATAGTGAGTCTCAAAATTTAGGAAAATAAAAATGTATTGTATAGAATTTATAAAAAAAGATATTACAAAAGGAATTAGCTTTAAAATGATTAATTTTTTTTGAATTATATAGTTTTTGATATTTCAATTAAATAATGTATAAAACTTGACTGGATGTAAAATTGCAATAAAATAAGTCAGAAAATGATAAAAATAATTCTTGAAAAATTAAAGGTGTTCTAAAAATTTTGATGCTAAACTATGTAGAAATCCAACAAAATGAAACACATTTTTAGATGTTTTGAAGAGAAATCTAAAAAAATGATTCAAGTGATGTTGTAAAATTCTAAAAATCTAGAAGAAATTCTCCAATAATTTGATAATTCAAGGATTTTTTTTAAATTTAGAAGATAAATTGGTGAATATTTTCGAAAATATAGAGCAAAAAACAGCAAAAAATGCAAAGGAAAGTAATAAAACCACAAATATATGAAATAGGTGCTTCACAGAAACATGCAACCACCGTATTTTTATTTTTAGATATAACGGACCAATATCCTAAGGCAGTTTGAGGCTGCATCAGCAAATGGATGCAGAACAATATTTTAATAAAATACAAAAAAGCAAAATGGCGACGTTCAAAACTGGATTCACTAAAAAGTGCATTCAGCGTTATAAACACATAAAAAATAATGACGAGATGAATTAGCTTCAAAATTATAAAGAAAGTTACACTTTTTTATATTTAATTGGAATAATTGATTAATCTTGGTTGATGCTAGAACTTGTAATTACGAAATTAAAAATGCATTTAACGCTTTGAACAATTATTAAAAAAAATAATAATTACAGGAGGAATTGGTTTGAAAATGTAAAACTTCTTAAAAATGGAACAGTTTTTAATATTTTATTGGCATTATTAATTTAACTTAGCTGAAAACAAAATGGCAACGGTCAAAACTTAAAATTAAGAAAATAAAAGTGCATCCAGTGGTTTGAGTAGTTATAAACAAAATAATTACAACAAAAATTAGCATCAAAATAATTAAATTATGTTCAGTACTGTACAGTTTTTTAGTACTTTAAATTAAATAATTTGACTAAAAACAAAGTGATGATACTCAAAAATTAAAAGCAAGGAAATTTAACTGCATCTAGTAGTTAGAAAAATTATATCAGCTTCTAAACAATAAAATTTATTTAACAGCTTTAAACAAACTAATTCTTGAAAGTTGGCAAGAGACAAAATTTCATCTCACTAACTGCAATTTTTTACCAATGAAGAATAAAAATGCATTCAACGTTTTGAAAAGCTTTAAAAAGTAATTAAACGTGAAATTACTTACAAAATTAACATTTATTATTAATACGGGGACTTTATTTTACTACTATATTTTATAACTGACAGTGACTATAGTCTAGTCATTTTGATAATATACTATATATTAGTAGTTTGTGTTTTCAAACCCTACTTAATGAACCACGAAGTAGACGCTTTTCCATCAAGAAATTTGTAAATAATCCTTCTGAGCTTTTACTGTTACTAGTTTAGTAAGTTTGCATATTAAGAAGAAAATGTGTAAGAAAATATAGGTCATACATACTAATAAATTAAAACTGAGTTTATTTCTAATTTAGCTTACAATATTTTAAGATATTCGCAATGTATATCTAACGTTTTAATAAATAAGCAAAATTAGAAACAAGCTTAGTTTAGTCAAAATACTTCAAGTTATTTCAAACCATTTATAGAGACATTGCTAATTTTCTATACTATTGGCCTATTGATGTTTCGCTCTCTGTACAGTTTTGCTAAACCACTAAAGATTAAGTAGAAATATATTTTTTTAAATTTACTTGAAGTCAATTTTTTTGACTAACTAAAATAAGCTTATTTCAAATTTGTGAAGAAAGTGCTGATATTTTGAATACAATTTACCAAAGATTAAGTAGTTCAAATAATTCTTAATACATGCAATGAGTTAAGATTATTTATATATTTATATGTAATTATATTGTTGTCTTCTTCCCTTAGTCCTCACTTCAAGATTTGTGGGGCGTTTTTTTATTATACTACATTGCAAATATGTTATTTGAAAAATTCTTTCAAGTTTATTTTAATAATGTTTTAATTTGAAATCATTGATAGGATTATGAAGTTGATTTTTTGGGTCGTTACTACTATACGTTTTTAGGATATAATTAATGGTGATTCCGAGCGCAGGAAGCGATTAGAAATAAAATGCTCATTAATAAACAAATACATAAAAATGGGCTAGGATCCAATTAACGAAATTCCTTAATAATCATAAAATAATATTACAAAGCCTCAATATCATTTCAGACTGTTTATTGTATAAAAAATTTAAACGTCAACAAACTTATTAAAAATTAAATTATCAATGTCATTTCCATTGACCATTCAACCGAATTCGACCATGTTTAAATAAATTTATGCGCATAGTGAATATGAAAATTTAATTTAAATTTACATATATTATTGATATTTTCAACAAAACAACAATTATATATTTTTGGATAATATTTGTTAAATAAAATAAGCAAATAATATTAATGTAATAAATTATATTCGTTCCACTGATAATAAATATTGATAAAATAAATTACCAACTAGATTATTAAACATTGAATGCAAGTATTCGTATTGATATTAATATGAATTATACAAAATATGTAATTTTTAATATATATTTTATCGAAATATTTATAATAGTAATCAAAAATGAGAAATATTAATTTTTTATATGTACTTTTATTTTCAGTATAATTTTAAAAATTATTATTTTGCACAACAAAGATAACTGTTTTTGTCTTAATTTTAAATTACTTTTTAGTAGTAGCAGAAGTTTACTAACGACTACGTGGTCCTTCCACTTTGTTATTTGTGTATAAATATAAATGAGCTAGCAAAGGGTACCAGTCATCCATCCGATTGGAAACTTTCGATGATATACTTTTGTTTGATATTGCTCATTTGTTTATAATTACCACATAGTATTTAATTACTTTTTTTTAAATAAAAGGCAATGTAACTTTTTATGTAATTTAAATTCTGAGATTGTTTATATAAAAATTATGTTTTTTAAATTTACTTTGAGAACGAAGAATGTTGATATGATAAAATCTTATTTTGAAATTTAATATTCAAAGTTGAATTATGTAACATGTAAAATGACTAAAAATGTTAAAATTATTACATTTAATTTCAAAGTAAGTATATAATGGACTTCATTAAATGGAGTAACTTTGTTCATATATAAACATTTATGTTATGCAACCCAATATGCGCTATTAGTGTTAATTTTAGTATAAGTTACTAAATAAAAATAGTGTATTGTTGATATAATAAGGAAAGAAATAATAATATACCATACACATTTTACACGCATTTTAATTTACTTCTACGAAACTAGTTTTAATTACACAGGAAAAGCCCAAAAATAAATAGAAGTACTACAAAAAAGTATTTTTCTTATTCAATATTTATTTAGCAGAGTAAAACGTAGGGCCTTGTAAGATTTTTAGCCTTTTATATAAGACCCTATATCTTGGAGAAATGTGGGTATAAAAATTGAGAAAAAATATAATTATATTTACGAGATAATAAGATTACTTAAATACATTTGATGTCTGGATATGGTACCTGTAAGCTTGTGTCCCGATATGTTCTGCTATGTTAAAGAAAAAACGGTTAATTGTAACTTTAATCTATCTTACAAACAAATATATACTAAATAGAAGATTGATTAAAACATAGAGAATTTTTCAATTCAGTATAGTTATGGATTGCCACATAGTAACGGTCGCAACTAGTCGCTTTAAATGAATGAATGAAAAATATATATTTAATATCAAAATTATAATCTAATATATACAAAAACAAAGCTTTTCTTTAATTTATTACTTCAGAGTATCCATTGTGTCAGAAATTTCAATTTGATTAATTCATTTCTTAAAGACCAAATTGTAGATATATATTAATGTTAATTGCATACTTTACTTGGAAATATTTTGATTCCAGGCTTGATTTGATTATTTTTTTGAATAGTGTTAAGTAGATTATATCACAAGGTTTCAAATTCGATGAAATAATTTCTGAATTAAGACGTGATGAAACATGTTTGTATTAATTTGATTGTTAATTAAACCACTTGGTATTTCTTCACTTTTTTTTAATTTTTCTCTAAAATTTTCGATTATATATCATATCTCCTTGAGAATGACATATTCGAAACTAGTCGGGGAAAAGGATAAAAAAACAAGTGAAACTATACCAAGTGTTTCAATCAACAGTCTAATCTTATGTTTTCTTTTGCACGTTCATCTCTAAGATGCTTTAATAATGTTTTAAATCCTCTAATATTGCCAAATCTTTAACGTTTACCAGTTATAAGATAATCTTTACTATCTTAACATTTTATATCTTTATTTTACAATACTTTATTATTAATATTTCATTAATTATTTATGTCGCAGGTGCAAACATTTGCATTTGCATTTATTTTTTGGTATTGTTGCTAGCTAATTTTCTCAGTATTTAAATAAGAAAAATCTGTTGTAACATGAATTTTATCCAATCTATTTTTAAAGACGACAAATGATCCATAGGAAAAGAAGAAATTTGGGAAAATCTTAATCTAGAGAAATATCTTTGCTTTATCTATAAAAATAAAAATATATCATCTATAAACGTTCATTGATAGGGATAACAGAGGTAAAATCATGTAGGAGTTGGTTAGAATAATTAAGAATAGTAGTATTGGGGAAGTTACAAAACAGGACATTATTATAGTTAAGTAGAGGGCAGCAAATCATTTTTGGTTTTTTACGGCTGTTTCTCAAGACATGCAGGGGTTTTTATAAGTTAGGTTTCTAAATAGTTTTGCCCTGGTTAGAATTTTTCTTTTGTTGGAAGTTGTATGCTTTTAAGTTCAGTTTTTGCTTATGCTCAGGCATTTCACGGAAGTAGAAGAAATAATGTGTAGAGAATTATTACAAATTCCTATAACAGTAATGGATTTGTGGGGATTAATTTTAATTTTCCATTTTCTAACCATGTTGCTTTGTGTACTTTGGAAAATAACGGTCATGTAAGTAGAAGATATTTGGAGGGATTAAGGTAAAGAGGAACAGGATTGTAAATGACCATGGAGAAAATTTTTCAGAGTATTGGAGACGGAGGTGATGTTTTAGGTAGTTTAGAGGGTGAAAGGAGGGGATAAAGAATTATTTTAAGTATTTATTTGTAAGGATATCAATGATACAAATTGACAGATTAATAAATAAAATGAAATTATTGGCAATTGGTAGATAACATGAGTCAAATGATTAATAACACGCAATTGAAAATGGATAAATTAAATAAACTATTAAATAAAATATTAAGAGTCCTTTCTTCACAAAATTTATGAATGCCAAATGTACATTTCGGCCACCATTTTCAATGATAAACTAATTACGTTGCAGCGCTAAACTATAAATGAATTAAATGGTACCAAAGTATTAATGACAATTTTGAAGCCTTATATGCAAGGGGAGAAATATTGAAAGACATGAAAATCCAAGAAAAAGAACAAATCCACATAGTTGTGATCGTGGCATAATGAAACAAATCTTGAAACTATTATATAATCTGGAAAAATTAAACTATAATTAAGTGACATAGTCGATAAATGATATCAATTTTTATATTTATTTATTTATTTATTTATTTATTTATTATTATTCTTTACTAAAAGTAACATTAAAATGTGATGAGATTTCTTCATAAAGTCTTTCAGTCTTAACACATGAAAGATGAGCAAGATTCCATGGTTCATTATTCTTTAAAATACTTTAATATAAATATTTAATCTCCTGTCCTTAAATTTCGAAACGAAAAATATACATATAATTCTGAAATGTAATGCAAAATATTATTCAGGAATCAAGGCGAAGATTCGAAATAGGTGGATTACAACGATTTGTGATGAAATATTATGAAATAATAATACAACGTTATAATACCATCTGCAAATATTTTGATGATCTATACATATTAATTTATTTCGATCTTTGGTTGATAATATCATTCTTGGCGATCAATTCGCATGAGACCAGACTAGAGAAGACCTTTTGGTCCTGGACTAGTCACAGAACAGTGATCGCGAAGGAGAGGTTTTAGTTGGTAAGAGTCCGACACTACCTTACTATAATGGTCCATGCAGGATTTCCTCTCCTCTAACCAAAAAAAGGTCGATAATATACGTTAGCTTCTGGAAGAAAGAAGCACGAGCGGATTTCTTATTTAAACATGTTCTTATACTCAAACCCTTCTTGTACCATGATATTGGAGAGGTGGGTAGGTGGTTTCTATTTAATTTAAGATGGGTTGATTTATCCCTTTTTAGGAGGAAACTTTTGACAGTCTTTATTAGCATGGCAGGTATATAAAACATACTACCATTAATTATTGTTTCTCAGACCACACTACATAACACTGGTTTAAACTTAATTTGGTGTCATCGTAATTGTATAACGGAAAAGTTGTAGTTTTTGCAAATGTTGAATCATACTGTAACCGTTTATTTGTTATATATGGTGAGCATACCATACGCATCTTGTTTCAATGTTTTCAAAATATACATAGGAGGTCACAACCTACATCTGCTTAGTGATTACTAGTAATACAAAATGTATCCAAATAAAATATGTAAATACATAATGGAAATACCGGATATTACAATTTCGATATATCTGTATTATTAAGAAAGGTCAATTTAATATACAATTAAATAAAAATTGAAAAATGAAAAGTAATTGGTTATAATATAAACAATAACTATATACGTGAAATATGTAAAGTAATGCCAGATTTCACTGCTATGAGAACGCGTTTTTATGTTTTTTTCTGTTATAAATTTTTAATAAAATATATTGTAAGAAAATATTTACTTTATAATAAATATATATGCAGTAAGGACTTATATAAAAAAAATTGAATTTATACCTGAGCGGCTTCCCTGTTGTCAGGTTGAGCTTGTCCGTATCCACCGGTGTGACTCCAGTCACCGGAATTCCTCTGGGTGGTGGGTCCGATCTTGGCTCCGGATCCGGACCAGAACCATCCGTTGATGTTTGGTGGCTGGAGGTCGGACCTGTCGCAGCCGGCGAAGTTGCATTTCCTGCCGGAAGTCCAAATGTAGCGCACGTTTCCGCGGGCGATGCGCTGCTTCACGAATTCGTTCTCCTGTGGCGTCTCCAAGGAGACGGCGTCCATGCAGTGTCTCCTGCAAATGTTACGGGAGTCCAACCAGTCGACCTCTAATCCTCTCGTTGGTTGATGCTCCCAACTGAAGAAGTAGGAATGTGTAACACCGCGGGCGTCCCTGTACGTCGCATGGCGCACTCCTAAAAAAATACAGATGAATCAGAAAATTGAAAAATATAATAATTGAATAATGGTTAAGGCGTTAACTTCGTGATATATATCTTGGAAATTTAAATTTATGTAAAGTGTAACTTTATAGAAAGTGTATTTATCAAAAAAAAACGGTTTGTAAAATACAATAAATAATCAAATAAATAGTTTATATTAAATATCTTATAATGACGTGCTGAAGTCAAAATTGTTTGATAATTACCAGTAGAAGTTGTTGAAACTATTAGCTTATTTTGAACTAATACATAATCATTTTAATCTCAAATTATATTGAAGAGACAACTTTCCATCAGTTAATTTCCTGCAAGTTTTGGAACAATACATGGATGATATTTGTTGGATTTTAAGAGTTTGCTAGTGACCGAAATGTACATCTAGCGATTAATAAACCAAGTGCAAAAAGTGCAAAAAAAGGCAAAAATATTACTTCAGTGGCTAGAGTACTCTGGTGGGTATTATCAACAGCTGCAATGTGCAATGAGTCGAGTGAAAGAACACCAGAAATCGTAAACTCCGCCTTCAAGATCTATGTTCCAAATTTTAAAGTGATTATTTAATGTATTTATCCATGTATTTTATGTATTTTTTAGCGATTAATAAACCAAGTGAAAAAAGTGCCAAACTAGTGTTTTATTTAATTAACGTGGATGAATTTTATTGGACCATATGATAGTCGTTCGGAACATAATTTCACTTTTTCTCAATAGAAAATTTAATTCTATTTCTACTGAGCCATATAAAAGTTCTATAATAATTAGAAAAAAACACGAAAATATTTCGTAAATGTTCTATAGACTCTATGTAGTAGTTTTTGGTTAGTTTCTAAATATGAAATGTAAAAACCAGTATTTTAGCATATTTTACTTTTTTACTACTTGAAAATATAAAAGTGCTGTTCAAGCTGGAAAAAATATTCGATGTAGGGAGAAGTAAAACAGTGGTTATGTACTATTTCTTCATTTTGACACGTGTTTTTTGAAAATTTGGTTCCGTCAAGAGAGTAGCGGAACAAGTATCCATAATATTCAATATGCATGAAGAATATGTATTACATAACGCCAGTGTTAAAACTAGTTTGAAAAATTTTGATCTATCAATTTTGTTGTTAGAGAGGCACCACGTTCTTAAAAGCTGGTTAAAGCTGATTGAGACATAAACAAAAACTCATGTGATCGCTAAGAGTTTAGATCTATCGATTTCGGTCTTTCATGATCTTTTGATACGCCTACGTTGAATATCAAAGCTAGACATATTGGTTCCTTATGTTCTGATGAAAAAAGAGTTGACATCTGCGAATTGCTTATTAAACGTTAAGAAAATAATCAAGTTTTAAAGCGTATCATCATTGAGTACGAGAAATGGGTTGTCTATAATAATGTTAAACTGGACATAAAATATAATCTGGATTAAAGCCCGAAAATCAATTTTCATCAAAAATATTGAGAAAATTAAACAAAAATGTTTACTTTGTTGATATCACACTTTAAAGTGTAAACGTTTTTGTTTAATTTTTCCAAGATATATCACGAAGTTAACGCCTCAACCATTAATCAATCAAAAATATTGAAGTGTTTGGTGGGTTTTCAAAGGAATATTTTTTTTATTCTGAAGTTTACTGCCATCAGCAGGACACATTGAATTATTTATTTATTCGTAAAAGGCCAGAATTGATCAATAGCAAAGTAGGAGTGATCTAATATTTATAAAAAGGTGATCTGTTCGGTGGGGGTATCAAACTAATATATTTTGATACCCCAGCGAACAGATCTCCTTGTTAATGAATAATAAAAATGTGTTTATTTGTGTTAAGAAAAAAAAACAGAAAGAGCAAAATACAAAACAAGTAGGAGAAGAAGCATTCCTAATAATAAAAAGATAAATATGGTAAACATACATCTGAACAAGAATATAACATATAAAACTAGCATTGCTACATTTAGTACACTCATATTGGGAGAACACTCTATTTGTGCATTCTACTGCTATAATTTATTGGAAAAATACTGACTAGATTATAAAAGTAATAAAATAACAAAAGATGAAAACGATTTAAATATTAATAAATTGTTTTAGCTTTTGAAGTTTAGTATCATCAGCTGGACAAATTATATTTGTCGCAAAAGGCAAGAATTAATCAAAAGAAAATACAATTTTCAATTCTGAACTTTACTATCATCAGCTGGCTCAATAAAAAAGGTTTTCCAAAATTAATCAAAATCTGTTCTGTTTGGTGGAATTGTTTTCTTGAGCTTCAACTGATAACACAATGATCAATTCATTCTGATGTTTACTGTCATCATCTGGACAAATTATATTTGTCACAAAAGGCCAAATTTAATGAAAAGAAAATGTGTAGTCCAATATTCATCAACGAAGGTGATCTATTTGATGAGATTTTAAAGGAATTGTTTCCTGCACTTGAACATAAAATACAATGATCAATTCTGAAGTTTACTGTCATCAGCTGGACATATTGAATTATTTGTTTCCCCAGAAAAGATCAGATTTGATCAATCGAAAAGGATTCCCAAAATTCATCAAAAAATCTGTTCTTTTTGGTGGGATTTCTAAGGAATTGTTTTCTTGAGCTTCAACTGATAACACAATGAGTAATTATGATGTTTACTGGCATCAGCTGGACAAATTTAATTATTTATTTACTCATGAAAGGTCAGATTTGATCAATAGAAAAGGATTTCCAAAATTCATCAAAAAATCTGTTCTTTTTGGTGGGATTTCTAAGGAATTGTTTTCTTGAGCTTCAACTGATAACACAATGAGTAATTATGATGTTTACTGGCATCAGCTGGACAAATTTAATTATTTATTTACTCATGAAAGGTCAGATTTGATCAATAGAAAAGGATTTCCAAAATTAATCAAAAAATCTGTTCTATTTGGTGGGATTTCTAAGGAATTGGTTTTTTGAGCTTCAACTGATAACACAATGATTAATTTTGATATTTACTGGTATCAGTTGGACAAGTTTAATTATTTATTTACTAAGTAAAGGTCAGAATTGATTAATATAATAATTGCAGTGTTCCACAAAGAAAATACGAGACTTCCTACAAGTTAAACTACTTTTACTCCGTGGCATATTGTTTAATAACTTTAATAAAGTTGTAACTTTGTAAGTATCACATAAAATTTTTTTTTCATGACTGCGGTTTCGACAAGTTCAGCTTATTAATGTTAAACTATTAACATTAAATTTTACCCTGGAAATATATATAACATATAACGCCTCAAACAAAGAAGAGAATAATAGGTACTTCTAGTCGTGTATGTGATATTTGCAAAGTTACAAATTTATTGGAATTCTTACAAGTTTGTTAAGTCGCTAAAAACTTTTACAGCTTGGATGTAGTATATTGATACATCCACTATATTCTCCATATTTGGCTGATAATTATTTGTTTCTTTACAAATTATTTTAAAAAGTCAAACTTTTACTTTTAATAAAGAGGTAAAAATATGTTCATAAAAAGACGGGATTACTTTTCGAGCTACTTGAAGAATTCTCATATTGCTTTGCAATTTTAATCGCAGGATTTCTTTATTACTTTTCATTTTTTAACAAAAAAAAATAATTTCTGACTTTCAGTTCGATGAAAATGAATTATCAAGGAATTGTAGACTTTATTCTTTATTCTTTATAACTTTGTTCTTCTTGCTTATAATACATTTACAAAAGAATACATAAAATAATGAAACACCTACACAAATTTAGACAGCCAAATGCACATGTGGAGTTCACTGGTTTCCAGTATTTTTCCACTCAAACCCACATCCATCCAACTTACGTTGGGGTTGTCAATTTTCGGCCAAGGTATTATTATGTTAATATCTTATGATTTCTGGTCTATTTGGTAGTTCTTAATTTAATTTTATTTTTTAGGATTCGTTTTTGATAAATATAATTTAGTTAAAGTTACATGAAAACAGAACATAATATATTATAAATACTGGTTAGTTAGTGTTTGTTATACATGCTTTGAGAATAGATTATAAAATTACTCATAAATTTTATAAATTAACTCTAGATAGCTATTCTTAAAGTTCTTAACCGTCTTAATCAGTTGGATATAGAATCCATTTTTTGATTGATTGTTGAGGAACTTAAGTGTTGAAAATCCATAATCATTATTTAGATAACAAAACTGTTAGATGAAGAAAATATATTTTCTTCACCTTTAGAAGCCACAGTGTGGCGAAACATATATAGTGTTTACAATAAAACCAATTTGAAAATCTAGCAATTTTGTTATCTAAAAAGAATTTTTCTTGACATGGTTAAAACTAATTTGATCTTATAAATCAATTTTATTATAATTTTCCAAAAGGCGAAATGTAATTTTCACAACTCCGTTCCAATTTTAAACTGTCTCCATTTTGTTTCTAGTAGTGTTTCAGCAATTGTTTTAAAGTACTGTCAAAGTACTTTTTTCTAAATATATTTAGGGATTTATAAGTAATTTCTACTGCTGATTATTTTTCTTACAATTACAGAGAAAACGAAAAGTAATTTTCATCAACTCTAATCCAAGTTTAATGTGATGCTACTTTATTTCGAGTGGTGTTACAGTAATTATTTTAAAGTAACATTATAGTACTTTATTTCTGTATATATAGGTTTTTTAAAATAAATTCCATTGCAGATTATTTCTTTACAATTTTCCTAAAATCAAAATTAACTTTATTCCGGATTTAAAGTATTGTCATTTTATTTCTAGTGATATTACACTAATTATTTTAAAGTACTTTATTTCTGAATATATTTAGGGCATTTTTAAGTAAATTCCACTGCAGATTATTTTTCTTTACAATTTTTCGAAAGCCGAAAAATAAACATCTTCTAATCCAAGTTTAAAGTTTTTGCCATTTTATTTCCAGCGGGGTTATAGAACTTGTTTTAAAGTTCCATCATAATACTATATTTCTGCAAGTATTTAGGGATTTTAAATTAAATTCCATTTCAGGATTATTCTTGTACAATTTTCCAAATACTGCAATGTAATTTTCGTCAACTCCAAACTAATTAGAAGATTAATTAAAACACTTGGCGCTGTTTCACAATTTTTATATTTCTCTGACAAGTTTCAACCATTGGTTAATTAATGTTTTAATTAAAATAAAAATGTTTCAGCACGGGTTGATCGTAATTCATCATTCATTGTAACTCCAAACCAAGTTTAAAGTGTGACAATATTTTTTTAAAAGTACTATTATAGTACGGTATTATTGAATATATTAAGAAATTTTAATCAAATTAGATAATTATGGCCAAATATTAACCAAAACAGTATTTATTTCATTAGTAATTAAAATAGATAGAATCAGAAATACAAATACGAAAAAGCCGGTTGTTCCTACCGAATTACCTATAACAAAAGTGCAGCATCGCTAGCTCCAGTCAGAAATTGGATGGGTGACCGATACCCTTTGTTATTGGGATAAAATTAATAGTACTTTAGGGTATTATTTATACATACGTAATACACAAATAACTCAGCGAAAGGACCACGTGGTCGATAGCCAAGCACTACTACTGCAAATATTTTTCATTTTTTGAAATGTACATATAGAGTAAAATAAAAAAAAAACGATTAAGAAAATGATAGTTTTAACTACTAGTAATTATTAACTACTAGTAATTATATTATATCAAATAATATGTAGCTATTTTTGAGAATAATTAAAAATTAATCCAAATTTTAAATAGTCTACACACAGTTGTTTATTAATAATGTGAATTTAATAATTTAGATATCAAAATAAATGTAATTTTTTATCTAACAAAAACTATATTATTCTTCTATTATAATAATTATTGTGCGAGTAGCTTAATACGATTTACACCTTTTCCTACAGAAAAAAAAGGTTACGTAAGGAAATCAAAAGAGAATGTGATGAACATATGTAGTCGTTACAAGAGTAACAGAAGTACAATAACCTGCATTTCCCCACGGTGCATTCGCAAGAGCAAGTGAAACTTACATCACTTGATATATATGCTAAGTAAATTTCACAATAGGAAAGCACGGATGAAAATTGTGAATTGAAACGTGTTTCATTTCTAAACGGTTTCATTCAGAGAGAAGTTATGTAATATTTATGCTATAAAAAATATATATAAATGCCATCTATAATTTTATGAAATAATAATTAATGCATTACTTCATTAACTTAAATATTAAATTAATTATATAGGATAAGGAAAAAAATCAACTTTTTAAGTATTAAATTAATAAGATTAAAATCATTGATGGATTATTTATTTCGTTATATAATAAAGGAAATTTCATTTTACAGATTTACTATTGCTTTTAAAACTCATTTTTTAAATCCATTAAACACATAAAACAGCAGCATATGTCAACTAAATTATTTATTTTTTAAGAGTAATATACTAATTACCTTTCTGTTTGCTATTACTTTTAAAACTCGTTTTTATCTATAAAACACATAACACTGTTTCATCTATTTTTTAAGGTTACTATATCTAATACATATTCTTTTATATAGATATTTAATTTTATTTAAATTGTATAATGACTATCAATTAGTATATAATTTATCATTTAAAATTGTATAATTATAGTTTTATTAAATGTTACTACGTGGTAATCTATACTTACAATGAATTGGAAAATTCACTATGTTTTAAACACAAATAATAATTATTTGTGGTTAAAACATTTTCAATTCAGTATTGATTAAATATAACTTTAAATAAAATAAAATAACACTTTAGTGTGTGATATAAACAAAGTTTATTTAATTTAATTTAAAGTTATAAAATATGTATCAAAAAGTGAAAGCCTCTACAATCAAGTATTTATTAAATGTGCTTTATTTCATAATAGTTAAAATGTACTAGAAATTAAACGCCTTTACAATCTAAAATCTTAAAGAGATTATTGTAAAGATTGATATCATCTAATTGGCTATTATTAAAAATTTTATATATAATCACATAAATGGTAATATGCACATTCAAAATATTAGTTACGACACTAAATGCACACTATTTCATCATATTTTTGCAGAATTATGTATTACAAAACACTTGGAACGATGCTGGAGGCATGATTCTGTTGAACATTTGTTGAAACAGACCAAAGAATGTTAATGGCAGTTTAATTTCGGAGGAAGAGCGTAAACCTGACAGACATAATTACTACTTGGGATATTTTGAAAATGTGTAATCATTAAGGCCAAGAATTACATCGAAGTGATCCAATTTTACGTCTATGCATCCATCAAACGAAAATTTGTTGTATAGTAATTTAAAAAAAGATAATTAGACTATTAACCAAATAGCTAAGGAAATTTACACTCTGTTATAAAAGAATTCGAACACATAGCATTAACACAGCTAAAGAACAAATTATCAAGTTTTATGTAGAGTTATATTGTGAATCTTTGTATGGCCCACATGTACAAAACCAATCATACTTATTGCATAAAATTAACAATTATTGACTATCAGTACATTCATATCCGTTTCTAAATTTTTTTGCAACCGACTTTGTGTGTCACGTAGACATATCCTACCCGCATGCCTATAAGGCCATTTGAGGATGTAACGGTCAAATTTCAATTAAGAAAATTTCAATGAATGCCAAGGTACCTGCATTGCACCGAACAATATGGGTTTTCAGTAATGTTGTAATGATGTAATGTTATAAAAAAAACATTTTAATAAATTCTATTTCTAGGTCGTATAATTGATTTATTTATTTATTGGTACTTGCTTTACAATATTGGAAACATAGATTAAATGTTTAAGTGAATAAAATGAAAACATGGTGTATTTTCCTTAAAGGTATCGCGTCTATTTCCATAATTTATTAGTTTAAGTTAGTGAATTTTTTAATTCAGTGTGGATTACCACGTAGTAAATGTTGCAACCATTTCGTAAATTGAAGTTTTAGTAATTTTATTGTTTAAATTTAGTTTAGTTTATAATTATCACTTGATCAACACGTTAGTAGTCTAACGTATCGAGTATCGAACTGTTATAAAATTCTTTATTTGTGAAGGTGTCTTTCCTCAAAGTAAACCTTCATTTGAATGAGGTGTCAACCAAATACATATTTAATCATAATACTTTATTTATTATTGCCAAACTTCAACAAGATCCCTTTAATATTTCAATATCCCCATTACATCCAAATAAATTCTACCAATATCATTAACATTTTAAAAGGATAATTAATAATGATAAATTTATAATTTAATATTTTATATAATTACAGTATTCATAACTGAATATTACATCACCTTATAGGTTAAATTAATTACCATCTAATTTCATTATTATAAAGTTGCTTATGTCATTCTAAAATAGAAGCAACAAAGCCATGCAAAGTCTTTATATAACATCTTAAGTGTTTGCTTCTTTGATTGCCGACTTTTACTTTTAACGTGAACTTTTTAGATTGTTAGATATGGCGTGATGTGCATAATGCAGCGTTTTCATAACTGCGAGATGGATTATAGTTCCCTTTCGTCTTTCTCCAGTATAAATCCATTTGAAATTAATGCCCTACTTTTATTGCAGATTGCAGGACATTTGCGCAAGGTAGAATTTATAGTCGTGAATTGTTGAAACAGTAGGTAATTTATTGGGTACATCAACTACATGTAAATAGATAATTACTTCAATAAAATATAATCTAATTTATCTATTACTGTGATAATATTAAAATTAATAATAAGAATGATTAATATTAACAATAATAATTAAGTTTATTATTGCGGAATCCTGTTTCAAAAATAGATGTTTTTACAGAGAAATTTGAGTTATTATTTAAACAATTAGTATTAGAAAAGAGAGTGAGGCAATGCTATAAGAATTCGTTTTGTCACAAAAGAATAAACTTTGGTTCTATGGATTCTTATATTGATTAAACATTTAGATTGCCTTTCTCTCATTTATTCTATTTTGCGCATCGTAAGTTCACTCTTACTACTTCAAATAGTAGTATATTACAAGAATTGTACAAATACAAATCGTTAAATTTTATGATAGCTTCTATTTTTTAATATAACCTTAGATTTAATATGTTTATAATGGATTTGTTGGTTGAGCTCTAATTTATTTATGTTAGAAGTTTTGATTTTCCGCAGTTTTATATTTTATTTATTCGTCTCTATTCATAGTTTTCTACAATAAACAAGCATTAATTGGTGACATTTTAAAATAAAGAAGTTCAAATAATATTCACACGAAATTGTTATCTAATGACAAATACAATGTCTCTTCTTAATTTTATGTATATAACAATGGTAATCTTATCTTCATCTATTTGGCACAAAATTGAGATTGTTTACTAGCAAACCACTTTAACAAATTAAGTTGTTTCAAATAAAAACAAAATCCTTAAAAAAAGTAAAAATCCTTAATTCTTTCTCTTCTTCTTTTACTCCTCGAGGCTCTCTTCTTTCACCTCTATTGTACAACATTTTTTGGGTTGACACCTGATGCTCTCTACTTCACTCCTTCCAAATATCTCCTGCAATTTGCAGATGATACTGTCCTAATTGCACATGCTCTCACATTACTAAAAACCTTTCAATTGCTACACGAGCTTATTGATCCCTTCAACATTGGTTTCCAAAATGGTGCATTAAAATTAATCCCCACAAATCATATCTCCTAATTCCATATCATCGCACCAATAATTCACCTTACAGTGTCTTAATTTCCCAAATTATTATCCTCTCCTCAGTTTCCGTTAAGTACTTAGGCATAACCATAGATCCAAAATTCAAATATTTTTGATGTCTAATGTGTAAAAATAATGGTATTGCTACTAAAACCGCTGCAAAAACATATAAAATGATTTGTAGTCCATTACTGGACTATTCTTCTGCCTTCTATTCCAATCTCAGCAATCTAACTTTCTGCGAGCGAGCATTCCTTCGAACCCTAACAAAACTCCGTCACCCTCTTAATCCTTTACACAATCCCTCTAACCAGCTCCTCTATAATATACTTTAGATGCCAAGTTAAGTTAAGAATATTTTTTAGTTTTGGCTGTCCTTTGCAATTTAAAAGCATTCATATTAGTTGTATATTGAAGTAAATTTAGACTCAGAAACAGAACCAGAGATATTGACAAGTAAAAAAGGTATGGTTAATAAAGGGTCAGAATCACTGCCTAGTATTGCTCTGAACGAAATAAACCTACCACTGAGGAAAACAAAAAAACAATAAGGTCTCTGGATAGGACTTAGTGGTTGTTGATGCAATTTCTGTCTTTTAAAAGCACAATACCAGACAAGTGGTACAACGCCATCATGATAATAATTCATAAGAAGGGAGATACAGCCTAACTGGCAAACTATCGAGCAATAAGCTTACTTAGTCACATTTATAAACTCTTCATGAGAATTATTACCACACGACTGAAAAACAAATTAGATTTTTATCAACCAATGGAACAGGGTGGGTTCCGCAGAGATTTTGAAAACAGTGACCATCTTCAAAGCATCAAAAGTTTGATTGAAAAATCAATTAAATACAATAGACCGATTATCGTTTGCCTTTTTGGATTTCCACAAGGCCTTTGACATCGTTGAGCTGAATTAAGTCTTGGACTTCTTACAAAAATGCCGTGTTTACTACCGCTACACTAAACTAATGTAACTAATATATTGGTTATATAAGTTATATAAAAATGCTACCATGATAGTAAAGCTGCATGAAAACAACAACCCCATAAGAATCAATAGAGGAGTACGACAGGGTGATACTATGTCACCCAAACTGTTCATCACTGTTCTGGTATATGTCTTCGGGATGCTCGAATGGAGAGGAAAGTGTTTAAATATAGATGATCTAAAGCTAACAGATCTGCGTTTTGCGGATAACCTACAAGATATCAGAAAAATGCTGAAAGATCTTCAGGTAGTATGTGCCCAGGTCGGGCTAAAGGTTAATATATCAAAAACAAAATTAATAAATTTAAAAATACGAAAACATTTCGTGAATCTTCGTGTAGATTCACGAAATGTTTTCGTATTTTTAAATTTATTATTTAATTTTCTACAACGAACTAAAGGATTTTAATACATTTTATTAAAAACAAAATTTATGACAAATCTTGTCCCTAGTGAAAATATTACTACTGGTGATTGTGAGGTGGAGATGGTAGATAAGTACACATATCTTGGTCATGAAATACGAATCTTGATAGACAACCAAACATGCGAATTACAGAGAAGAATTACGCTCGCTTGGGCTGCATATGGCAAAGTGATCTCCCAATTTGTCTAAAACAAAAAGTTTTTAATCAGTGAATTCTACCGGTTATGACCAACGGCCCCGAAACTTTAACCTTGACAGTCAAATTTGCTAAGAAGCTCAGAATAACACAACGCAAGATGGAAAGATCTATGCTCGGTGTGTCGCTTCGTGACCACGTCAGAAATGAGGACTTACGAGCGAGAATAGGAGTTACGGATGTTATATACCAGGTGGCTAAGCTAAAGTGGAACTGGGCTGGACATGTAGCTCGCATGATAGATGGACGATGGACAAGAAGGCCGATCAAATGGAGATCAAGAACCGACAAGAATCAAAAGAAAAACCACAAACTGGATGCGGAGCGCTCAAGATAGAGGACAGTGGGCAGAAATGGGGGAGGCCTATATCCAGCAGTGGATGCAAAGGGCTGCTTGATGATAATGATGATGATGAAGATTATTTGTATTGCATCCCATTATAGTATTACCCATTAATTTCTTTTGATTTCGACCTCTTGGTAATTTTTGATAAGAATCGCGTAAATTTTTTGAAGAAAGATATTAAATAAAACCTCTTCTAAGGAATGTAATTATGCAAATACAGATTGTTATAAGCTCAGCAGCAAATCCTTCAAGGCTGCTATTGATCGGGCTAATTTTTGTTGAAACTCCATTATAAACTTTATAAAATACAAACACGTTTGTTTTTGAGTAATACAGATTTATTGTTAAAAATACTGCATATCGCCACATCGCCATTCATTGGCTTCATCAGGGAGATTAACACTGTTCAGTAGATAATTATAACTGCTGCTAAAAATCTTCATTGTCTATTTCTTAAGAATATCAGATATTCTTCGTTTTCAAGTGCAAAATCTATAAATTTAAGAAGAAAAAGACCATAACACTGATTTTATTTCCAGTTGTCTGACACGTGTTTTAATCTGAAAATAAAATCAATATTATGGAACATAACAAGAGTTTTCCTTCATTAAATTCACATTCTGGTTCCATCAAGAGAATAGCATCAATTCTGTGAAAAAAATTGTTTAAGATACAAAATTCACCTAAAAAGTCTCTTCTAAGTATATTTAAGTTGATGAATTTTAATACATTAGAATAAAATATTTTATGAAAACCAGAAGAACCTTAGTTATTTAGAAATTCAGCAATATCAACTTATCTGCCTGATAAAAACGCTGTGTGGAGAAACAATTGTTGCAGTGTTTCAAAAGTAAATTTGTGGAACTCAAAAACCAACTTGTTTTTATTGTTATTTAATCATGTATTAAGCTATGTTTTTCTAAACTTATCTAAAAAGGGCCTAGTTCGTTATGGAGTATAGTCTCATAAATAATTTGGGTGGTCGAATTTATAGGAGGATGTCTAAAGTACCTTAATACTTTAAAGTAAGTAAGTAGCTCATTATAAATAAATTTCTGTAGCATGCAAAGTAACTAGCCCAGATTAAGATTGATTATTGTTTTTAAGAATATATTGGAAATGTTCCATGTACTTTAACAACCAACTGTCCTTTTTAACAACTGATATACTAAACACTAACTTATCATTTCCAACAATTCTGCCTTATTAATTAATAAACATGTACATTAATAAAGGGTTTGTTATCCGCTTTTGGTTAGGCATTTTTTGCCTAGCTTATTGGCTCTTACATTAATGTAACTTTGATTCTTCGTACCATTTTATGTGCGTTTAATTTAATAGTTATTTTCTATATTATAGTAAATCATTTCTTAAAATTATTTCTAACAGAACTTATAAATAGAATATAATAAATTGATTTAATAAGCAATTACAATCAATAAGGCAAAACTTATATTTGATTAACGAATTATATATAATTAATCCTAATGATGAGTTTATCAATTAAAATAAAATAATGCGTGCTGATTATAGAAAATCTCTAACAGTTAGGATTAAAGTAAATGATATTTACATTAACTTATCTTCATCCTAAGATCATGTGAGAAGTCATAAATGTTAATACAAAGTGGACTGAGTTACAATCTATATAAAAGCTACTGAATTTACTAGTCTCGCTAATGATATTCTAGCCAATATACCTGTTGGAATATGATCCAAATTGTAATAGTTTGTCTATTATAAGTATCGTGCCCTATTTAGTTTAGTTTTAAAACTGATTCTCAGCACACCATGAGAGATACAATTAATGACGTTATGGTAAAAAAGGTGAAGATATATATGCCCTATCAATGAACCTAATCAAATACTTATGTGTATGTTGGTTTATTGACTGATATATTTAATACCCTGTTCCTTCCCTAATGTATTCAAGCTTGCAAATGTAATACCTGTCTTCTAGAAGAAGGATTCGGATGATTTAAATAATTACAGACCAATATCTTTGTTACTAGTATTATCAAAAATTATCAAAACTAATTATGAAGGTTGTGTTTAATCAGATAATATCCTTTCTTTAAACTAACAAACTTTTATCTCGATCTGAATATGGCTTTAGGGAAGAGAAATCAACTACTGATGCCATAGTTGACTTTGTTGATGAAGGTAATTTTGCCATGGCCACATTTCTTGACTTGAGCCATTCTTTTGATTGTGTTTCTCACCGCATATTCTTGAGAAAGTTTTATTTGCTATTATGAACCTTCTGCATGCAAACTTCTTTCATCATACCTGTTATCAAGTGATTTATTGTAATGGCATATCTCAGAGCAATTAATAAATCAGCATGATGTCCCACAAGGGTCTACTCTGGAACCAGTAACAGTTACAGTAATGACTTTGTAAAATTTATAGATATTGTTAATTTCTTCGACAAATAAACTGAGTGAATCTCAATAACTCAATGAAACATTGATTTAATAGTAATGAATTAAGCCTAAACTGTAGTAAAACATATAGATTATTATATACTTTAAAAAAACAGGAATTATTTTCGGTCTTGATTATCGTGATGACTGCCGAAAGGTATTTAAAGAACTTCTTCAGAAGTTACTCTAAACTGTACTTCATTAATATTTGTAGTCTATTTTAATCTTGTAACATTCTTATAATATTGTGAGCTAGACTGCTATCTATTTACCGGTTATTTTTAAACTTTCATAATTATTAATTCGATAAACTTGGTTGTGGTTTCATACGATGGTTAATAGAATTTACTTGGTTTTTATTACACACGATTTTTATTACCGACCGGTTTCAACCTTTATAATTTAATTTTCAAACCAATTTGAGAGATTAAAAGTTTATCACAAAGTAATGACCTCAAGGATCAATTAAAACTTTGTTAATATTTGCATTGACACTTAAAAAATTAATAGATTATTTATCAATACTCAAAACCTGATGTCTAATAAATGTTATTCTTAAATTACCTCATGTTAATATTCCTTTATAATTCAAGGCAATTTTTTAATAAAAAACTTTTCATCGTTTAAAAGTTTTAGCTGTTTTATTTTCGACAATACTGTTTTCTAATTAGGACATTT
This sequence comes from Ontholestes murinus, assembly GCA_963969525.1. Lineage (NCBI taxonomy): Eukaryota > Metazoa > Arthropoda > Insecta > Coleoptera > Staphylinidae > Ontholestes > Ontholestes murinus. Next base: position 27,558,745 of record OZ018391.1, read on the forward strand.
GTTAGTAAAAGAATTATTTTTAGTAATTAGGTAAATAGGTCAACGAATATTTTTTGTACAAAAGAGTCTCATTTTGTTATAAGTTTTAGAATTGTGGAAAACTAAAGAATTGTTGCGTCTTATATCTTCTATTATTTAATAATTCAGCTATTTATTTCTTAATAATAAATATATCATAATGAATTCCTGTTGTCGATAAACGCATTGTAAGATTACTATTTATTCAAATAAAGTAAAACCAAAACTGATTGGGTAATTCAAAATTTTTGACGTTATTGGGATGTTGTTTATTAAATGAATTAAAAGTAAAAATACTAGTGAAACAAATAAACACAACTTCACTCAGTATTGTGAACTCATATCTTTTATCATAATTTAAGATAATTTCTTTTATTTCTTCCAAAAAATCTGAATATCGATTTACAAAGAATTCATAAATACAAGTAAAAATGGGGGTTATCATTTGAAAATTTCTACTTAGGGGTCGTATCTCAATTTTGAGACACCTTATACGTCAAAAAATGCGCGTTAAAAGAATAATACACTTATCCGAGCATTTTTCTGAAAGATGCTCTAAATTTTAATCGAATTAAATTTACAGCTATTAAATTAAATATTTTTAGATCTGTGTTTCGGATTCAAGCTTATAAATGGGTGTCTTGACTGTTCCAGTCTTCTTGAATGTGTTAATTTTAATGCACCAATGGGAGTATCAACTCGGTCAAAACAATTCTTTCATCAAAAATTTCATTCTACAAATTTTGGCAACAACAATCCACTATGTAGAATACTCAGAACGTTCAATATCCTCCATTATAAGTACAGTCATTTAAATGAATTAAACATTCCACTATCTTTGTTTAAACGTATACTCAGAAATGTTAATTTATCGTTACTTAATTGATCTTATGTACAAAAATTATTATACCATTTTTCTTATTAATCTATGTTAAATTTAATTTGATTATATTATATTACTGACTTCAACGCATCACTGTTGTGTCATATTGGGTTATATTTAAGTTATTGTTTAATGTTTATTCGCTTGTGATTTGGTTTAGAATATTGTTGTTATTAATGTTTGTGTAATTAAATGTAAAAGGTGATAACCGTTAATAAATAAATAAATAAATTTATTTCTTACTATATATACACAGTGTACGTAATCTTTAAAAAATGACGACTCAAAAAATAAACAATATTTCAAATAAAAATTATATCTCAGTTCAAATAATTTTCTGGCATTGAAATTAACACTTAAAGCTACAATTAACAGTTAACCTCTTCATCTGCTATATATATGATTTTTAGCTGATGCAAATAAACGGTTTTTAATTTGAAATTCATGTTAAACTTACGATTTGCACAACTCCTGGGATCTGGTAGTGCTAGTCTCCTTTGAGCAGCTACCACGACCGCTCCAAAAACGAGAAGCGTTAATTGCCTCAGCATTTTTAACCTGTAAATAAAACAATGTATTATTACATCTGCAAATAATTTAAAATATTTAATTTGAAATTAGACGAATAGTGAAATAATCGCTTTTTGACTCTTACTTCTATACCAATAGAAGACATTCGTTATTGTTTCCTCTCAACAACAGAAACGGACTGATTTTGATCTATTTTGGATCTCATCAGCGTAGCCTAGTTGAAGACAAGGAAACGAGTTTTACTTTGAAGTATTAAATTCTCTGGGCAAACCATCGATTGAGAAGTAACCAATAGATGGCACCTTCATGGTAATATCTTTATAGACATGTTAGTAGGTTACGTTTTTGTTCCTTAATAATTTGTACACATAAGATAATTTAAAAAAGTATAATGAATAAGTAAAGTAAATTTTACTAATTTGTTTCTAATCATATTTTTAAGTTACAGATAGATAGATAGATAGATAGATAGATACTTTATTAATCCAAGAAACAACGTGTTGGACAAGTCATAAAAAAATACAAATCATATACTTGAAACAGAACACATAAAAAATATATATATAATAGATGTATGTTTGCCTGAGTAACAAGCTCAGTTACACAAGCAAATACAAATAATATAATGTTTAGACTCAAAAAGAAAGAAAAATCTTCAAAAACTTCTAAATCCATTTACTGAGATTATGAAATAAATAGGTACATATATCTAAAGTAAGCGAATTATTAAATTAGTATTTATTTTTAATGCATTCATAACAATCAAATAAGGATTAAGCATTTAACGGATTATAACTCTCATTATTGTTTTGTGTAAATCCACCAACACACCTTTTCAATAATTTTACGTTGCTAAGGTCTATTATTATTCTACCTGCTTTCTAACACTCTGACGTGGCCTTACCAATTAAATATATGTACTTTCCGAAAATGCAAACAAAAAAAATCGAGATTTTTTGAAAATTCTAACTGCGTACAACCTCTTAAAAAGGAATATTAATTAATTAGGTTTATTGGAGTATTATATTATATTATTACTCGAACATATTTTATGGATTTCAAAGATAATAATTTCATTCAATTAAACATCATTCGAACACCTTTGAATTATGGTATTATTTGAATGAAATATACTTTATTATTTTCGTATCAATTATAATAAAATACTGTAATCAATACACTTCTTGTGGTAGCTCAAATAAAACCATTACAACCGCAGAAACACTTTTACCAGTCATCATATTTATTGGATGATCTTTAATGAGTGTCGTTCGAGAAAGTGAGGATTAAGTGTAGCCCGATGAAAGATGAAGACCCTTGGCATAATTTACGGCGCGAGCACGAGAAAGTTGGTTGTAACGAGTCATGCATGAAGATGGTTGAATGTTAAAGTGCGGAAGAAGTTCCTCCCAATAAGTTCAGGAAAGTTTTCCCACGTTTAAACGTAATATTGATTAAGATCAATAATTCATTATGATAAATCAGTAAATCAGGTGAAGTAACAGAAGGAAATGTGAAAACGAAAATATATAGTATAATATTTATTTAACAAATATTATTCCAGTAGTGATAATCATAACTAAAATATTAAAATATAAATAATTGGTTATTAATTAATTTAATGAACACTTTTCTTCACAATTTTATAAATTATTTATAAATGGTCGGTTGCTTAAATACAACGTCATAGATCTTTAAAAATGGTCAATATCATTAAATAAAATTTTAGAAAATGTGTATTTTTTTTAAAGATAAAAATACCCTAATGCAAAAAAGTAGAAAATAATGGATTACAATTTTGTAAAAGAAAATTAATTGTTTTTAATCTATAAAATGCTGCGCTATATTCTTTTTTCATCAACTTGTTAACTTTGACTAAAAAAAAAAACTGTCGAAGTCGAAAAATAATACTGAAACATTAAAATATAGAAATAGTTGAAATATACTTTTTAAAATAATGACGAAAATCTGATATTACAGAAGTTTGCTTTATTTTTGATATGATAAAAAACATTTTCACATTATTAAAAATTTACAAAACTTTTAAAATAACATTTGATAAATAAAAAAGTGGAATGAGAAAATACCAGAAATTGTATAAATTTTAGTATAAAACATTAAAAACAATAAAACTGTGAAAGTTATTATCTAGCTATCTTCGTTTATTATATCTTTAAATTAAAAGTGAAAATACCGTATTATACAAAAATAAACAGAAGTTTAATATTAAATAATCCCGTTCCTATGCCCTCTTCTCTGTAATATATTTTATCTGTGCCTTCATAATCTCAATCTTTTGTATTTTAATCTACCATAATATTCTTTCTTTCCTTCAACGCATCCTATAAATTGCCCAACGATTCCTTCAAACCTACTTTGATGCCATTTAAGCTTAGTGTTCTAAATGGCGTGTCAATATTAATCATTCCTAATTCAAACTCTTTATCTCCTTCCATAAAATTACAACCGTATCTACCAAAATCACTATCAACAACACAACTGTTCATCCCACATATACCTGCACATACCTAAGCATCCTATTTGCGCTCTGGCATGATAATCTATATTTCAAGATTTGTAATATCAGTTCTACGCAATCGAGCTCAAGAAATAAATTGCGGATGGGCTGTATCTGTGAAGTAGTTTTTACTTGAACCATAAAAGATTCCCCAAATATACCTCTTTCAAGCTCATGCACAGGATCTAAAGAACAAACTCAAAACTAGCGCTTAGCAGGCATACAAACTGCAAGGTATATCTACCAAAACAGCAGTATACATATCAAAATTGATATGCGGGCCTTTATTAGATTATAGTACTATGCTTTCTACTTTTTCCCAAACATCCATCTTAGGACCATTAACCAAAATCCAATAAGGCATTCAATTATCAAAAATACAATTTTTTTTTTTTGGATTTTGAAGACTAATTTTGGCTTAACCATAAACTTTTGGATATAGGTAAGTTCTGTTAAATCATATTTTGATCCCAGGAATCTATGGCCCATGCATTTCCCCACATTATCGGTTTATTTGTATATAATTATTTGTTTATCTTACAATTAACAAAATGATAACAATTTAAATAGATAAAAAATAGCACATAATTTTGACGTATAAGGTTTGGTGGAAGTTCTTCCATTCTAATCCCATGTTGCATTTTTAGATCATCTGTAGATCTCACTTGCAAACTAACGGGTGTCCAACAATTATTGCAGTCCCGGGTGTTGCAAATAAATGAACTGATATTTTTAATGCACATTTAGGTTATGTTTGACAATTAACATGTCAGTTCATTTATTTGGCACATGAAAGAATTGACCTACGTTTTTGATTCCAACGCCACCCGGGACTGCAATAATTGTTGGACACCCGTTATTAATTACCATTTTGGTTTTAACAAGAATTATTTAAGTTACCTATAAGGTATCTATAATAAATTCAAAATTTTATTCTAACTCACTTAAAAGCAAATTTGTATTCACTGCACTATTATCTTTTCAGGGTTATCCTCATTCTATCGTCCCTTGACCACCAGCAATCGAGGTTTCACCATGCTTACATAAATATGCTGAAATGACAAATACGTCTGCATGCCCATTTACGTAACGCAATTAGTCACGGATGACATTTAAGTAAAATAAGACAAGGAAGTGCCTTCGAGGAAACGCGAAGTGAATGCACCCGTTTCGAAGTATGTAGTTTAATCTTCTTCGGCTGTACGAGAGCCGTCCCACAGTTACGCAACCGACGCTGCCGCGAGGTCTTTCTCTTCCATCCATCCGATCGATGGAACACTTAGCATTTGTATGTGTGTTTCGAGATTGAGCAATGATGGCATTACTGGTTCGACCCGGTGTGCGGGTAACGTTGAGTGGTAAATGGCAGGAAGGTGATTGTCATAATAGATGATTTTTGTATTTTTAAAGCCAATTTTAATTAGTTTTTGATTGATAAATTAAAAGAAAATTGAAGGGTTTAATATCTGATTATTAAATTGTTGATAAAAATAAAGAGACCACATAAAATTGGAACATATTTATATCGTTGTTGTAATAACTGGAATTTGAATAGGTAATGGTTTGACCTTTTGGTTGGAAAATAATTTGGAGTACAATTACTTTAAAAAATTATATTATAGAACATAACTCTAAAATTTACATATCTGGTTTCATCAAGAGTGGTTACTCAACAAGTGTCAATTGTAATAATTAAAAGGTGTAAGACCTTTTAGGCAGCCCAAAATTATACAATCTTATAATTTTGATTGCTATTCTTTTAGATGATTCAAAGAACTGATTGTAAGATTATTGTTAATTAATTTGTAAACGGGCCGCGACTTAAACAAAAATACGCAGCAGCAATAATGTATTTAGATATATGTATGTCTATTTATTTTATGAGTTTTGCGGCTTATTTACTGCTCATTAATTGATCTTATCTAAAATTGGCGATTACGTTATAGTATTTCCAGAAAAGTTATATATTGCGGATATTCTTATTTACTCGGGGCTAAAATAGTCAATGACCGGTGACTAAATTATAATACACCTAATACCGCAAATAGAGAAGAAATAATAAGATATACATGTTGGCATTGATCACATTACAATAACTAGATAACTTTTTTCTAATAATGGCAAATGTAATATTATTTTTTATAAATATTTTAAATGAAATTTTAATGTTATTAGTGAAGAGATATCTATAGAAAATAGGAAAAATAATGAAGGTCAATGAATTACTCTAAACTTAAATATCAGACACATTTTGATATCATTGCTAAAATAATAATTACTTTTGAAAACAAATTGTCATGTATATGTGATGAAATACCAGCCAAACTATTAAAAACATCTGCAAATATTGTCATATATCCCTTTGTACATCTAATAAATATTTCAGTTCAGTTCAGTCTAATAAATATTTTAGTTGAAAATTTATTTTTAGATTGTTTGAAAATTTGTACAATAAAGCTGGTTTATAAAAAGGAGATCCAAATAGTCTAGAAGGCTATATACCTGTAACTATTACTATACTAATAGTTTTTCATGTAAATGTCTTTTAGAAGATTTATTAAAACATTTGTTTGTTTCACTATTTTCATATAATTCTCCAACTACTTGGTCATTCTCAAGGAGAAACAAACAACACCAAGTGTTTTAAGCCATCTTCTAATTAACATAAAAAATGTTTCACCAGGAAAGAGGATTTAATATTCGTAAATGTCTTCTATTTGATTCATCACAGCATAGTTTTCACAAAATGAACTTATACTTGGTTAATATCATGAATTCAATAGAAGATTTTAATATTTAATTATAAATATTCATTGATTCCTCCTAAAGCCTTTCTACCACTATCATGAATGCAATTGAAAACTCTGATATTCTATTAGGAATATTCATTGATCCATCTAAAGCCTTAAATCCTATGTATCGCAATATCTTTCTGGGAAAAATTATATAATTATGGACTGTACATTAACATATTTAACAAACCGAAAACATTTTGGTAAAATGAATAAGAAAAAAATTATCTATATTATGTATAAATATTGGTGTACCACAAGGTAGTACGCTAGGTCCAGTACTGTGCGTCATGTATGTAAATGATTTACCAAAAAGATTAAAAGAAAACCAAACTATTATGATGACAAGAACCTTTCAACCAATCAAAAAGATAAATAACATTGTTGTATAGAGATATACTCTTAATAATAATAATTTCTTTATTTCCTAACGGAAAAACTAATGCAGGGCAAAGATTTAAACAATTAAATATAATCAAATTGTATCAATAAATAATAATATAATAAAAGCAACTAGAAAAATACTAAATTACAAAAATAATGGAACAAAACTCAGCATTGGAACTTTTAGGAATGATGATCACTAAATATGTCACGAAAGTGCTTATTTGCATTCCTGCACATATGACTTATAGGCGACTTAGTTTTCGCAAATGGTAACTTAAAAGTAGGTATGTTTTTAAATACTAGTGTCGGAGCTTAAATATTCGGCACTAAATTCTTCGTGACGAGCTGCCAAGGAGCAAACACCATGTCTTAATAACAAATGATGATAGTCGGCGTTTCTTTCTGGGTATACATGATCCATTTTCTATTATAAGTATTTCAAAACACGTCTTTGTAAACGCTCAACTTTAAGTTCACTGGATACCAAATAATCGAACCATATTCTAGCTTGCTGCGCACTAAGGAGAAATACAAAGTTTTTAAAAGGGAAGTATTACTAAAACTGTTAGAGATACGTATTAAAAAACCTAACATTCTTTTTGCGGATTGGGTGATATTATCAATATGTTCTGTAGAATTTAATCGATAATGAAAAGTAACACCTACATCCTTTAAAGTTGAATTTCTTGTAATTGTAGAACCATCAATATTATAATTAAAATTAGTAATTTGTTCCTTGCGAGTATAAGAGACAACATTACATTTATTGATATTAAGACAAAGTCTGTACAACACCAGCGCGATATCCTATTTAAATCATGTTGTAATAGCATGCAATCTTCGAAAGACTTTATCGAAGCATACATTTTAATATCATCAGCGTATGAAAGTGCTGGGGACGATAGAGATGCAATTAAATCGTAATAAATGTTATACAAAGTAGAGGACCTAAATTGGAACCTCGGGGAACATCTGAGGTAGAATTGAACTCAAACGACTTGAATCTATTAAAATATAGAGAATTAATAAATTGATTCGTTTTAGGTAAGATGACAAAAATGCAATGGTGTGTTCTGTAAGACCAAATTGACTAAGTTTGTTAAGTAAAATGTTATGATCAATCTTATCGAACATACGGAATAGATCTGTATAGATAACATCTGTTTGACCCCTATTATCAAGGCTTAGGCTAAGATATTGCGTAATTGAAGCCAGATTAGTTAAGGTCGATCTTCCAGACATAAAATCATGTTGAAGTGGTCAAATATATTTCTTTACATGAGTATACACAAAATAATATGCTATTTGTTCAAATATCTTGGAAAAAATAGATAAGATTGCTATACGTCGATAGTTTTGAAGGAGTGAGTGATCATCTTTTTAAAAGTCAGGAATATTGACAGATCTCTTCCAAGTATTAGGAAAAGGGATCTTCCAGAAATAAACCCAGTGGTGAAATATATTTCTTTACATGATTATACTGAAAATAATATACTTATATTTGATATTTGTTCAAATTTCTTGGAAAAAAATGATAATATTGCTAAAAGTCGATAGTTTTGAAGGAGTGAGTGATCACCCTATTTAAAGACAATAATAATGACAGCTGTCTTTCAAGTACATATTAGGAAACATGCGGATATAATTGATGCTCTAAAAATTATTAATAACGGCTTTACAAATATATGTAAACAATCTTTGATAAAAACAAGGGATAATATCATCACCACGAGTGGCTTATGTTTTCAGCTTTTCAGCTCATTGATAACTGAAATAGAGAAATTTTCACAATTAGTGTGTACAGAATTGATTATCGTAATATCATTATCGAGAAAAACTTCAGAAAACGTATCAGCAAAAGCATTTACGATGCTTTGGGGAGTACCAAAGATATTACACTTATTTTTTAAATTCACTTTCGTATTCTTGATGTTCCATTTTTTTGGTGTACAAATTTCTACAGGTCTTTCGGTCGCGTTATAAGATTATCTTCAATGCTTTTTTGGGAAGGATTTGTATGCTACATTAATTTGTGATTTGGTCATAATTCAAAGTCTTTCAGACTCTCTGCAGTAAAATAAGGATTGAGTAGATTTCCACTTTTTATGGTAGTAGTGTTTCAATTTAATATTTTTGATAATATCATTAGAAAACCATGTGGAGAATTTATTTGATTTTTGCTTAAAATTATAAATGGGTACAGATCTATCAAAAAGGTTATATAAAATCTTATAGAATTGATCGACCATTTCATTAATATCAGTGTAAGATTCCAAAATAGTCCAATCTACATTAGTTAAGTCATTGTACAAAGTAAGATAATTGGCCTTTCAAAAATTGTACTGCTTATTAGATATATTATGAGGAAAAACAGACTGCTTGCATTTAGTAAAAATTTGCGCTGTATCGGTTAGAACTGGATGATACAGATCTTCTAACACAAGAGGATGCACAGAATGATTTATGTCCAGGCAAACCATCAAAATTACTAAAAACTAGATCTAACAGTTTATTAATACAATTTTTGATATTGTAAAACTTATTGAGTTTCAGGATGTTTAGAAAACTGCACAAGGATGAAACTTTACGCGATTTAGGATAAATTAGTTATTCAATAAATGCAGGTGTATTGAAATCACCAAATAAAATAACTGGTTTTTCTAAGATCAGCACCTCCTGAGATTCTAAAAATATATTAAGCGAATCACCATTTACATCTGGAGGTATGTAGACAATAGAGGTATAAAATAAAAATAAGTCACGAAACCCAAAAAACAAACATCAATCAAAAAGGTGCCAAAATAACAATTTTATTAAGCTTCAAAAAAACACTGAAGCATATATTAAAGAAATAAAGCTTATATTTAATGCAAACAAAACGTCTATGCTTACTTCTTAACTAAAGAATAAACGTAATGAATTTGACTTTACTAATCTTCTTGGGACAGAGCTTTAAATAGAAGAAAAAAATAATAATTTTCTTGGAATTACGCCAAATAAAGGATTAAGCCGGATTCGCCAATTTAAGAAATTAAATAGTTCTTGAATTAAAGACACTAATAACAATAAAAATGTATTAAAGTCCTTTACGTTGTAGAAAATTAACTAATAATTAGAAAAAACACGAAAATATTTTACTAATAACAGTTTATTAATTTGCCAATGTGTAGTAAAGTCAAAATTAGAATTGATAGCTATTAAAGCACCTTCACCAAGTTGGTTCTGAGGATCGGCATCGATATACGTTAAAGTTACATAAAAATGATTTAGAATCATGGATGCCACAATATAACAATGTTCCAGTTAAGCAAAAAATGTTACTACTATCAGTAAATTAGTTAAATAATTGGCTAGTTTTAGAACCCAATCCCCTGACATGATAGTAAACAGATAACGTACTGTGCTAGGAAGTACTTAGTTTTCCTGAACGATTTTTAAAACATCATAAAAAAAACTTAGTCCTTAGATTGAGTTCAACATTCTTTAATCGATTTCTCAGCTCAACGCGAAGGGATTTTTCATACACAATTTGCTGTGTAGTCTTATCATTCACAAACCGAATATTTTTCAGTATAGGGATCGCACGTAATTTATTTTAATTTTTTTATATTAATTTTTCTTCAACAGAACGCAATATTATTAAGGCTATTTTCGGACCAAATTTTAGCTCCAAGTTAATATATGTATTTTTAATTGTGGTTCCCTGTTGTCAACAGCCACGGGCCGGTTTCGATATATTTTGGACATTAATGTGGTTATCCACCTATTTGGGATCTAGTGCAACGTTTAGACAATAGATGGCACATATATTTTTTTTGAAAAGGCACCATTTTCAAATATATTTTGCCAAAAATCAGAAAAATGAGCTAAATCATCTTCCAGTCTAGTTAATTCAGACATTTCTTGATAGTAGAGGTATTTACTTTGTGATATATTCTAAGTTAATCAAGGTTAATTTGGAATTGAAACCCGGCGACTTTGTTTTACAGTGACTATAGTTTTAATATAGATATAGTGGTGAAACGAAATCACAGTTTTGCAATTTCAAGTAATTCAGGAATGTTAAACTATATTCTTCGCTTTTGAACAACTTCTTTACTAATATAATTGGGCACAGTGGGCCTTGTGAGGCTTAAGTGCTCTGGTCAATGATTTGATCACCCTTGGCAAACTCAATCCAAATACCAATATAATTGTATTCAATAGCTTTTTTGTATTTTCATTTACCCTCCAGTTATTCTTGTGTAATAATTTCTACAACTTTTCAATTTCGTTTAATAATTGATCAAAAGACATAGTAATTATTCGTCTTCATTCTGAATTTGCAGTAACTAAAGAATCACATTTTCTGATAAAATTTTACAGTTTACAGTTAACATTAGATCCTTCAACATAAATTCGTGATTTGTCATGATTATTTATGCAAAAAAGGGTGATAAAATTTATTACAGGTTGGACAAGTCATTTTATTTCCTAGTTTATTACCATATTTACCAAAACATAAGGAATCAGATGTTCTAGATTGAGTTTTATTAGGCCTTTGGCTCATGTTTAATTTATATGGAAATTCCTGATACACAGTTATTTATTTATTGAAACTTTACAATATCCTGTTACTATACATGTAAAACTATTAACTATATTAAAAAAATCACAACAGTTTAGCTCGCAGGACTTGCAGGCGGAGTTTTCATGCTATACATTTTCGTGGTAGTGACTAACTTATTAAATAATACCAACAAGAATAAGCGAAGGAAAGGTAATTTTAAAAGAAATTGTAGACAGATAAAAAGTAAATATGCAACGCCAAATAATGTAGGCTTTAAGTTGTGATAAGTTAACGACTTGCGATGGTATAAATATGTAAAAATACATAACTATTTTATGAATAGACTGGTGCATGAAATACTTAAAAGACTAAATGATAGAAGCAGTTGTAGAGAGCTGCATTATAAACATATTAACACGTTGATATCTTATAGTGATAAAGAAGACCTTCAGCACTCAAATACGAAGCTCTTCTATCTACCTTAAAATCTGATTAATTAACATAGGATTACTATTCCTACGTTTGTATTAAACATAATCAAAATCCTCACAAGTCCACCGTGGTGATGAAATAGGAAACACGTCTGGTTATTACAAACGATTTACATAGATATTTTGACGTAATTGCCCCTTATCTCGGCGTTTATCCTCGGCCCTATCTTCCGATGCCACCGTTCCCGTTCATTAAGAATGTTAATGTCCCCATACAAATGCATAAATTTTAAGGAGCAGAATCGATATGTTACGTGATGCATGTGTAGTACGGCCTGAGACATTGACCTAGAAGCCGGCGGTGACAATGAACCTGTGGAATGCCGGTAGAAATTCGCCCACAAAAACGGCTTCGATTGCGAATCGAAACCTTTCTAGGTTTACTTTCTCCGGAGGACTCGTGTATCACTAATCCACATTACCTCTTCGTAAAAATATGCACGCCTATGTGTTCTTCGAATTGTCGTACCCGTTGACGATGGAGCTCGTCGATTCGGAACATTTGTCATCCGTCACGCCACGTTTGGCGAGAAATTTTGGTTGATTACTTCATCATCGTTATAAATAAACAAGTTTCTAATGGGCGTGTTCAATGGGCGTAAAATCACATCACAGTTAACAATTAGGATTAATAATAATGAAAAAGTGAGACAATTGACTTTCTTAATGTGATTTTGTTAAATTTGAATCTATTCCTTCAGTATCCGTGTTGTTTGTTAAACTTTTCTGTTTTTCATTGAAATGGGGTATTTCGAAAATTGTACTTCTATCTTATGTAGTATGGGATTTTGATCTCTTTCGATTTCTACAACAGTTTTTAATTCCCATTATGGCCACTTACTTAATTGTTTCTTAATTTTTTTTGTCCATACATCTTTTTGCTTCATGATTTTCATAAAAACCCTTCCATGGTATTGCCCATCGTTCATTGGGAAGATCGATTGCGTATCACTCAGATTACAAATTTTGAAAAACTTTTGAAATGCGATTTTGTTTCATTTTCATCGATTCCCTCAGCAAAAATTAAAAATATGAAAATGTGGACACGATTCAATGGGAAACTAGTATATGATAAAAGTTCAATTTTGGAAAAACCTCATTCCGATCAAAACCAGGATAGGTCAACATAAATAGTTAAGAAATAACGTGTTTTATTTTGTATTTCAAAATGTATAACGAAGTAGAAGCTTTAAATACAAAAAAAAACAATTGTATCCTCGTTGTCAATGCATATGATCATTAATTAATTAACTAAGATAAACGACTATATATGGTGCCAACTGATTTATGATTATGTCACCTGTCGTTGTTTTCTCTTTATATATATATGTATGTTCAGCTAAACAACACAACATGCCATTATTTTCTCTATATTAAATATGTTGAGGATGAATATCTAACGGATGTATTCAGCTAATTGGCCATCCATCATGGCAGTCACATTTGACATCAATAAATCAGGTTACGAAGAAAAAAAAAAAAAATTAGAAAGAATGAAAATTGTACTTAATATTAAATAATTACATTTTTGCATATTAATAATAAGTACTGTTATATATAAATTATTATCTTGGCTGTCCAAAAAATTCCATTTCTACTCTATCGTATAATTAATGTAGTGTAAACAAAAAGTACGTACAATATTATTTATTCAAATCAGGTGCTAGACGAATACGTCAGGAATCCCTTTAAAAATATTTCGTGAATCGTATTACTTATGCGGAACGAGTGGCCGGTATTCGATTGTCCCGGATAAAGTTTCCTGCGGATCTGGGTCATTTAACGACCCGAGGCCGGCGTGGCACTTTTACGGTCAGCCGGAGATGGCCAGACTCGCCGGTGAGACAAATACATATATTTCAGGTGTAATTACGCCCATATTTCGTTTTCTACCAGGCCTTCGGCTCATCTCCGGATCGACGAGGTCGGGCTCTTCAGATGTGGGAGATTTTGTAAGCGCTGCCATTGCCAAATGGATTATTATATTAGATTTATAGCATTCGCTGCAGGAAATAATTGGATTGTACAATTTTTTTCCACATCTCTGCGATTACGATTATTTTTTTAATTGCGAGTTGCAGTTCTAGATTCAGATTGTGACCTGAATGGCATTTCGCAAAAAAGAGCTATAAAATAATCATAAAATGTCTAATTAATTACTGTGTTTTATATGTACTAAATTGATTTGATGAATGAAATTGACGTAAATGTAAAAATTGAGGTGCAACCTCTATATATGGGATTATTAAGATAAGTGTATAATTTCAACGTTGCTTATTTTTGTATGTTAATAGTCGTGAATTATGTTGGTTAGAAACTTTAAGAGAAAGTTTCAAATTTCTCAGTAAATCACTACTACAATATTTACAACCAATACAATTAATCATTAATAATGATCAAAACAAGAAAAAATTATAATCATAATCCATTCTACATTTAATATGTTTTAAGTAATTCAACTGTGGTGCAACTACAATAAAGCTGCCAACTTACTTAAGACTGTTGGCTTGCTAAAATACATCTTCGGATAGAATAACCTATATTGGTAAGTTCTATGCATAGGATTTTATATAAACGTTACTACTTTTTAGGAACTTAGAAAAAAACTTCACTATGTTAATATTCCAATATGTATCATAAATAAAACCTTCTACGATTAATCATATTATTACTTTTTATATTAGCGAGAAGGAAATCTAACGTCTTCTTGATGCAACAAGAAAAATAGAAGATATTGCTAATGTTGCAACGTTTTAGAACATCTGCAATGTTTAATAATTACAAGATCTAAAGTGTTGAATTTCCTTTCATAATTTGATGAGAACTAATTAAATTTTGATCTGCTGAAATGAAGTTATTATCATCGAAATGTCTATTAAATTTCCAGACAGTTTCACAATTTCAATTGCGCAAATACGCAATTACGGTGGTAACTCACAAACCTACGATTCCTTGAACATCTGCAACCGTCTTCCATTAGCATTTCACAATTTAATGTTTGATAATAGACACTTATTGCATCACTGGACGTGTGCACGTTCTAGAATTCTTCTTCAATGCCAGTGCGATACTTACTTTTACTTTTTAATATGAAAAATGCGTAGTCGGTTTTATTTATTCAGCACAATTGGTTTTCTTTTGAGCAATATAACAGTTTCAACTGTAACTATTTGGTAATTCATGTAAATACTAAGATAAGACATTAAATTGATTTTGGGTATCTGAATGGTTACAACTTTATTGTAAAACTTCGTTTACCTATCTTCAGCTGATTTGACGAATGAAGCGCACATGACATTCCTTCACACTTTGTTTATTTTGATCTTCACGTAACTCAATCAATTAATTTATATAAATAAATAATTGTTCGTAATTTAAGTTAGTTTGATAATGCCTAGCTTATAGTCGACACTATAGTCACTGTAATTTTTAAGTTTAAGTGGTAAAACAAAATTATTTTGTATCAATTACAAGTCAAGATGTACCAAGAAGTAAACGCCTCTACCATCAAATAATTAATTTATCTTCACCTGCGCTATGCTGATGCGATACAAAATAGATCTAAACCGGTCCATGGCTTTTGTTGATAGGGAAACAATAATTCAATATTTTCATATATGTTTAACTCTAAATAATTAACCTGGGCAGGAATAAATTCAAGATTTCGAGGTGAAGAACGAGGGATAAAACCGTCTATATATTATATGTAATATATTATGTATTATACGTATGATTTTATTTTGTATATTTATTTATTTATTTGTTGGTTCTTTATCAGACTTGCTCTACAAATATAATTCTAAATACATAAAAAAGTAAACAAAGCCATACAAATAATTTCGTCAGCAAGGTGAAAGGCGAAGTTCACTCTTGAAGAATGAAGATGAACTCAGCTTTAGATACATATATTAAAGCAATAAATGCTTATTTCTTCTAATAAAGGGGTAAATTTACTTAAAAATTATCAAAATTATCATATAGGTATTATAATTATCTTTACTTTTACATATTTGATTTTATAGACGTTTACTTTATGATACATTTTGAATATGATGAAATTAAACTTGTTAACTTCATTTTACCACCATTATAGTAGAATTATAAGTGATTATAGCTTCGATTAAATTTAAAGTTTAATGATAAATACCTATTCGCTGAAACTATAATCACTTATTCTACAAATATAGTGGAAATATCAAGTTTAATTCTACATTTACTTTCACAAGCAATTTCTAAAAAAAAAATAATTGATGAAGTATACAAATTGCCTATATTTTCAATTTATTATTATTTGTGAGCTTCAATCAGATTAAAATTAGGTTTAAAGTTATTAAATTTAAAATTAGTAATAAAAATATTGGAAGTGTAATAAATAACATTAAAAATGTATCAATTAAGAAGCAAGAAGTCCTTTACTTGGAAGTTTGAGTTCATTTAACTTATTTTTGTATACATAACAAAATTAATTATTTTAATCATTTAAATTTTCTAATTTGTTACATTTTTGATTATGCGATTTCATGCATAATCAAAAATGTAACAAATTAGAAAATAGATTAGTATGATTGAAAGTTATATAATACCCTGGTGTATATAGGTTAAACGCCCGCTCAAAAGTAAATTATTGGAATGATGCAACTGAAACATATTGCACGTTTCTGGTTAGAAAGTATCTCATCAATTTGCACGATTAAGATGTATTATACAATATCCGAATGTTGGTGATATATCCTGACGATTAGTTCTTTGACCAATTTCGCGATAAATTAATAATTACCACATAAACTCGGCGCTCGACAAATTGGCAAATTAATCAAAGTTAGTAGGAAACACTTGCCCAATCAAATTTATTTAAAAATTGTGTTGAGGTTAAATGACACAATCGTTATATAATAATTCGACAATATATTTTTGTTTTTGTTTTCTATTTATTAACCTACGAATGTATAATATTATTCTACAGAGTTCTTATTTATAGAATCTATTAAATTGTGCATTAAATAAACTCTTTCCTTTTTGTAGATTTTTGATAATTAGATGGTAAATGATATTAAGTCATCATATTTTTAATAATGGAATTAGTTAATAATTTGCTAACATGGATTAAACAGAAATAAAATTAATATCAATAAATAAAAATGGTGTTGTGGCCGTCATAATACTTTCCCTATATTTTTCTCGAAAACTATGGAGTTTACGCAAAAAGGCTATTCTTAATAATTTGCTCAATTTTTTATTCATTACAATTACTTTTTATATAAATTTCATTTAACTGCTATAGGCAATAAATGTCAAAATTATTAAATTAAGAACTTCATGAAAAACATATTTTAATAAAACTGGTTCAGTTTTTAATTTTGTTTAACTCTTGTTTGAAAAGTTATGTCTTATTTTACAAAATTTCCTAAATTTCAAAATTTATTTGAATAAATCTATAAAATGTTGCAATAATGTTATATTTATTTGAATTTCACAAATTTTAATTAAAACCCTCGCTTTTACTGACTGGAGGGTGGGTTAGAGGCCACCCACCCATCCTTAACTTTAATTACTGATCGCTTTCCAGTTTGCAATACCTAACAAAAATTACAAAATTTGAATAAAGGAAAATTGATAAAGTAAAATTTTTGAGTGTGTAAATTAATAAAAATTATATACATCGTACGTGGAAGCGCTTTAAATTAAGCTTAAACAAGATTAGCTATAGAAGGTCATTTATATTTAAACTTAAATTTGGATTATGCTTTATTTTTTATTACATACAAGGTTTTATTGTTTTGTGAGCAGCAAAATCATCAACAATTAGTATTTAATTAATGCATGTATAGGTAGGGTGGGTGGGTGGCCTCTATCCAACCCTCCAATCAGTAAAACATAAGCGAGGGTTTTAATTAAAAGTTGTAAAATGTAAATATACACAAATTAATTGCAATTTTAAGAGATTTATTCATACAAATTATTCAAATAATTTTTGAAGATGTTTTACTGATTGGAAGGTGGGATTGAGGCCGCCCACCCACCCTACATCTACATATAAAAATCAATTACTGATCGTCTTGCAGTTTGGAGTAAAATTAATTACAAATCTTTTTGAATAAAAAAGGAATTAGAAAAATATAATTTTTGAGTGAGTAAATTAGTAAAAATTTGATGCATGATGGGTGGCAGACTTTAAATGTAAATGAGATAATATTAGCTATAGGAAGTCATTTATATTGAATCTTTAATTTTGATTATGTTTTATTTTTTATTCCATAAAGAGTTTGATGTTTTTAGCAGCAAAATCATCAACAATAGCAATTAGTTATCATGTATATGTAGGGTGGGTGGGTAGCCTCTATTCCACCCTCCAATTAGTAAAACATAATCGAGGGTTTTAGTTAGAAGCTGTAAAATGCAATCACAAAATAATTGCAATTTTTAATTGATGTATTCACACAAATTTTCCAGATAATTTTTGATGATGTTTTACTGATTGAAAAATGGGATAGAGGCCAGCCACCCACCCTACCTATACATAAAAATTTCAATGACTGGTCGTCTTGCAGTTTGGAGTAAAATTAATTACAAATATTTTTGAATAAAAAAGGAATTTAAAAAGAATAATTTTTAAGTGAATAAATTAGTAAAAATTTGATGCATGATGAGTGGCAGACTTTAAATGTAAATTAGATAATATTAGCTATAGGAAGTCATTTATATTTAATCTTAAATTTTGATTTTGTTTTATTTTTTATTACATAAATAAATGGTTTGACTGTTTTTAGCAGCAAAATCATCAACAATAGCAATTAAAGTTATCATGTGTATGTAGGGTGGGTGGGTGGCCTCTATTCCACCCTCCAATCAGTAAAAAATAATCGAGGGTTTTAGTTAGAAGTTGTAAAATGCAATCACAAAATAATTGCAATTTTTAATTGACGTATTCACACAAATTTTCCAAATAATTTTTGATGATGTTTTACAGATTAAAGGGCGAGATAGAGGCTACCCACCTACCCTACATATACATATAAATTTCTGTAATTATCTTGCAGTTTGGAGTAAAATTAATTAAAAAAACCTCTTGAATAAAAAGAAATTCAAAAAATATTTTTTTGAGTAAGTAGATTAATAAAATTTTAATGCATGATGGGTGGACAGACTTTAAATCTAAATTAGATAAGATTAGGTATAGAAGGTCATTTATATTTAAACATAAATTTGGATTGTCTTTTTTTTTATTATATACAAGGTTTTATTGTTTTTGCAGCAAAATCATCAACGATTAGTATTTAAAGTTAGCATGTATATGTAGGGTGGGTGGGTGGCCACTATCCCACCCTCCAATCAATAAAACATAAGCAAGGGTTTTAATTAAAAGTTGTAAAATATAAATATACACAAAATAATTTCAATTTTAAGAGATTTATTCATACAAATTATTCAAATAATTTTTGATGATGTTTTACTGATTGGAAGGTGGGATAGAGGCCACCCACCCACCCTACTTATACATATAAATATCAATTACTGATCGTTTTGCGGTTTGGAGTAAAATTAATTACAAAACCTCTTGAATAAAAAAGAAATTCAAAAGGTACATTTTTTGAGTGAGTAAATTATTAAAATTTTTATGCATGATGGGTGTACAGACTTTAAATCTAAATTAGATAAGTTTAGGTATAGAAGGTCATTTATATTTAAACAAAAATTTGGATTATGCTTTATTTTTTATTACATACAAGGTTTTATTGTTTTTTGCAGCAAAATCATCAATGATTAGTATTTTTAGTTGTCATGTATATGTAGGGTGGGTGGGTGGCCTCTACCCACCCTCCAATCAGTAAATCATAAGCGAGGGTTTTAATTAAAAGTTGTAAAATGTAAATATACACAAAATAATTGCAATTATTAGGGATTTATTCATACAAAATTTTTCAAATAATGTTTGAAGATGTTTTACTGATTGGAGGGTGGGATAGAGGCCACCCACCCACCCTACATATACATATAAATTTCAATTACTGATCGTCTTGCGGTTTGAAGTGAAATTAATTACAAAACTTTTTGAATAAAAATGAAACTCAAAAGGTAATTTTTTTGAGTGAATTAATAAAATTTTTATGCATGATGGGTAGACAGACTTTAAATCTAAATTAGATAAGATTAGCTATAGAAGGTCATTTATATTTAAACATAAATTTCGATTGTGCTTTATTTTTTATTACATACAAGGTTTTATTGTTTTTTGCAGCACAATGATCAACGATTAGTATTTTTAGTTATCATGTATTTGTAGGGTGGGTGGGTGGCCTCTATCCCACCCTCCAATCAGTAAATCATAAGCGAGGGTTTTAATTAAAAATTGTAAAATGTAAAGAAATATAAAAAAGAAAAATATTTTCCTTACATTTTTCTCGAAAACTATGAGGTTTACACAAAAAGGCTATTGTTAATAATTTGGTCAAATTTAGATTCTTCACAATTCATTGTTATATAAATTTCATGTAACTCCTATAGTTTATTAGCAGTAGGCAAAAAATGTCAAAATATTTTAATTTTTAATTTTTTTTTCTCGCAACTTAAGAACTTTACAAAAAATATGTTTTAAAAAAGCTTATTCAGTTTTTCATTTCTCTTAACTTTTGTTTGAAAAGTTATGTAATAATAAAACAAAAAATCGCCTCGAGTAAACATTCACTCCCGGTTTATGAATGTTCACCAAAATCTTTTCAGTTCCAGTTTTTAATTACCTTAAGTTTAAAGTTTTATCTTTAACGGATCATTCTTTTTTGAGATTCAGTGCCCACAGACATTCTTATTCACGAAATCAATACTTTCCTTATATTTTCATAACCTATGATTGGAACAATAAGAAATATTCAGAAGGGATTGTTGCCTTTGGAATGTATAAATCCATGATGGTTCAAAACAGATACACATAGGAACATGTAATACCATTATTGAATTTATTTATCCTTTTTTGAACCTAGTAGATTATTCATTTGAGAATTGTTGCAGAGGTTTGTTGGCTGTTTCTACACAAAATAGTACAACCTTTGTGGAGAAAGCGATGTTAAAGGAAAACTTATTGCTCTTAGTACAGATGTGGTTGAAATAATCATAGCAATCAAATTTTGGATGACAAACGTAAGAGAAATCCCAAAAAAATCATTGTGAAGCTGCTGATAAAGAATGTAAAAACCTAATATATTTGAAACGGAAATTATCCAATTTCATATATTCCGAACAAGAAGAGAAGATTACAAAATTTACATAAATGTTGATCTTCCCATAGATACGAGCACTCGCTTGTTCCGTCAAGATGTCAAGGCGCAGCTGTTGATCAGCGGAAGGCTGCATCCGCTTTTCGCAATTTTCCCGACATTGAATTCGTTTTCCACGTACGCGCTGGAATCAGCTCGGTTAATTAAGAGGTAAAATGAAATCTGTTAGTCATGTGAATCCACACGAAACTGTCATACTTAATTAAATAATGAAAGAACCAGCGTAAATATGTCACCGTCACGTAGAACGGGTTTTCCTAGATACATTGGTCACCTATAAGAATTCGTAGTTAGAACGAACGGTTGGAATATTTTGCAAGAATGTAGTTATAATAATCTTTATTCAAACAAAATGATACCTAATATAATATGTTACAAATGTAACAAATGACTTTGCGTTAATTCACTTCAAGCCTTTTATCTATGTGTGGTGTATGGTAAGAAAAATGACTTATAATATAGCTTACATAACCAGATGATTCGTACAATTGATGAATTATGAAAAGTTTAGAAATAATATTATATTTGGATTTTCATCAAGATAAAATTTCATTTGTTGAAATGCTTTATTTTCTTGTTTTAAGATTATTTGGGATGTTTCTCAATAACATTGTTCTACACTATGATTTTATTTTTATTGATTTTGTTAAATGCACTTTCTATTCTAGCTTAAAAATGAGCGAGTGTATAATAAATAGATGTTGTGTACTCGAAAATACTTGGATTAATAACATCTGTTTGTAGCTATAAAACTGTATATCTCTGCAAAATAATTGAATTAAATATTTATTTATTATATGAATAATCCACGTAGTAATCTTAATTGTGGTAAGTACTATTTCTAACCTAGCACAGAAATGAGTGTTTATAATAAGCGCACGCCATTTATTCGTAAATGCTTCGACTAATGACACAATTTTCATTTCTTCATTTTCACTTCCTTAAAAAATTGAGTCCATCCGCAAGGAAACGGTGACGTAAAGCAAAGATAGCCAATGGCTATTGTAACTTGAACTCTAAAATAAAATATGCTTTCTTGTTTCTGGCGCTACAAACATTTTTTGACTATACTATATTATAATATTTATATTCATTACATCAGCACTGTTTAAAAATATGAATACATACTTTTATAGGTACTTGTTGATACATTTGATAATTCAAAAAAGAGAAATACCTTTTTTGGTATCACTTCTTCAATAAAATTTGATACCACAACGTCACCTTTTTACAATCAAATAGTTTATTAATGAAAACGATAATTGATTTCAAATTCTTATAAAAATAATATAAAATAATTTGTAAATAACTTTTTTGGTATCCTTTCTTTAATTACATTACAACGTCAGCTTGTCATGATCAAACAGTTTATTAATAAAAACGATAATTGATTCCAAATTCTTATAAAAGTAATATAAAATAATTTGTACGAATTGTTGCATAAAGTGTAGTTTTGTGTATTTTAATGTCTTCGAATTTTTTTGGATTTGATATCCAAAAAAAATTCGAAGTTTGAATTGTTCTGATATGAACCACAATACATAATTAATTCCCATTATTACAATAATGTGCGATTTGCTTTAATTTGCAAGATATTTACCATGTAAATGTTATTGTCAATTATTCTAAAAAGAAATTATTTTTCTACAAAATTACTACAATTACTTGTAATAAATGTATCGAAGATTTTATAAGTTATAAACTTTCACCCATCTTTAATTATTATCTTTGACAATAATTTAATTGATAATGAAAGGATTCTAATTTTATGAAGTGGTACAAGCATGTCAAGAATGTGCATGTTGGTAATACTTTTTTCCTTCAAAATATACAAACATTATTATATTTTAATTATACTCCTCATTTTGGGTTAAACATATCAAAATATATCAAAAAATGACATCCAATTATTACAGAATTTAAACGACCATCTCGACAATTACAACAGCCTCATTAGTTCAAAAATTGCGTCCATCCCGAAGCTGACGTCAATTAAGGATACCATAATAATAAATTGTAATCAAAGCGAGAAGAAGACGAAAAAAACAACATAACATATCCGTAATTGACGTAACGATAAATATCATACCCGAAATCATCTTTCTTCACTCTAATTAGCTCGAAGCCCCGTTGTTATGAAACACAAAAACGCGTTCCTCACAAGTGACGAAACCGAGGAAACGCCGGTGCGTAACAGAGCGACTTTTTCTCATTGCCCACAAAAACGTTTCCGTGACATCCTGGTGATTTTGATTGCATTGACCTGTATAGGTATTATTTGCACTTGTGTCTGTTGACCCGGTCATGATCGACCAAGCCCAGGTTCGGTTTAGTCATGCATCGGAATTAATGGACGCGCGTCCGTGAAAAGAATTTTAAAAAGTGTGCCGAACCCAGCTGACAAAATTAAAGGAAATCGTGTTACATCGCGTAAACGTGGCCATAAAAACTAAATTGATTTTTTTAAATGAAGGTCCATCAAAGAGTCATTGTTGTTGTAATTTTGTTGTTTTTTTTAAATTAAATTACAGCGAATTGGAAATAAAGAAAGCTGAGTGTTTTTAAAAAATTTTGATAGTGTCTAAATGAATGAAGACCTAGAAAAGCAAAGAAATGCTACGAGTAACATGAAATAAGAGCATAAAATGAAGAGAAATATATAATAGTTTTAAATCATAGGTTATGAAATGAGTCGCTTTATGCTTGAACAACGTTTGGAAATCTTGCAAACTTATTTCCAAAGTGAGTGCTCTGTAGCTCAAACAGTACGTTTGTTGAAAAGAAGTTCTGGCCGAAATGAATCACCCACCCAAGTTTGTGCAAAAAGTTCGTGAGACTGGCATGCTAGTGGACAATACTCATGGTCCTCGTTCTCATGTGGCTGCCGTATCCGAGAGTGTGATACTTAAGCCAAGAACATCAACTCGCCGTCGATCTCAACATCAACATTTCACAGTAGCCTGAGGAGAATTCTGCACAAAGATCTCGGATTATTCGATACAAGATCCAATTGAAGGCGCACGACCACCCGCTTCGTTATCGCTTCGCAGTTTGGGCCTTAGAGCAGCTTGAATTGGACAACGATCTTGGCTGCTATGTTAACAAACAAAATTGCCGCATCTGGGGCTCGGAAAACCCGCACGTTATTGATGAGAAGCCAATGCATCCACAGTGGCATGGCGCGCCATCCTTGATGAACCAGAGGTCGTCCAAATCCACGTCTTCAATTTCAGTTAAAAAAATCGGATAACATGTCACTCACATTTTTTTACTGAAATTGAAGACATGGATTTGGGCGACCTTTGGTTCATGCAGGATGGCGTGCTATGCCACACAGTTCATGCCACAATCGATCTTTTGGCACCAAATTCCCAAATCGTGTTATCAGTCGTCTTGGCGATGTCAATTAGCCGCCTCGGAGCTGCGATTTGACCCCTTTGGATTTTTTTTGTGAGGAACCGTAAAGGATCGATGTCATGCCAAAAATTCAGAAACGATTCAAGCACTTCAGGCTAATATCATCCAAGCAATCCGTGAGCAACAGCCGAAATCATCAAAACGGTCTTCTTTGCATGTTTTTCATACATCGTTATCTCATCAGGAGAATCTTGCAAGTTTTATAATGCCTTATTTTTTGGAAACAAATATAAAACTCAAAACCTCAATATTAAGCGATTTTTTTAACACAAATGTTTCTTTAACCAAAATCTAGATTAACACAGAAAACTTTGAAGTTCGAGAGGTGAGAACAGGTAAAACAAATAGATAATCTTGATGAAATTACAAAAGTACCTTGAAGAAGAAAACTCTAGAAAAGATTCTGATTAAATTTAAAAAGAATTAATTTATCTTGTAAATCACATGAAGCTTTACTGCGTGGAAGCAATGCGTAACAATGCAAGAAGTGAATACTCTGAACATTACTTCTCCTATAAGACCATTATTGGAAACCAATTAATTATTCAATATATATATATATATATATATATATATATATATATATATATATATATATATATATATATACTTGCAAATTGTAAACTCTAACTAGAATTTTGTATGGATTAATCAAAGAAAATGTGTTTGGTGTGACCATAACATCTAAAATTTTCTGTAGATTTATGTAATTAGAAATAAGCTCAGATAAAGCAAAATATCAGCTTAATTATAGATTAAATGAAAACAAGTAACTTTGAAGGAAAATTCGGGCAGAAAATTAGGTTTAGCAAAAATTATCCTAATTGGAAATGGACCCAGATAAAGCCAATATTTGAAGCTTTGTTAAAGACTATATAAAAAAAATTAATAGGACGAATTATATTAAAAGGAAACAAACCTACAGATAAAGCTATTTTTGAACCAAAAGAAAATTAATCATTACATGTTTACAATGTTTTTATAACATTTATGTTTTAGTACTTTAGAAATCATCTGAAAATAATCACGATAATCAAAATAAACCAACTGCAATCCCTAAGATTCTATCACATCATTTTCAATACAAAAATAACCTCAAAAATTATAAAATGTAAAACGTATAAAAAAAATGTCTAAAATTATTCGACTATTTTTAAAGCAACGAAATATTCTTTCGTAACTTCGTTTTCTTAAAAAGAATTATAAAAAGTAAAACTATAAAAAAAAAACTTAAAATCTAACATTATTCACTATCTTCAAACTAAGGAAATATTTTTAGTAACTTTGTTTCCTTAAAAAGAATTATAAAAAGTAAAATATACCTAGGGAACGTTAGAAAAAAAGTAAATTTTTCAAATTAGTTTAAAATTATAGATAGCTTTTATTTTAAATTTTATGTTTATATAAAATGTATAATACTCTAGTGACAATAATATTAACATACTATTATTATATGAGCGGCTTCTTTGCATGTTTTTCACACATCATCATCTCATCAGGAGAATCTTGCAAGAGTCACAATGCCTTATTTTTTGGAAACAAATATAAAACTCAAATCCTCAATATTAAGCGAATTTTTAACACGAATGTTTCCTTAACCAAAATCTAGATTATTACAGAAAACTCTAAAGTTAGAAAGTGTGAACAGGTAAAACAAAAACATTAGAAAATCTTGATGAAATTACAAACGCACCTTGAAGAACAAAACTCTAGAAAAGATGTAAAGATTCTGATTAAAAGTTACTGAAGCTTTACTGCGTGGAAGCAATACGCAACAATGCAAGAAGTGAATCTCCTGAAAATTACTTCTGTTATAAAGCTATTATCGAAGATAATTCGAAATGCTTTTAATTATTTAATATAATAGGCCGTATAAAAAGTTTCCGCGGTTTTTCGCCACAAACCGTTCCTCATACTTTATCTCGAGCAACACTCACCCGATTGTCTCGAACAAACATATACTTTAAATATAACATTCTAGCTCATATTTTTGACAAGATAGTTCTCGAATTTGTTGCTCGTGTAAAAAGTTATAATAATTTGAAAGTGAGTGAAGAAATATGGTATGTGATGTTTTTTTACTATAAAAAAGGACAACCGCTACAAGAACATGCCAAAAAAGGCGTAGGGTGAAAATGCTGTCAGTGAACGAAAGCCACAAGGTGGTTTGCTACATTCCGTTCCGGAAATTTGGATGTTAAAGATGCACCTCGCTCTGGCCGGCCAGTAACTGAAAAAGTCGATGAAATTTTGCAACTGGTGGAGCAAGACCGACACGCAAGCTGTCGCGAAATAGCGGAGGAACTAAACATGAACCATATGACAGTTTGGAATCTTTGAAGAGAGCAGACTACAAAAAGAAGCTCGATGTTTGGATACCACATGAATTTATGGAGAGAAATTTAATTGGCCGAATTTTACCATCAGTGATGTGTTGTTGAAACGAACCGAAATCGACCCATTTTTGAAACGAATGATTACTGGTGATAAAAAATGGGTGAAATACGAAAACATCCAATGCAGGAGATCGTGGTCAAAGGCTGGCGATCCTCCGCAACAACTTTAAAGCCTGAATTGACGACAAAAAGCTTCTTTTGAGTGTTTGGTAGGACTGGAAGGGAATTGTCTATGATGGGCTGTTGCAACCTGGCAGAACTATCAATTCGATCCTGTACTGTGCACAACTCGACCGTTTGTACGAAGCAATCAGAGAAAAGAGACCAGAATTGGCTAACAGAAAGGGAGTTGTCTTTCAACATGACAACGCACGGCCACACACATCTTTGATAACTCGGAACAAATAAACGGAACGTAGTTGGGCAGTTTTGATGCATCCAGCAATCTGAAGCTTACACCGCCTGTTTCGGTCTCTGCAAAACTCCCTTAATAATAGGAAATTAACCGACCGAAGCGCCGCTGAAAATCGCTTGTCCAAGTTTTTCGCCGATAAACCACAGGAGTTCTACACCAAAGGAATTATGAAATTACCAGATAAATGGCAAAAGGTCAGAGATAATAATGGTCAATATGTACTTGATTGAAATTGATTTTCAATAAAAAAAATGTTGTTCAAATATGTACGAAAAAAACGGGGAGACTTTCTGTACGAACCAATGTTATACTTGCAAATTCAAGGCAACATTCAAGAAAAATTTGGATACAAAATTAGATTTATCTAATTAAAAAATTAATGTAATTAGAAATAAGCTCAGATAAAGTAAGTAACTTTGAAGGACAATTCGGGCAAAAACTTAGGTTTAGATAAAATTATCCTAAGCCCAGATAAAGCAAATCTTTGAGGCTTGGTTTAAGAGTATATAAGAAACTTTAGAAGTATATTAAAAAGAAAATTTTGACAGAAAATTTGGTTATTGCAAAACTGTATAAAATTGGTTCTGTGTAATAGAATCGAATGATCGGAAAGTGACATATTCTGCCATCTTTAATCTCAAAGAAATGTTTGATGACATCTGTCAATTGGAGGCAGTTTCTAAATCAAATTTGAGTTATTGTTCAAATATAATAGAAAAAAAAAAATAAATTCTACAAATTGGTTTTGGTGAAGGATATAAAAAGGATTAATAGAATATTTCCAGAAAAGCAATGTTGATATTAAATGGTTGCTTTGTTAGACTGGGCTGAATAAGTAATATCTCATTGTGGATTATCAAATTGTCTAGGGCGATTTCAAGCAAATTGCAAGTTTGGTAGTATCTATGGTTTTATTGTATTTGGCCTTATTTTTTTTGGAAACTTATTGACTTGGATTATATGTACATTATACAAAGATATTCATGATTTCTAGTCAGAAAAAAATACAGAAAATTTGATTTATCTTTGAAAATAAAATAAATATTTCTGATTTTCGAAACAATACATATTTTTATAAAATCTTGATACGTATAAACCTCCATATATTCACACAAAAATAAGCAATCTGTATCAACTAACTTGCCAATGCATTATTACCTAAAATATGCTCTCAATTAATAAAGGTCAAACAAATCTTCAAATACTAGATTGATGAGGCTGTTACTTTTTAAAACTAGATATCACTTAATAAAATACAATTTTTTAGTAATTTGAAATTGCATGTATCAACAAAATCTGTCACTTTGTTATTATAATCAACAACCGGTAGAGCAATTGTGTCAGTATTTTATTAAGAAATCTTCATTTGTCAAAAAATCACTTTAATGACTTTAAAGTCGCTTTAAGTTTAATAATTACATCTTTGTGGTCAAATCTATGATTTTCAAAATATATGGTGGTAAAACAAAGGCTTTAAAGTATTTTCTCAAACCCTTAGCAATATTACTTGGTGGTTGTTTTAAAATAATTGAATACTATTTAAATAAAGCAATGAATTGTAATTAGAAGATTTGGACGGGTTTTAATTAGTCTAAAAATCCAAATAATTAATTTGAACAGCTTTAAACAGTTTTGTCAATTTTTAGCTTACATAATCTAAACATATACATTATAGAAATATATTGTTATAGTAAAATTGTATTGAAACACTAACAAAAATCAATTCGTGAAGAAAGTGTTTCCATAGAATTTTAATATATGTTATGTTATAAATGATATACAGAGAAAGAAAATGAATATTTAGTTTAAAAATCCAAATAAACAAACAGCTTCAAACAACTTTTTAATTTTTAGCTTTGGGTGTTTAAACATGTACATTATAAATGATATATAGGCAAAAAAAAATTGTTAAATGCTGGAAGTTCTACGGCTTCTTCAAGCTTCTATAATTGGGTAGATTTGGTAGCTATTTTTACTGCTTGGCAATTAACAATTGTGGGGAATTTGTCCACTCAATTAGAAAAATCAGTTTAGACAATACATGCCACCTTAATTGTGTCTCTATCCTTAATGGAGAACACATAGTAATATTTTGTCTCTCTGTCTTCAACTGCACTGCGTTGATGAGACCCAAATAGGCCGAAACCAGTCGGTAGCGGTTGTTTACAGGGATACAATTATTTAAGTTTGGTATAGTTATTTATATTTTAAGAGAAACAAGAAATAAAAACAATATTGAGTATATTGAAAACGATTTATATTATTTTATTTACATACACTTTCTCAAGAAGTTCAATCTAAATGATTTAATGTCTTCATTATATGGAATCATCTTGTAAATCAGTTGTAAATGTGTAGTTAATGAAGACATTATAACTAAGATAATATAATGATGAGCTGTTTTACATCGCGAATAACTGTGTAAATTGTTTTTAAATTGCAGTCGCATTCTAATATGTGCCATTTTTACCACATACGATACAGTATTTGTAAATAAGGTGTGCTGTGTAAATGTTTGGTGTGTAGCGGAAATTTTACAGTTACGCAGAAGTGTGTTAGAAATTTCACTAATGTCTAAATGATGAACTGACAGCTTTCATTTCGGATACATCTCTAATTGACACTGCGTGCACTTCTTGCGCGAGACGTCGCCGGATAATATTATGCCACAGCCTTCGGACTGCCGTTAGCGGAAGGCATCCACGCATATTAATTACCAATATACATTTTCTACAACATAATTTATTCGTTTTGATTATAATTTTTGTATTCATCCTGATTTTGCTTTATTTTTGTTTCAGTTAAAAGAAAAACAAAGTACAGGTTGTTAAATATTTGATCTAACAAGTATGTGAGAATTGACGTTCAGTGTTCTAAGTGTGAAGGAAGTTTATTGATTTAAACACTAAAACGAGTGCAGTGGCCTTTGAAGTATTTTTATTTGAAGATATAAAATGAAACTATAATTTTTGACTTGTTTTAATTAGTTAAATTGGTACGAAAGACGTTTAATAAAAGTCTTTAAAAATGAAATAATTTCATACCTAAAAAATAGTTTATTGTTATTTTTATCTTTTAATTTTCCAATATTTACAAAAAAAATATAATTGGATATTATGCAGTAGTCACCAATTTTTTATTTTCATTTTCTAAAACTTATAAGAAATCACATTGAATATTAAATAGTAGCCACCAATTTTTCATAAAATTGCTGCTACAAATAAAATTATTTTTGGAAAACCTCTTTTGATGCCAATCGATAATTGTATTTACTCTGAATTTTTCAGTGAAACCATTTGTTTTATTAGTGTTTTTTTAATTTTTATGATTTAGGAGTAATAAATTATTAATAATATTAATAAGATGTTATATTTTTCATCAAAAGTATCTTGAGCTTATCTAATTTTTCATTTTCAGAACAATTACCAAATTCATATTAGCCAAAAATTCATTTCTATGAATAAAAATTGAAAACATATAAATTAATTAATTTACTAGTAGCAATCATACACTTTATAATAATGTTACATTGTATTTTTTAATTATGATTCACAATATTTTTTTTCGAATGTTATTTCACTATTCGTAAACTATAGAAATTTTTAAGAACACTATGAATGATGATGCTCAAAGCACACTCACCTGTTGAAAAAGTGTTGTTTAGCCACAAAATAGAGTGTAAACTGCAAACCACTTCGATGTACTGGCTTGGAGGTGTTTAGCACCGCGTATATAGCCGTCCTACATCCCCACGTCCAGTAACCTACATTGTGCTCTTTTCCCCTCACGAAGAAGAGTCGTTGGTGCGAACGGTCGTCATTAGTGGGGATTCTACAATCCGGAGATGACCATCTCGACATTTGGCCACTGTCACTAACGCACGCAGCAGTAAGGATAATCGCGGTCTTACAGAAAAAAATAAAACGGTCGTGGAGAATTTTATGCAAATCGGAACGCAGACGATTTCAAGTTGAATCTCGTATTCAGAACAGGTATTTCTATCAGTAAGGATCTTAATTGTTAGTGCAGATTTTTATTACAACTTAACTTTTATAAAATACTTAAAATATAACTTTTCACATTTCAATAAAATCTCATTTAGTTTAATGTTAACTCAGTGTATATTTAACTAAACTCAAATATTCAATAAGTTGATGTTAAACTAAATGAGAGATTATTAAAATGTGTGTAGAATTATTATAAATCCACAGTAATTAAATTAGTCTGCTTTACAAATATATAACCTACAAAATGCAAAATTTATTATTGATATAATAAAACTTAAATATAATATTAAAGGGTAAAAAATAATTAAATAATAATAATTTTATGAAAAGATCTCATTCATAAAGCATAGAATTTGCATTTCAGATATAATACACAATCATTTAAGATTAAAAAAAATGTTATAAAATTAATTGTCCAATCCTAATTAAATAATTAAAGAATTCATTCAGTATTCCTTTTTACCTAAAAAAACAATAAATCAATTGTAAGTAAGAAAATTAAAAAATATATAATAAGTACCATTTATTTTAATTTAAATTAACACATATTTCATTATATATCTATTAAACTGTAATAATAAAAGTAAGTAATTTAAGATATCCGCATTTAATTATATCAATATAATTCATTATTGCCTTCTGAAACATGCAAACTCATTAAACCAATGATTTTAAAATAATAATAAAAACATAATAATAATTAGAGTT
Source organism: Ontholestes murinus (assembly GCA_963969525.1). Classification (NCBI taxonomy): domain Eukaryota; kingdom Metazoa; phylum Arthropoda; class Insecta; order Coleoptera; family Staphylinidae; genus Ontholestes; species Ontholestes murinus. The sequence continues at coordinate 27,591,126 of OZ018391.1, forward strand.
GCCAATTAATATTTATTAATTTATTAACTCTTCTCATGGAAAGCATACATCTAAATCATTAATCCTTGATCTTCTGAAAAAAAAAAACGTTTAGTTGTACATGTAGGTGGCTGGCAATGACCATGCGATCAGCCGTCGATTTTGATTATTCAAGATTTGGCATTTTAATACTTTCGCTCTTTTTAAGTGCATTTTAAATTTATATCTTTATTGACTTCTATCCAATTAGAAAAGTAGAACACTGGCTTTAGTACACTTTTCTTCTTCTTTTTTTGGCCTCGGAAGCATATCGATATGGCCAGTTCAAGGTGGTTAGGTTTTGTTCTTCTTGATGATTAAAATTAGATAATTAATAAATAGTTTAATTACACGTTAAAACTATTATACCTTTATATTAATTGTAGACATATTAGTATATTTGTACCTAAAAAAGATAACTTTTTAAAGGCATCTCTTTTAAATTATATTTTTACATGTAAACTCCCTGTAATTACTGATAAGAGAAGAAAACGATAGTAGATATCAACTTTACACGTAAACACATTCGTAAATGTAATGTATTTGCCGTATTCAAGGGTTTTACAGATTTCTTGAATTATGGGTTATGTTTTTATAAAACTCTTTGTAAAACGTTTTATAATATTTTTAAATTTAAATATGAGTCCCTTAGTTTTAAGGTTTATATTCCATGTCTCATTTTACTTAACTCCAGATTTTGTATAATAATAGTTTCTATCTATATTAAAATAAACTAATATAGAGCAATATTAATAATCAATAATTTCAATACTGTTCAAAATTCAAGCTTATATAATAAACTCTATTTTGAAACCGTCAAATATATTTTTCTTGTTCCTCTTATTTCTTAAATTCATGATCTTTTGAGAACACCACTATAGCAATTACTTTATTGCCAACAGTTAATTTTTATAGTTTTACTTTTGAAAGATAATAGCTTTACTGTGATCCATATATAATTTTGTTTCATTTCCATACTTCAGCAATTGGCTATACATGAGTCTCTAGAACTATTATTATTGTTTGTTTATAGTTTGTTCGCCCTGTTGCCACTATAATTTAACCACGTAGAAAACAATTATTATCTATCAGTGTAAATAATAGATGACTGCAACAGAATGGAAGAAATAAAATATTGTAACATTGGAGAAATTCAAATAAAATAAAGTATAACGAACATAAAAAAGAAACGCCAAAAGACAGAAAGAGCAAGCAAGAAAAAAGCGCATGGGAAGAGAGTGAAGGAACTCGACAGAAAGAATTGCGAAGTTGAAGGATACGGAAGAAGCTTCTGAGAAAGAAAGAAGAAGAAATATAGTTGTTAATGAAAAAGAAACGATAAATAAGTCAGTAGTGAACATCAAAATCGTATTTCTATTAGAGAAGCCAATAAGACTAGAGTAAAGTTTAAAAAGTCTGGAAAATGGGCCAAGTTTATTTAAATTAAGGCATGAATCCTAAGTCATTTAGGTTCCGACCAATAAATGTCTTTACTTGTATTTTTAACCAACTATATTTAGTCCAATCATCTGATCTGAATACTATTTGATAGGGGACACTTTAATTGTCATTTAAAAGTACACTTACTTTTAAATGACGATTCGATTAAGTAGTCTTCGTAAAGCAGTAGCCAAATACGAAAAAGCAAACCGGGGAGTATCGCCATGTTATACTGTTTTTATTTTGAACGGTAAAGATTGCTTAACAGAACGCTACTACCGGAATTGGTTTGCTAAATTCCGTTTCGGTAATTTCAATGTCAAAATTGTGCCACGTTCAGGAAAACCCGTTGAAGTTAAAAACGAAAACGGTATTAATCAAAGCAAACATTTCTTAAGCGACCTTGGAAAGACACAATGTTAATAAACTCAATATTTGGGTTTCACATGAAAGGAATTCATTTAACAAAGCGATTAAATGCCTTCGATAAGATCTTGAAAAACAATGAAAATATAAATTTCTCAAACGTATCACTGGCGATGAGAAATCGATAGTTTACAACAACGTTGTGCGAAAACGATCATTTTGCAAGCAGGGTGAATAAGCTGCAACCATTTCGAAAGCAAATATCCACCAATAAAAGGTTATGCTCTCAATTTGGTAGCATCGCAAAGGCGTCGTGTATTTTGAACTGATACCACAGAACTAAACCATCAAAACGGCTATGCACTGACGCCAATTGGATACATTGAATGAATCCATCAACGAAAAGCGGATTACACCATGATAACGGGAGACCACACGCAATTTTAGTGGCACACCAGAAGTTGCTGGGATTTGATGGATCATCCAACATATTCACCATACCTTAGATAGATAGATAGATATAATATGGGTGGCACCAGCGCCTATTACACCGCAACTTTTTCAAATCTATTGTGGATCCCTACTTATCTCAGATGACCAGCTATAGCTTTGTCTCTTTGATTAGTCCTATTAGCCCTGCCATTGGGACTTAAGTATAGCTCTCCCCGCTTGGGTTTGTGGTGCCCAGCTTTTGCTCTCTAATCCTTGCTAGGCCCTCGCAATGGCATGTGATGTGGAACGAGTCCTCTTCTTCCTCTATGCAGAATCTGCATGGTGGTTCTTCTACCAGACCTAATTTGCTCATATATTTGTTGAGCTTGCAGTGTCCTGTCATCAGACCTACTATTGTTTTGACCATTTTCCTTTCTTGGTTCACAAGTTCGGTCGTGAATTTTGGCGATTGTTTCTTAAGGAACTGTTTAGGCGAAACAGTCTCTGTCCTGGTGAGTTCGAATTAAAGAAATGCAAGAAAGATAGAGTGTTAAATAAAAAGGGCGATGTAGATTACTTGGGCCAATAATCTGAAGTTGGAAATACTAAATGTACCATAGGGGATTGTCAGGGTGAAATAATGTACGCAAAATTAAGAGGCAACTCTGTAGTCGTCTACATATTAGTAGCAGATGATTATTGAGATGATGTGAGAGAATTTAGAGGGTACAATCATTTCCCCATAACAGTGAATATTGAGGCAAGTGAAAACATTAAGATAACAGAAAATTGGATAAGCTTTTTCGAAGCGACGAAATTTTATATTGAGAAAATTAAAGATTTTAATATTTATAAGTTTATTTAACAAAAATAATTTCATTCAAATTAGTGTTGTTTGATAGTTGTACTATTCGTAACACGCAAATTAATTTTGTTTAATTCAGTGTCTGTCGAGGTATTAGCTAGAGAAGCAGTTGTTTCAAATTAATTTGTTTTGTAGACTTAGTAAGACTCACTGTTGTAGATTCACGAAATGTTTTCGTATTTTTAAATTTATTATTTAATTTTCTACAACGAACTAAAGGATTTTAATACATTTTATGATTTTAAAGATATTTGGCCTTAAAAACAATTGGTAGAGAGTATAAACCAGATGGCAAGAAGTAAGGGTGAAACCTATGTGAATAAAATATTGTGGTTTGATGAATAATGTAGTCAAGCTAAAAAAAATTCTAAGGACAACAAAATTAAAAGAGTGAAGAGAGGAATATGTTACTGAGAAAAATTAGATGTGGCGACACCAAGAAAACCATTTGGTTAAGAGACGAGATAAATATTGTGAGTGAGGCAACGGATAAAATACAAATTTGGAGTTAACTAAAGGAGAAACACAGTAATAATTCATGAAAAAGAATGAAACATTTACATTTATTTATAGAAGAATAATTGAGAAGTAAGTAAGTAAGTCTATTTGCGCTCAGGACAAAAAGTCTCACACGTAAAATAATGGTACAATTATAAAAGTGTTCTCAAACAAAAACAACACCTTACAAGTTAAGATATACATTAAATTATATTTTAAAAAGACTTCAAATAAATAACATTATTTAAAAAAAATGTAGTAAATTGATTTTTGAGGTAATTGTTTTCACTCACCAGGAAGTTTGGTTTAGAATTTTATACCCCAGTAGTTAGCACTGTTACATGATTTATTTAGCATAATTTTGATTTGATATAACTTGCTTTTATATCTAGTGTGATGTAGGTATTTTCATGACTAGAAAACATTGCACGATTTTTAATGACATACGGAATAGAATGAGGGACGGCAATGTTAATAATGCAAGATATTTAAAGATTGGGTATATTTTGTTCCTGTCAGCAGTCGGACTGTCCTTCTTTGTAAAACGAAGAAATAAAGATACAGAAAATGTAAATGTTTAACAAAGAAGAATATTTTAGCATGCAAGAGGCAAAAGAGCGCTCAGTAAGATAAAAATGAAAAAAGATGACTGGTGGAGATAGAATGAAAGTAAAAGCATAAGCGTGAAAAAGGTATTATTCTATTAAAGGAAAGTAGCAGATATTTATGATACTAAGCAGGGTATGAAGAGCAAGAAAATTGAACCTATGCCTATATCTATAAAAATATGACTATGCTTAATAAAAAGATATAGATGAACTAAATAAAATTCCTTGCTTCATTTATTTATTATTACCAGAATAATAAAATATAAGTGAATCAAGGAATTTTATTGAGTTCATCATTGTGGAATACTTCACATTATTTAACCTAAAAATTAATGAAAAAGATAGAGTTTGAAGTATGAGATATATAGAAACTAGTATTAGATGGGTTAGGAGCTTTTTAGAAGGGAAATTTAACGGTAGAATAGATAATTATACTGAACTGGATGATTGGAAGATAGCTGACGAAAGAAGAAGAAAAATAAGTTTCTTCTCTTTATAGATTTAAAATCTGCATATGATTATGTCGATATAAAGTTGTAGGTGAAGAGTTTGAAAGGAAAAGGTATATCCGTGCAAGTAATTAGTTGTATTGTTGAAGGTTAAAAGAAAAAATTATGTAGGAATAGAGTAGGTGAGCTAGTATCTGAGTGTTTTCAAGTAAATTGGTGGGCGAGAAATAGTGTCCACTGAGCGCAATGCTTTTAACTTGTTTGTAACGTATCTGGAGAGTGTTAAATCTTGTAAAAGTGTAAAGCTTGACGTATGAGGACCAAAAAGTCTATATTACAAAATTAGTGCATAAGTTGAGGGAATTGAAGAAACGATTATAGAGTTTTTTTACAGGGTTGACTGCAAATGTGAAAATGGATGATATGCAAGAATTTAAGAGAAAGAAGAAATAATTATAGTATGTAGAAAAAAGGATTTACGAGTGAGATATTATATACTTGGGGTATATATTATAAATGTAGAAGAAGGCAAGAGTGATATAATGCAAGCAGAAAATCTAGAATGGCATTTTAGATATTAATTTAAATATGTAAATAGTGGCAGGAATGTGTAAGACCAATAATATTATAAGCGGTAAGGGTGTAACACGGACTATTTGAAAGGGTGCAAGTGCAAAATCTAAGAAGGAAATTATGTTTGGGTGGGTTACACCATCCTATATTATTATCCTCCAAGGGTTCAGGATATCAGTGTGATGGATAATGGCAATGAAAATAAACATGAATTAATTTTAAAAAATGCTCATAAACGTTACGCATTTTGAATTAGAAACTTTTGATAATAAAAGTTGGGTTGCTCTTTTATATACATATTTACATCAACCACTTGCTGCTTCCATTAAGATATTTCAAAATACCCAAATTTTAGATTTTATAATGTTGCCGTTCGGTTTATTTAATTGTATTTGTAGAACAGAAATCAATCTGTATAAATAGAACCAATCATACCTTATTAAAACTGGCTGAGTTCCTTGGGGATCCAACTTAACGAGTATTAATTAAAAAGGGAACTGATTGTATATAACTACAACAAAAGAATCGGGTTAAGTTAATGATTAAAAATTACATTAATGGAATGGTAATTAGTGTAATGACTGTTTTACTTTAATATAAATATAATATTCAAATTTCTTCTATTTATAATGTATGAAAAAAGGTAATCATTCTTGGATATTAAAGGCATTCACTTCGTGGTCCACTTCGATATTAAGAATAAAGAAAACACTTTTACTGTTTTATTCCACTTTGGACTTTATTTACAGTTTCGACTACACGGTAATCATAATTAAACTAATTACATAGGTAAGTAAAGTTTAAAGTGGTATATAAGTGTTTTCTTTATTCTTAAAATCTTATAAATAACACATTAATATTTATTACGCATATAATAATAAAATGTAATACTTAAATATTTATGTAGTTTCCAGATATTAATCATTATTAATTTCGCTACACGTCCCAATTTATATTGATTTAATTAACTCAATTTTAAAGAAACAACACGAATTTTCAAGAAATACATTCAATAGGTTCGAATATTTTAAATTTTACTCATTTTTATAGAAAACATTTACAAGAAAGGCTAACTTTATTTTTGATATACTTATCTACAGAAATGTTTTGTCTCTATTAATTAATTAACTTATTAAACAGGGAACTATTTAAACCACTAGCTGGACCTAATCTATAATTATAGGAAATTTTAATTTAATTTGAATTACTATAGTTTAACCATATTAAACACAATTTAATACTGAAAGTCGGAACTAAAATTTTAATTTAATTTATCTTAACGCAAAATAAAAGACATTGCATTATGTGAAGTGGACAAAATGTAAACAAAAATAAATTTGGTCAATTATAAAAAAAATCTACTAAATAAATATAAAAATAAAATAAATAAACGTTGTATTTTTTTTCATTTTAATAACCAACAAGACTAGTACTAATCATAACATATTTGCAACAAAATTTTTAAATCGATGTAATGCTTTAGGCAAAACCTAAACTTTGATGAGATCTCTATTAATTCCACTTTTAGCCGACTTATTCATGTCAAATGTTGACGAACATATTTTCTCAGTAGATTTTGAAAAAAGGCATATTTTTTTGTATGCCGACGAATTAAATCAGTTTTTTTTTTAAATTTAATCAACAATATTCACCCTGAAATAGAAAATAACGACAAAATTAACTTCTTAGGCTTAACCTTACTTAAAAAATAATAATATTGAATTTCATGTCATCATTGTCATCTCAACAATTCCTTTTTCTTGTAATCATCCTATGTCACATTAATTAACAGCGTATTACTCTACCATACACGGAATTTGCACAATTCTTCTAACTACAAACCAAATGGGTACTGAATAAAATAAAATAATTTTAATACCATTGACAATGGTTTCCCAATCAAGCTCATCGAAACTTGAATAAATAAAATATTCAAAAACTTTAAATTGAAAAAAATCATTCATTTAACCTACCGATTTTAGAAAGACTAGCGCACTAATAACAAATATTTTTCATCATAATCAAGCAGCCTTAAAGCTAACGGTGAAATCAAACTCTTACTATTTCAGTGTTCAGATCAATAATTCTTTCGCTAATCCACTACATTAATTGAGTACCAAATCAAAATCAATTGGTCATTTCTGGCCAGAAATTTTCCTAGATGATACATCTAGTCCCTTTGCAATGCTTCCAAATGTGTTGGCACAAATACTGAATGTGCTACCATCTTAGATATACAGGGTGCGGCAAAACAGACAGTGCAGTTTGGAACGCCCAGTACATCACGTGTGGTGGGGGTACCTACCCGGGAGGGATCTCATTGTGTCGGGGGGGGTCGTGCCGTTTTTAGTCGTTACCATGGTTTGGTCTGGAGAACGGTCCCAAGAAATGTTAAACCGGATTCATGCGAGGTCAACTTTTTTCAGTAGTGACGAGGCCCACTTCCATCTCAATGGAGGGGTGAATAAACAAAATTTTCGATACTGGGCTGTAAATAACCCAAGGCAACTTTACGAGAGACCACTTCACTCTCCAAAAATCACCGTGTGGTGTGCGATTTCCAAATTTGGGGTGATTGGGCCTTATTTTTTTTAAAGAGATGTTGGATTTTTTTTACCTCGTTTGGAAGAACTTATGGAGGAAGCAGGTCTAGGAGACATCTGGTTTCAGCAGGACAGGGCTACGGCCCAGAGTGCTCGAGTTTCAATGACGAAACTGTGACAGGTGTTCCCTGGGCGCCTTGTTTCTCTGAGAGGTGATGTGGAGTGGCCCGCACGCTCCCCTGATCTGAGCATTTGCGACTTCTTCTTGTGGGGCTACCTGAAGGAAAAGGTTTTTAGGCATCGACCCTGCACCTTGAAAGAACTCAGGGATCGAATTCGAGAGGAAATCGCGGCTACACCCATCGAGATGTGCCAAAATGCGGCCGAAAATTTCAGAAATCGCCTTCATCAATGTATCGCTGCTGAGAGTAATCTTTCTGATGTCATCTTCAGAATTTAATGCATAAAACGGCATGATGTACCCATTAAGATAAAATAAACCCCATTTCTTTAAATTGCGCCGTTTATTTTTAATAACCCTTCAAAACTGCACTGTCTGTTTTGCCACACCCTGTATTAAACAATCAGAGTTTATGCATAATATATTTTCTTGCGATATGGTAACGAAGGAGGTACCAATAAGGAAATACATATACTAGATCTTTGGGGCCGACCATGAGAAATAAATGAAAACTGATAATCAATTAGATATCTTAAATATCAGAATGGAAATATTTAACAATGGTATTTGTTAAATCACCAATTTTTCATAATATTTGGTGCTTAAAATTAAAATTATTTATTAACTATAGTTGGATAATCTATTATTTGTGTCTAAAGTGGATTCAAAGCTTTTAATTTACTACAAAATAAAAGCTTCCAGATGTGGACGAACTGAACAACTGACTTTCCAACATCATGGTGCCAATAGGGTTTGAGTGAAAGAACATAGCAACATTTTACGTATGTTTTTGCAATTTGTTTTTTTATGTATTTTATGTGTAGATTAAAGTTTTAAATAAATAAATAAATATTTGTGAATAAATTGGCTCTTGTGTGGAAAATTAAAATAATTTTGAGTAATGCAGTGTTGGTATTTTGTTACACTGTCCACTTAAAGTTGGACTTGCTTTTATAAGTTAGAACTATTTCAGAATTGCAGTACTCACATATGTCTTCTATAGAAATATTAATTGGAACAAATAACAAACAAAAATCGATGAAGTAGTCTGCAATGGGGAGGTAAATCTCTAGCTAGTTCAATAAAATGATTGGACGCTTTCTACTTAAATCAAAATCAGATACAGACATTGTTTTATAGTAAAATCCATTTTGCTTTGAGCAGATAATGTTCTCATTTAAAAAAATCAATGGCTTTGGAAAAATTGATTGAATAGAAACTGCTCTACAGTTCTCGATGTTACTATTAGCATTTTTAAATATAGACTGAATGAATCTAGTTTTCCATATTAAAGGAAATTTATATTTAAAAGTTAAACAATTTCAATTACATGAAATGTGCTACATAGAAAAGTACATTATTTTACAAAAAATGGTGTACTATGGGGTCCTGAATTAGAGAATCTATTAATATGATTTAAAGATTTTGCAAATAACAGTATTCGATCGGTTTTTATTATTAACATTAACGTTTGAAAAAGGTTTGCAAATAAATTAACGCGGTTCTCACCCGAACTGCAAAATGTACCATTAAAGTACATATACTAATGTTTTTGACTAATTTAAGTAATTCTAAAATAAATTATATGATAACTATCGAATTATTTATTCGGCAAATTAATAAGTTGGTCCACTATAAGGCATCCATTAAAGTATTAAAATCATCATATTTTAAACGTATGTTAACTTTAGTTTTTATTATTTATGTTATGTTTATAATCCCGCTTGTAAACCCCGATTAGAATTAATTATTTCTAATAACGTGTAATAAATATAACGTATAGATTCAAGACCAAAGCATTTACTTGCTATTAGATTAGCGATTTATAAAAGTTCTCAGGCCTTCTAAAAATCTTTATGGGATAATTACAAGATTGATTTTACATGCGAATACACATTTTTTCTATAATTATCAATTACAGTTCGCCATGTATCTGATGCTAACTATAACGTTTACGTTCATCACACTAATTACTTCAGCTGCATCACCTTGCAAGGATGACTGCAGATAATAATATTTTTGTGTAGTGTTTAATTGTGAATTGTTATGCAAAATAGATTTAACCTTGGGTTTAAATTGTGTTCATTGATCAAAATGAGTCAAAAGATCAGTAAGGATACTTTTGGTAACTTAAATCTTTGCTCTATATATTTTATATTTTTGTGTTAATCACCCTAAGCCTACTTCTAATAACAATATATCGATAATTTAGAGCAAAGATTACTAAGAAAATGTGTTTAACGGCGCGAAAAACTTACTAAATATCAGTTTAATTGTAAACCTTCATTTGTAATTATAGAATTTCCACTTGAATCAAAAGAAATCAAAGTATTGGGATAAATATAAATAGCTTTAATAAACATAATCCAATAGCTTTATTCTGATATTTTTTTATATGGAAGGTATTTTATTACATAAATAAATTAATAATAATGCCTGTAATTTAAAATTTATTTTTAAAATAATACAGGAAGATTTATTTTTAATATTTTAAATAGCACTCTGAGAATATAGTGTTAGAAATCTAGTGATTTAAAGCTAAAGAGAGAAGAAGAAATTGAAATAATGAGAGAAGTTAATTTTTACAGTTAATTAAGTCATTTAGTCAACCACTATTGAAAGAAGTCAATGAAATTTTGCAGGTAAGGGTGGGTTTCTGGTAAGGTAGGAACGTAAATGAGTTTAGTAAAGAGAATGGTTATAGGCTCAATACAATTTAAAAAGAAATGTAGGATAAATAATTGTTTATAGATATTTTTCTTCCTATTTAGCTAGGATTAGATCCTGCCCTTTCTTTAACAGTTATAGCTGCAGTTGAAACACTGAGCTCCAGCTCTTATACCACCTTTTTAATCGTCATTCCAGAGGTCATTTTGATCTCAGTAACTCCATTCTGGCAAATTTTGGCTGTCTGGTTTTATCCATTCTCTCCACGTGGTCTCTCTACTCCCGCCATCTGCTTTCGGTCCCATCTTACCACACATAGTCCCGGAGACTACATCCTATAATATCATGCATCTTAGGGTTCTCATCTCCGTTATTCTCATGAGTCGTTTCGTTGTGGCTTTTTCTGCCCTGGTTTCGATCACCTATGTCATAATTGGTCTGACACAGATTTTGTAGGTTCTTGCTTTGCTTCATGCCGACATGCGCTTGTTTCGCCATATTATATCTCTCAGATACCCTGATATAAAATGAGCTTTTGTTGTTTGGGTTTTCACTTCTTCTTTTAGGTTCATGTTGCTTGTTATGTTTATTCTATTTGTATTAAAAACAGATTTCAAATTTGTTATAAAAATAAGACCAGAGAATATTTACCTTAATGTGCACTGTTCGAATATTTGAGAGTATGAGGAATAAATGGACAGTTGAACGTTAGGAATGAATTCCAAATTAATATTTAGGAATGCAGATAGAAATAATGGAGATGATTATGTTTTTAATTATAGCTTTATGTTGCCTTTTCCAATGACAGGCATAAATATAATAGACGGTTGATACCAAGAGATTGAAGATTGGTCGAAACCAATTTGTAGATATAATTTATTTTATCAATTTTTACTCGGTAAGCTAGTAGTATATTTAATACAAATAATATTTTTATGAATTATTGTTACTAATGACCAACTCCACTTATTCATATGACAAAACTTATCGAAACTGTTATTATTGATTTATTTTTTAAGATTTCCATAATTTAATGTGATTCTTAAACATGTTGATTGCGAAATAAATTTATTGATGTACGCATCGAATACAATACATGGGAAAGAATGTAACGAATAGTGAAGGTAGTAGTACATGTGGATCATTAATATGCGTATTACAGTTATTAATCAATATTACCCGTACACACTACAGTAAACGTTATTAAATAGCCGTCAATAAAATATAGAGAAGAAATATAGAAATATATTTATTGTAACATAAACAACCTTAAAATTAAAGTAAAATATATATTTTTTATATAGCACTTTTATAAAATTAATTAAATTAATTCTTGGAATTTCTTTCCAAGTAAATGTAAGAATTCGAATACTATAATGGATTTGATGAGTTACTTATTATTTATTTATAATGCTATTTAGTCTGTTTTCTTATTTATAGTATATATTTTCTATAGTACATGTATAGAACAATAAAGGACTTGGATATGCAAATGTACTAAGTTTAATAAGAAGTAGTAGATTCTAAACCTAGCGTTATGTAACAACTAATTGGCAATTTCCGGATAGTACTTAATAAGGCCTCGATTAGAATTTCTCTTAGCTAATCTAGATAATTAAATTAGTTTATTTTTTAGGGTAATAAAAATTATAAAAATTGGTTGAAAGTTCGTCCTGATGGCCATCCCAAAGGCTTCTCATCATGGGTGTTTTCTCTTCCTAAATTAAAATTATGACATCTCTGCCGAACAGACAACACATCTATAATATTTTCTCCATATATATTTTTTTCAATTGACGATGACGCACATTTTTTCGTTGAGAAATCATCACATTCCCAACTTCACAACTGGCGCCGTCGTTTATTTTCTTGAACATTATACACTCTTACATAAACAACATAGTCAATACCAGCGAGATGTTACTTTGCACACAAACAGCTGAAATACAACTGAACATGTTAGCACACATCCAGCGGCTGCTCTATTCGCCAGCGCTCTGCACGATGCAAAATTTCATAATATAGCACCTATTAATATCTGATAGAATATACTTATTACAAAGCTACCTTATTACAACAGAAATAAAGCATTTTCTATTGATTTTATGAAATTTGTTTATTTTATTTAACTTTTAATCATATTTAGGTATTTTTTTACTTATGGAAGGAATCATATAAAATATAGAGCGAGCAATTAAATTTCTCCGGAAAATCAATGTGTGACTAATGAATCTAGTTAACCCAATTAAACATTACTACGTATTTAATAACATTAAGAACATTTTAGAAAAAAATGCTACACTGCTATATACTGATTTATTTGCTGCACTTTCTTTAACTTCGAGCTGTGATCGATTTATTTAATAAAAAGAATCGCTCTCTTACCTAATTAAAAAATTACGGATGGGTGTTAATGTCATAATTCTATGATGATTTGATAAAACATATGAACGAACTGCATTTGAAATTGCAAGGAGAAAACACCTGATTTTACATTAAAATCAAATCTTTCCGGAAAATAATACCGTTTCAATTATAATTAGGTACAAATTGCTTCAGTCATTTTAAAACATGTGAAATATTCAGCAACACTACTTATACTGAGTCGACTTAGCCAAGTCAATGCTTTGAGTGAATTGAAGGTAAATTTTAATACTCGTTTAGTCGATTTGGTAGTAATTTCAATGAAAATAATGATGAAATTTATGTGAAATTATTTCAATACTGGAAATAAACAATATTCCCTAAACTTTATTTCGAAATGATTGATTTACTTTGAATTAGTATAATTAAAAACAAATATTAAAACTATTTTTGAAATTCATAATAAGTTTTTGTACAACCTATGCAGTAGTTTTATTATTTCTTAAGCTTTAAATTAAATTGTCAAGTATTCAATCTTAAAAAGGAATCAAATCAAGTATGTGAGATTGTTTGCAGTTTTTATTATAAGCATTAGTGATAATGTTTTCAGCATCAGTTTCTTCTGCATTTTGAATGTCACAAATTTTTAAGTTTATTTTTATATCAATCACTATGGTTTTAATCTTGATATCATATGCTAATTTTTGCAGTCTTTATAAAATTGGGAGATTCTAATAAGAGCTTAATATTCATAATTTGAATCATAATATCTAAAATTATTTTTTCAGTTTGTTAGTAAGCCTCTTAGTCTCCTCAAAAATGATTACTATCAAAATATATTCCCGCAATCCATAGGGACAGGAATAGTAAAATTATGGACATTTTAGAATTTAAAGAGAATCTCAAAAGAAATTATATTATGGGAATAATAATATCAAAGAAAACTTTAATTTAAGTCCAGAAAGCTTTTGACTCTGTCTGACATCAAGGCTTACTATACAAGTGCCACCTCCTAAATATCCATCCTCATATCATTTTCATTATTAAACAATTCCTCTGTAATAGATCCCTAAAAGTCAAAATCCATAATTCATTCTCCTCTCCATTTACTCCCGAACAAGCACTCCCTCAAGGCTCTCCTCTCTCACCTCTGTTATATAACATTTTTTGTGCTGATATCTACAACCCTGATCCTCTCTACTTTAATCCATCCAAATACCTCCTGCAATTTGCAGATGACACTGCCCTAATCACACATGCTCTCACACTACCAAAAGCCCTCCAATTCCTCCAAGAGATTATTGACTCTCTTCAACGATGGTTTGCAAAATGGCACATTAAAATCAATCCCCACAAACTGCGATTCCTCCCTCAGTTTCCATTAAGTACTTGGGCATAACCATACATCAAAAAATTAATTTTAAAAAACATACAAGCCATAACAAAAAGCAAAATTACTTCTAGGGCAAAATGCTTTAGAAGTTTAACTTACAAAAACAATGTTATTAATATCATAACCGCATATTCACATATTATCCCTATACTATCTTCCTAGAAACCCAAACATAATCCTTAAATTTAAAAACCCACATTTTACCATTTTTGATTTCATTTCATGCATCTACTCACTAACGACTGACGCCATATGACTGGACAAGACAAGGCCTCTGGTCGATAGCCTTTTGACAGATTAATATATTAACACATCATTCATTATTCATCATTTTAATGTAAATATGTACAGAATTTGTCAATAAATATATGTTACTACTACTTTAATATAATCACAAGAACTCTAATTAAATTCAAAATTAAAAAAAAAACTTTTATACTGAAGTCATAAATATAACCTTTAAAAAATACTCAATTTGAAGAAAAAATGTTCAATCAAAATCAATAAATAATCACGTGAAAGCCGAAAATTTATAAAATTCATTTCGAGCTACTGTCTAGTAAAGTAAAAAAACAATCATAGCGTATGTAATAATAATACATAAGCATGAAAAGTAACATCTACTAAATTTCAAACTAAAATGTAATATTTCCTAACGTACAGAAATCGCAAATTCATTTTTATAATACTTATATTTATATTTTATTATTGTTTAGAAAAATAATCGCTGACCGAAATATGGTCCAAACATTTTCATCAAATATTATCAAATATTATAGATAATTAATTGCAGGATTAATTAGCATTGTTGAAATCAACGAAATATCCACAAACATAATCGAAAACAGTATCCTATCTAAAATAGCAAAAAGATATCAATAAAGCAGACTACACTTTACGCTAAACATCAAGACATTTAAGTTGGAAAGTAATTTTTGTAACATTTCATTTAGTACAGAGAGTAGGACAAAAATCTTGTCAAAAAAGTAAACATGTCTAGTCAATACAATCAAATAGACAACTTTTGTAAGCGAATAAAACACTAAAACATAATTTATATATGCAAAAACTGTTACGTTACAATCTTAGGAAGAGATATATTATATCTAAATAGTAAGAAATATAGAAATTAATGGTCGGAAACACTTTTCTGGTGCAGTAATAACGACACAATACAAAATCAAGAAAGACACGAACAAAAGGAGAAACATGTTTGTTTTTCTTAATATAGAAAAAAGAAATTATAATTATAATAATAGTGTTCAGAATAATCTTGCTTAGTTAAGGGTGTTATCAAATTACTTTTACGGTTTACAAACGTTATTAAGCGCTTTAATTTAATAAAACTCTTTGATTTGATGAACACTCTTTCCATGAGGAAATGTCTTACGAATTATTTGAAAAACAAGAAGGAGCGTATTCTGTTTTGAAGGAAATAATCGGGGGCGGTGTGCATAGCCTCCGAAATGCCGAGACAGGCCATTCTCTAAAGGGTTTGAAGCTTGCCGTTACTTGTTTAGTCTTGGCCTACCATACTAGTGAGCCATATGTAAAAAATTGTCTTAGTACCATAATGTACAGCCAATGTATTTTGGGTTTCAGTCCCCATGATCTGCTAAAGAACCTACGGCATATCCATAGTGCCGCTGTGGTTTTGCAGATTAGGTGGGCGTTCCAATTTAGTGTCCAATCCAGTATTAAACCTAGATATTTCGCCTGATCGAACAGCGCAATTTCTTGCCACCACTACAGTTTTATCAGGTTGAACATAACCTTGGTTACAATAACCTTTGTCGACCAGAGTCATGAGGTGATCATCCACTACGATACACCAGCTTGTGAGCACCCTCTTGTTGTGCTTACCGTTTCTGATTCACTCTCTATACCTGCGGTGATCTTACAGTTTTCAACGTGGAGACCACACATCACAAAAACTACCAAAAAAGCAACAATATCATTGGGCAGGTGTCGCAAAATGTGCGGAAAAAATTGGGGACTAAACTCTAAAATGCCTCTATGGCTTTACACCAGGGTGATAACACCCATGATAGCCTACGGAGCAGTGGTGTGGTGGACTAGCACAAAGCAAAAGGGGGCGATAAGACTCCTGAGCAGTACTGTCTCAGTACAACAGGAGCCCTAAGCACCACCCTAACAGCAGCCCTAGAAGCCATCTTGAACATACCACCATTACACATCTTCATTCAAGGAGAAGCCAGGTCCGTATGATATAGACTGATGCAAGGACAGGCGCTCATAATCCAATCACACGAAAAAAACACACCAACGGCTAGACGACGAGCTGAAGGCTAACGCGATGCCAAGTGATGCCATGGTGAAAAAATACAATTTCGAAAAGAAATACAAGGTACTCATCCCGCAAAGAGAAGACTGGGTCGAAGGCCAACCTACTAAAGCAGAATCATACTGGTTTACGGACGGCTCAAAGATCGACAAAAAGGTAGGACGAAGGACCAAGGACACCACCGTGTTCCAAGCAGAGGCGATAGCTCTTCACCACTGTACAAGATCCATTAAAAATGGGTGGAAACACAGGCCCATACCTGGTGGACGCACTCACCAGGGCAGAGATAGACGAAACAGCTCCTTAAGAAACAATCGCCAAAATTCACGACCGAACTTCTGAACCAAGACAGAAAAATGGTCAAAACAATAGTAGGTCTGATAACAGGACAGTGCAAGCTCAACAAACATATGAGCGAAATAGGCCTGGTGGAAGAAGCACCATGCAGAGTCTGCCTAGAGGAAGAAGAGGACTCGTTCCACATCCTATGCCACTGCGAGGGTCTAACAAGGAACCTAATGCAATCTCCGTGTATTGTATAGAAGCTCCTAGTATGCTGTGAGGCTTTGAAGTACACCCATAGTAGATTTGTCAAGTTGATAGGCAAACTGCTGCTTATGGAGTGGATTTCCCTTTAGAGCACTGCTACTTATATTGTTATCTATAAATTTTTCATGACTTTTAAGAGAAATTAGGTAAGGCAAATTTGGCCTCATCGGGTGGCATTCGGTCCGCTTTGAGGATAAATTTAAAACTAATAATTTTCATTCTATGAGAATAAACTGGTGCTATTATACCTAGCCCCTTCTGCAGCAGTACAGGGAAAATGAAATCTGAGCTTGGTGCTTTGAAGGGTTTAAAGCTATTAAGAGCCCATTCATTTTTTGGTAATGAGTTACCAGCCTTGCTTTTGTTTCCCTAGTAAGTAGGTATATGCGTCCTTCTGTACATTGAGCAGTATTTTCTTGGGAGTCCACAGATGTTGAACCTAGGAAGTGTCTTTAACAGTATACTGAGACCTTCCTTGAGTCCCTCTCCATAAATCATCAAGTTTTTTATTAGTCCAATGCTGTTACAGTGGTCTTTGGAAAAGACTTTGTGGAGTCTCTCTGTTGGGGTTGTATCAGTAACTCCCTCACAGCACGTCCTCCATGTTTTCCTTGTCCATTTTCTCAAGTCAATTTCGATACTGCTTGTCTTTAGGCATCCCAGTCGTATGTTTTTTTGCACTGTTGAAAGTGTTTCTGTCTTGCATTTTGAAGCGACCTAAACTGGATTGATACGCCTTTAGGATTCTATTTCGGATAAGAGCCGCTGCTGTTTCTAGTTTTTCTGTGGTCTGGATGTTTAGGTAGAGATCGCTGGTTCCACACATAAGCTCTCTCTGCAGAGTCTCCAGTCTGTTTTTCTCAGATTGCTATACTCCATTACATTTTCCTTCATGGCCTCTATATTGAACTCAATCTACTGATGGCCCGACAAGGAGGGTTCTCCCGCATCAGCTAGAGTGATGTCCAACACCACCTATCTGATTGAATTCATAAAGGTAGGCTCGCAACCTCTATTAATAATATCTAAATTATTAAAGTTAATGAATTAAAGAAGTTTCTTATCTCTATTATTAATATCCGTGCTGGTCCATACGGTGTTGTCATCACAGCCCAAGAGGTGATGTTTATTGCCTTCTCTGGTGGTGGTTCCTTTTGATCTTCTGGAAATTAAGCAGAGGCCATGACAACCTGCCTCTTACCTTTCTTTGTGTGAACTACTAGGGCTGTTGCTAGGTCCCCTGTGGTGAATTCTGTAATGAATGTATAATTAATGTCTTTCTTGAGCATTAGAACTGCTCTTGAAGTAAGGCAGTCTGTTTTCTATACCATACTACAATTGTCTTGGGGTAGGCCCATTACCAGTACCTTATATATTCAAGACTTCTACAGGAAATGTCAAATTTGGCCTCTTTGAATCTCCAATAAAGGGCACACTTGATACCGATTTTGAGTGATGGATATTCAATTAAATAATGCGCGTGTCCGCCATTTGTGTGATTTATACCCCACTGGCACTAACCCTTAAAACTTTGTGTTTCAGGGCAATATATTTGTATGGTGGTGATTTTCAAATGAGTAAATATTAAACACTGAATAAAACACTTACTATGTTTTTAACCACTATAATTTATTATAATATATAAATATATTACAATGTGTACGACTTAAGTTTCGGTCATTATCAAGTGTTCACTTGATAATGACCGTCAAAAGTCGAAACTTAAGTCGTACACATTGTAATATATTTATATATTATAATAAATTATAGTGGTTAAAAACATAGTAAGTGTTTTATTCAGTGTTCATTATGAATTACCATATAGTAACGGTCGCAACCATCATTATGAGTAAATATTAGTGCTCGACTATTTTAAGATATAACGCATTGTAATTAACAGAAAGTTTTATATTGGCAGCACTCATTAAAACGCAAGAATAAAATATATCAGGCTGCAGAGAAAATACAAGATTAACGTAATGCTTTGTTTTGTCATGAGTATGATTTTGCAATTAATAATGCATTTCAAATGCAAATATAATGTCATCACATCCTGTAGTTGAACTCCTAATTAGACACGAAAAGAGTATACCAAAGATTTGCTGCAGGAAACGGCTACAATAAAAGCCAGTAGATGCAACTTTTTTCCAAAAGCAACGACTTGTATAAACAATGGCTTCATTAATCGTGTAATGATGATACGATATGATTAATTTTATTACCATTGTTATGTGGATATATGAATATATAGAAAATAAAACACACGTTATTAATTACATTGACCATACGAAAAGTAGTACCCGTTTAGGAATATAAAAAACCTAGTATTGATTAACAAATATTAACGTTATATTTGTAAATAACTTACCTTAAAATTCTTTTCTACATAGTCACCTTGGAAATTTAAGATTTTATTGTAAGGTGTCACGAGTTTTTGTATAACAGCTTTATTTTCCTCCGTATTAATACGCAATCTTTCTTTTCTGCCAAAAAGTATTAAAAATTTGAGAAAAACTATATTTAAGTTCCATATAGGAGACAAAGCAGTTATATCAACAAACAGAAAGTATTTAAGATATACCAAAAAGTAAACGCTTCCAGAATTAAACATTTAAACAGAAAGTAATAAATTTCTTTTATTATTTTATCATTATTGTATATTTTTCTTGCTCTTATTGCACAAAGAATAAAACTATTAAACGTTTAACAAATGATAATTTTATATTTTTAAAAAGGTTCTCATCATTTACATTAATAAAAAGTAACCAGTTAAAACCTGAGCAATAAATTATAATTATTTTAATACCACCAATACATATGCATTTATGCATTTTATGACCTCTGTATACAATAAAATTCTCGAGATACTAAACAGAATAATAGTGGCGAAAATTCATTATAAAAAAGTGTTACTCCGTGTTCCCAGACGCATAATCGTGCATTCATCCGCTAGGTGAATTGTGTTTTCACTTTCACTTGAAAACGACGAAGGCATTACGATTTTCCGTTAGTTAGTACTTGCGTCTAAACAGTGAGCATTATTTACATTGAGCGCGCTATTCAAATATTACGAAAGTGCAAGAAGACCGTGAGATTTTTAATTATGTGTGCATGCGTGTCAAAACGTATTTGAATGTAATTAATCGTAATATTAAAACAATACGGCGGAGGCCTGATATCATGTAACTTGTATCGAATTAAACGTAAGCTTTTACCACACAATTAAGTGTAATTTGTGGACATAATCACGAGTAGTCCGTTTAATCGAAATTATTATGCACTTCGGTGGTTGGATTAAACACGGCAATTAATTTTCTAATAGGTATAATAGAGATTTTAATCAATGGCTTTAATGATTGTTCATTGATAATTAAAATAATAATATAAAAAATCTGTAAATAGCAAATTCACTATTTAATATTTATAGCATATAAACACATGCTTCCCAAAAGTAACGGATAAATTCTGTAAAGTTGCTATCAGAAATAACTTTAAAAATCTTAATATTATCTACATATATTAGTACTTCGCATTGAGAAAATATAAATCTCGTAAATATTATTAGCAAATAAAATGAAAAGTATAGGACTATAGTGGGATCCTTGAGGGATACCTGATGTAACATTTATTGAAACAAAGATTTCCACTCTAAATAATTGTAATATGTCTTTCAGAAAAAGCTTCAGCCAATTTACAGTGAGATTGCTGCACCCGATTTTGAGCAATTTTAATAATAAAAATCGTGACGTACTCTATCAAATGCCTTAGAGAAGTAGGAAGAGTGGTTGTTTGTTATTCATTAAGATATTTGGAAGAAACTGTCTGTATTTCAGCAAATTGATTATCGTACCTTTATTTTGTACAAAGCCATGCTGAAGAGGAGAAATAATATTTTTTGCATATTAATGTTAGCTGAGAACGAGCTAATTTTTCTAATAGTTTTGGTATTACAGATTGAATTCAGATATATAGGCTATGTATAACCAGTATTTTATTTAGTAGGAAACATTCCTAAAGTTAACGACTTATGAAGTATTTCGTAAATCGCCCTACATAGAGAAATTTGATTTATTATCCGGGCCGTTAATAAGTCAAAAATTTAGTTTTGGTAAGAGTTCTGGACACGATATTTTTCCGTGTACAAGTTTGTACAAAAACAACATATCATTGAAGCATCTACGGGATTGTAGTGTTGGTAGCAGATATGATCATATTTTATTAGGGCACGGGGTATGCCCATTTTAAATGCTTCAATTCGTAGGAATTTGTTTTGCAACTTTTTTATGTGATACGACCAATTCTCATAATGTGGTGACCATATTGTAGACGCATATTCTAGTTTCGAGTGCACTAGACTTAGATGTAATATTCTAACGGGTGTCCAACAATTATTGTAGTCCCGGGTGGCGTTGGTATCAAATACGTAGGTCGATTCTTACATGTGCCAAATAAATTGAACTGACATTTTAATGGTCAAACATTATTTAAATGTGAATTTAAAGTGTTGTTAACTTTAATAAGTAATTAGAATATTACAACATTTACATTTAAATTATGATTGACAATTAAAATGTCAGTACAATTTATTTGGCACATGTAAGAATCGAATCGAACTATGTATTTGATTTCAACGCCACCCGGGACTACAATAATTGTTGGACACCCGTTAAATGTGTCAATTGAGAACTGACTAGAAAATCTCTTAATAAATCCTAATGTTTTTTGCGCGTCCCTTACTACAGTTAAGGCATAATTATGAAAAGTGAGTTTTCCATTGAACACCACTCACAGATATTTAATTTCAGTTCTTGCCTTAAGAGGTACGTCAGCGATAGTAAACCCAATCTTCATTGGTGCAAGTTTTCTAGTAAAAGACATACTGTAGCATTTAGAAGTGTTTAAAACGAGGTCATTGTCCTTGCAGCAGTTGTCTAAATGAACTAAATCCGCTTGTAAAAGACTCGCGTTATGAAGTGAGTCAACTATTCTGAATAACTTAAGGTCGTCAGCATATAATAGGAGTCGACAATTTTTATATAGTTTTTAATATCATTAACAAACAAGAGAAACAAACTCGGTCCACAGTGAGATCCCTGAGGGACCCCAGAGGTTACCGATGTCGCTCTGGAGGTGTATTACTTGTACCTTACATGCTGAAGCTTATTCGTTATAAAACTTTTAAGCTAATCACTATGTGGGAAACCTAGGATTATAAGTTTTTCAATTAAAACACTCTGGTTCTCTCGATCAAACGCCTTGGAAAAGTCTGTATATACGACATCGACTTGTTTATTATTTTCCAAGGCATCTGAAAGGTGAGACGAGAGTGCTATTAGATTCGTACTAGTCGACCTTCCCTCATAGAACCCATGCTGTTCATTTATAATTTTGTGTTTGCTCATATTAAAAAACTGTTTGGATACTATGTTATCTAATATCTTTGGTATTGATGCTTGTTTGCACACTCCCCTATAATTAATTGTTATTATTAACCTTCGGCGAAAACTAATTTGCAGATGAGAAAAATTTGTGCCAAACTTGTTGTTTTAACTTCAACCTTTGCAATTTTTTTAATAAAGTGGTTACTGAGGATAAGATCTAGGTCTACGAGTATGATCCTGAAACGAAAGCTCAAAGTGCGGAGTGACACACCGCCTTATCTCGAAAAAGTCACGAGTGAAAAGCATACTTATTGTTTTTTTAGAACCTACCTGCCGGCCAGTGTCAGTTCCTCCGCCATTTAAATGGTCGTATCTATCACGTTCGTCTAGAAATCAAAGACAATTGTATTATTGTGAAGACAATGTGCCCTCTCACACTTTTTGTTCCCCTAGACGAAGAAAGAGCTAAAAGAAAAGCAAGTCGACACAATTCCAGTGGTAACGGAAGCTTCGGCTTGGTCCCTTAACAGCGTTGCGTGCGAAGAGTTCCTGAGAGCCTATAAACAATGAAAAAAGTACTGGCAGCGGTTTCTTGGTGCCCAAGGGTTAAATTTTGAAGACATATTTCACTGTACAAATATGTTTTATAAATGGGATGATAAGGAATTGGGAGCTGCGACTTATAGGTATTGATTTTAATGCGTCCTTTTGTAAGCCAACGTTGAAGGGAGTCAATAAGCTCTTGACGGAATTGAAGGACTTTTGGTAATGTGTATCATCTTTAAAGTGCAGAAGATATAATAATAATATTGGATAATAATTAGAACAAACTCGAAAACATTTCGTAAATCTACAACAAATGAGTCTTATTAAGACTACAAAGCAAATCACTTAATAATAATGATAATATTACTTATTCTTTCTCATGTTGCATAACAACAATGGAAAATACAAAAATAATTATTGAGAATCATAAGGTGGGATTTAGCATTGGGTAAAAACCTGTTCTATCATCCAAACCTTCAATATATGAACAAAGAAAACATTTTTATAGATAAATAACTTAGTTCCTAAAAATGGATAATATTATTTAGAGTACTTGATGATTAATTCCTTACTAACTTACTCAATTTATCGTGAGTGAGCTTGCAAATGTAAACATGGCCAAATTCAAACGGGTGAGTGCATCAGGTGTTATAAGAATTATAGATATGAAAAGAGAATGATCGTTCATACAAAGAAGTAGTTTGCTTTGGTGGTGTTGTACGCTTTCTAAAACTCGTATTAATATTGTGGATGTCATTTCTAAACTTAATTTTATTGTAGAGGTAAGAATCCTGACAAATTTCCGAATACCAAGTATAAAAGGTAGGCACGTATTATAAACCCTTTGAATCCTGGTATGCGTATTCTTCTCAATAGCTGGATAGTATAAGGTTGAGTAATAGCTAAAGTGAGAGAGTACAAGCGACTCACATAAAGTGATTTTAGTGGATTTGGTTAGAAAAGACCTATGAGGTCTTCTATATAGGTTTCTTATATTCAAATAAGCGGCAGATAATGGGTTTTCCAATAAGGGGTTTCATTTTGATATTTAAAAAAATGAGTTTATTTTAAGAGAAATCAATAGATATTTATTTAATTGCAAAGAGAAAGGTATGCCATTAATGATGGAAAACGATATCATCCGAATGGTCGTCACGACTACGGTTGCCATAGTAAGGTTTTGAATCGATTATGGAGCATTGGCATAGACTTTATCTTTCACGTGGCCCGAAAGAAAAAAGTCTAAAGGTGTTAAGGCCAAAGATCTCGGGGCCAATTGTGATCACCTCTTCGCAAAATAACACGGTCAGGAAACTTTCGATTATTTCGTTGCTTTGTAGCGCAGTCTTGTTGAAAATAAACGTTGTCCACATCAATTTCTTAAAATTCTGGCCATAAAAAACATTATTCATAGCTCGATAGCGCAATCCATTTACCGTAACATTTGCACTAGCCTCATTTTCGAATAAGTAAGGTCCAATCACCGCCAGTCCAAAATCCGAACCAAACGGTGACACATTGAGGATGGATAGGCTTTTTAATAAGCATTCTTGGATTTTTAAAGCCCCAAAAGCGACAATTCTGCTTATTCGCGTAGCCTCCGAGGTGAAAATGGGCCTCATCATTGAAGAAGATTTTTCTATGAAAATCCGGATTATTTTGATGATTGAGTTCTTGTGTTAACTGAACTTTAAAAGCCTTCAAACCTAAGTCTTTATGCAAAATACGGTGTAATGTCGTTTTTGGAATGTCTAATTCCAAAGATCGACGACGAATCGACAAACCTGAATTTTCGTTAACACTATTGGCTACAGCAGCAATATTCTCAACTGTTCTTGAGCGACGTATACGGTTTCGATTATTCACATCACTAAGTTGTCCTAAAAACTAATCATTTTTTAACCAGTTTTACTATTGCTGGCCGAGAAGGTGCTTCACGACGACCCAAAAGTGTTTTAGTTTGGCGAACTGTGACTGCAAAATTTTCACCATTTCTGTAGTGAATTTTAACAATTTGAATGAAATCCAGATTAATGTATTGGTAGGATCTGATGTATGGCTATGAATGTATGTAACTGTTCTGAAATGTTTTTTTCTAGGATTTTCGCGACTGTTGGTAAGACACTAATAGGGCGCAGATGTTTCGACTCCGATGGTTCATTTATTTTTGGTACTGGCTTCATAATTGCATATTTCTAAACTTTTAGAAATATCTTTTTTGAATGCAGGAATTAATAATATGGACCTAATGCTTTAATGTTGTTAAGATTTAATCACAGTATGCTCATTAATTCGTTTAAACTGAAAACGTGCCACTGTTGAACTCAAAGAGTTAATGTAGTAATTGTTATTTAAAAGAATTAAAGGACAGAGGATTAGGGATATAGACATCAACGCAAAAAACATGTTAAATAATTTAAGTGAAAAAGGAGAACTCCGAAAAATTTCTTGTTCGGGAGTAAAAAAAAAGAAAGAGTTGTGGATTTTAACTTTTCAGGACCTGTTTAAGCGGTGGCACTTGAACAATACGCCTTGATGCTAGACAGAGTCAAATTCTTTCTGGACATCCAGCAATAGAGCTGCAGAAGCTCTACCTGCAAAATGAGAAGTTTGTCTAAGATGGTATGTGGATGTTGATCGACATTTAAGAAAACCAAATAGATATTTTGGGATGTGGTTAGCAATCAGGGAAAGTATTTTATTTTAATAATGGATTTAAAGATTTTTCAGGTAGGGGTATGGTTTGAAGATAGCTGCATAGTAAAGTGAATGGTTGAGTCCATTTGGGGTACAATTTAATTATAAATAGATAAGATATTTAGAGAAGAAAAGAAAATATACAGATAATCAGAAATAATTTTTTGTATTGCTCCAGATTATTCCTACATGCACACAATATCAGAAAATAAATCTTAATAAATATATTATTGCATTAAAATAGTGTATCTATTGGCAATAGTATAAAATTAATAATTATCAAACCAACCTTTATTTGTTCTTTTAAGTATGAAGGTTAAAATATTAGCAAAGTCAATGTAAATATTTTAATGCATTCGTATGAGTAGTAGTATGTGTAATCGTTCCGCTTAAACTAATAGGCCGTAGACCACATCGTCTTTCAGACGTGAAATGTTATGTAATTATGTGTGTGTCTGTGTTCCTGACCTTGTTATTCTAAAGGATAACGTTTTATTGGATTCCTTAATATATTATAATCAAAACACAAATTTACGTATATATGAATATAAGTGATTAAACAATGTGCTGATCGCTGATCGTAATCATTGTTTGACGTCAGAATTTTATTATGACGCAAATCTAATTAGTGATTAGTGCTTGCTTACCGGAAGGTTTAAAATAAGATGTAATAATTAATTATTCGATCATCTTTAAATAAATGTTTTGGCAAAATATTAAAAGTGCTGGTGAAAGAACACCGGTCCATAGCCAATTAAAAAAAGAAAAGAAGAAGCATAGTAATTCTTGTCGTATTATCAAAACACTATTTTCAATAAAGATGTTTGATATTTATTAAGAAAATAATTACTTTTTTGTTTTATATGTAAGTGTAAATTGAACCTATAAATATGTTTTTATAGATATATTATGGTAGATAAGAAAATTTAGCAATTGACCTACTTTTGGTGTCTTGTCTTGCCATTTCCCTTGTGCAGTGGTGAAGAGCCATCGCCTCTGCTTGGTACACCGTGGTGTCCTTGTTGAGACTGACAGAAATCTTTGTCTCGGGTTTTGTGCCGTATATACCTGCTCCTACCTTGTCGGTCTTTGAGCCGTCCGTAAACCAGTATGATTCTGCTTTGGCATGTTGGCTTTCGATCCAGTCTTCTCTTTGCTGGATTAGTACTTTGTATTTCTTTCGAAATTGTATTTTTTCACCATGGCATCACTTGGCATCACTGCGATTGCGTTAGCCTTCATCTCGTCTTCTAGCCGTTGGTGTGTTTTTCCGTGTGATCGGATTATGGGCGCCTGTCCTTGCATCAGTCTATATGGCTACTCCTTTAATGAAGATGTGTAATGATGGTATGTTCAATATGGCTTCTAGGGCTGCTGTTGGGGTGGTGCTTAGGGCTCCTGTTGTACTGAGACATGTTAGTCTTTGTGTACTGCTCAGGAGACCTATCGCCCCCTTTTGCTTTGTCCTAGTTCACCACACCACTGCTCCATAGGCTATCATGGGTCTTATCACCCTGGTGTAAAGCCATAGAGTCATTTTAGGGTTTAGTCCCCAATTTTTTCCGCACATTCTGCGTCACCTGCCCCATGATATTGTTGCTTTTTTGGTGGCTTTTGTGATGTGTGGTCTCCACGTCATTTTGGCGTCAAAGGTTATTCCCAGATACTTTGCCTAATCTACGAAGGGGATTTCCGTATCCCCGAACTTCAGTGGCTTTAGGCCTTGCAGTGCTCGTCTTGAATATGACAATTTGTGTTTTTTGTGGATTGATTGCCAGTCGCTCCTGTTTGCACCAATTGTCTACTATGTTTAGGGCTCTTTGTGCTCGCTCCGAGACAACTCCCGCGAACCGGACATTGATGACAATGGCTAGGTCATCCGCGTACCCTAGGCAGTGGATATCCTCTTTGGACAGTTTTTCTAGAAGGTCATCTACTAGTGTTGCTCATAGCAGTGGAGACAGCACTCCTTCTTGTGGGCAGCCTCCCCCTACCTTAGCCTTAATGGTATGGCCCCCCAAAGTGGATATGATTGTCCTTTTCATAGGCTGGCCTTGATTAATTGGCAAAGGCTTGGCGGAACTCCTTTCCTTGCTTGTGCCTACACGAGAGAGGTTGTTGTGACGTTGTTAAACGCCATGGTATATTGCCTGTTTTTAAGGGGATCTTTCAACAGTATCTCGTTCCTTATGTACCTATCTATAAATCTTTCCATTGTTTTAGTAAAAATGAAGATAGGCTGATAAGTCTGTATGACTGACTTTAGCGTTAGATCAGCTATTCTGCCTACATTGGGCAGGTAGATTACCCTTACGCTTTGTCAAAAATCTTCAAAGCCTGCCTGGCATGGGGATATATGGCAAAGCGTAAGGGTAATCTACCTGCCCAATGTAGGCAGAATAGCTGATCTAACGCTAAAGTCAGTCATACAGACAGTTCCTCTATGCCCATTTGTAACAGAATGGGATATATCCCATCCGGTCCCGCGGACTTGCACGGTTAAAACCTGCTGATGGCTCATTTAATTTCGGTCGGGCCTTTTAGGTCTTTGGCTGGGATTATCTGGCTTGTTATGTTCTGCCAGAATTGTTGAGGCTGGAAAGTTCCTTGAGACTTTCCTCTATTGTTTCTGTGTAGGTTCCTTCCGGTTTCTTGAAGAAGCCTACCTCTTTGCAGCACTGCCGTCCTGATGGCATCATTGATTTGTTCCACTGCCAGCTCCAGCCCATCCATCTCTCTTATCGATGCTGTACCTCCCTCGAGAGCTTCTCTGAGGGACTCTTTATATCCTACCTGGTTCCTCTTTCTTGGGTTTCTGCACTTGCTCGTCATGAGAGATGTGACTAGATCGAAGCGGATTTGCCTGTGGTCGGAACACGATGGTTCTTCTAACACAAGCCAATTCGCTATACTATCACACACTTTCCCAGTACAGATCGTTAGGTCTAGTACTTCTTTGCGGTTTTCCGTGACGAACGTGGGCTTATTTTACATAAAATGTCATATTGACATACATAACATAAACTAGTTCCTTAAAATTGGAACTAAAATAGAAGCCATCAATGGCAAAAATATAGCCTGAATGACAAAAATCGTCTGCCGATATTCATCGTCAGCTAAAGGGAATAATGGGTCGAGTAGAAGAACACTGCACTGTGAACTCCGACTTCAAGTCTTGCGATTTAAATTTTGAAGTTATTGTGAGTGTATCTATTTTATTTTGTATCATTTTTTTAGTAAGACTTGTAAAGGAAATAAACTAAACTAAACTAAACAATATTGGTCACTATAAGTTCCTCTGCTGAGATAAAGTTAAGTAAAGACTCACCTCATTTGTTGATGTCTGAGCTACCCTAGAGCGTGTGATGCGCATTGACGTCGCACCCTATTATGAGTTGGTATGCCTTCTCCGCGCAGTATACAACTATGTCGCTTAGTATACACGGAAGGCATACTCTCTCATCTCCTGGGAAGTATGCTGAGCAGATGATCCAGTTCCTCTCTCCTTCCTTTGTCCTGGCCGACATGACGCCTGTAACAGAATCTTCAGCGCAAAATTGCGGTATTAGTGTACACTTGACTCTATCACTGTGAATTATGCATGTCCTTGGCCTTTCGGCGTTTGGGTTTGGTTGTGGTGCTAGGCCTGCTATTTTTCCTCGGAGTAACCAAGGTTCTTGCAGGAGGGCTATGTCTATGCCTTCTTTGTTGAACCTCCTACACAGCGTTGCTGATGCAGCTTTTGCGTGTTGAAGGTTCACCTGTAGGATTTTTATTCTTCTTCCGCTATTGAAGAGGAGAGAAATCTTCAAGCTCTTCCTCCATAGTCTTCTCCACCTTCATTGGAACCGCCTCCCCTTTAGCCGATGGCCTTAAGAGAAGACTGATCCCGCTGGCGGAGGGCTGACCTTCTCCCCGACCTCGCTGGTGCCTTGGGTCTCCGCTGGTTTCTTTAGGGTAGTGGCCTCTGGATTCTGCCTTGGTTTACTCCCTTCCGTTGTATTACTATTCTCATTAATAACCTGTATCAGAAGAATGGGTAGTGGTCCAATTTGAATAGCTCCTCTTTGGACTCTTTGTCAATGGAGAAAATCCATATCACACCTTTAGCCTCCGGGGTTTTCCCCCATACTGTCCACAGGTGTGTGTTTAGGTCCCGGTTCCCGATTCCCTCCTTCTCCTCATCTCCCCCTTCAACACCCTGAGAGATGCTCCCTCACATGGTGTCAGAATTGGGATTGTCTTCCTTAGCCATTGTTCGCTGGCTTCCTCAGTGCATGTTATCGTTAGATATCCCGGTCTCTGTGTGCACTTTGCGAAGCGGCCTTGTGGCCCTTGCTCCGGTATGTGCTCGTATGCCGTCATGATGGATTCTTGGACTGCCTTCAGCTTGTCCTTGTCGAGCTGGGTTTTTGGGAACACCTGGCACGCTATGACAAACTTGACGACGTTATGGTCTCCGAAAAAAGGTTGGTCCGTCCCTTTTGTTTTTTTTGTCTTCCTAGGCGTGCTGATGTCCGATCTGGTCCTCTTTGTGGGTCCTTTTTCGGATTTATGAGCACCCCCGGACATTGTTTGCCCCGGGCCATGTTTGTCCTTGGGGGTTTTTTCTGGCCCTTGTGTGCCTGGCTGGCGGTGAAATTAGTTTTGATTACGGCTCTTTTGCCTCGATGTAATCTTGGCCTTCCTTCATCAGTTTCGCCATTTTTGCTTTGGTCACGCCTGATACCCCTGCCTTCCGAATTTCATCGTCTGACGTGAGGTCTACCTCCTCTAGGACACTTATACGTAGTGCCTTTCCGGCCCCTTGGCCTTGACGAGGTTCTTGTGTAGAGGTACCCTGCCCTTTGCCTTGGGTGGTCTCTTCGCTGGCCTTATGGGAGGTCCCTGGCCCAGTAGCCTTGGGATTCTCCCGGCCTGTATTTTTTGTTATTTTACTTCTTATGTTTTCCATTTTGTTCCCACGAGATGCTAGGGAAATATTCGGTCGGCCTACATGACCAGGTAAGACTAGATACAGGGAGGTTTCGCTTGGTGCCCCCCTGGGAAAGTTCGAGACTGCACATACCCCAGCTCTCAGCACTTTGCCTTTCACCTTATCTTGCGGTTTGGGTTACTCTTCGTTTCCCTTCTCACTTACGATCATTGAGGGTACTTATCCCTTATACCACGTAAAGGTGGTAACCCTCGCTCGGGTATTTGCAGAATAATATAGACGCTGTGGTTAATATGTCTGAAGATCCTGAAATATCCATTAGTTGATATTCACAAAACAAAAAGCCATGTTTATACACAAAATCGTCAATCGATTAATTTATTTATATCATTAATAAAGTAATTTCCCATGGAGAAACAAAAAGGTTTATATTCTCCATATATTACCATTCATGTACGACATGACATTGTCAATTATAATGTAAATTAAGTTTGTCTGTCTAATTAGAAAGACCAAAAACATACAAAACATAATAGCTGATACTTTGGTATTTTCAACTATTCATCATTATACAAAACTGATATAAAGACTTTTCGTACAGTTCGAATAAATTTACATCTAGTTACTGTTTATCTCGTACTAACGGTTCCCACTGTTTTCGAAATTAATGGATCGTACCAGTATTGCTTTCCATTAATAATCACAGACGAATATTGCACACTAATTTATATAGTTAATTAGGATGTTTGGGTTAAAATCGAAATATTAAATATTTTCAATTGATGACGGCCATACGATAATTTTAATGTGTATTTCTTATCAAATATACAAAAAAAATATTCTTATTAATACCAGATTTAATTGATGCTACATATAAAGGTTAAAGTGGCAAATGATTTATTAGTTAATGTTATAGGCTGCTAATTTCTTAGACATACAAATTAAGCATACTTTTACATACCTTACATAAAAAAGTAAAAGTGATCTATTGTTTATTTTTGCTGTATATTTATGACGTTTATAAGCTCTATTATTTTACTCAATCAAAATTTTTTCAAGAAAGTATTTATATATATATATATATATATATTGAATTTTATTTTATAAGTATAATGGATAAATAAATACTGTCTACATATATACAGGGTGACTGACGAAAAACCTTTGGTGCTGTATCTCACTTATTTTTTATCCGATTTTAATAAATAAAACATAAAATTAAACCATTTTTAAAAGACTTTAATAGGATCTGAACTGTTATTTTTTCTCGCACCCAGTTTTTGACAAAATACGATCAACATTTTTTTTTTAAATTGCACTGTATATATATTTTTATTGATTCGCAAGGAGATTTTTTTCTGAATATAAAATTGTAGACAAATTTATCCATACATCAAACTTAAGTCGAGAAATTGAGGATTAAAAAAATAAATAAAAAGTCAAGTATCCATTGTAAACAATATACAGACCCTATTTTAAATCTCAAAAGTGACAGTGACAGCCATTGATACAATACTGCAACGATTTTTAAT
Source organism: Ontholestes murinus (assembly GCA_963969525.1). NCBI lineage: Eukaryota > Metazoa > Arthropoda > Insecta > Coleoptera > Staphylinidae > Ontholestes > Ontholestes murinus. The sequence goes on from OZ018391.1 coordinate 27,623,469, forward strand.
TATTTCATAATTAAAATGTTGCAATATTTCAAACACTGTACTAGAATTTTGTGCTTCTACAGAAATCGTTTTTCAGTTTTTGAAATCTTGCAACATTTTTATTATGAAATTATTAAAAATCATTGCAGTATTGTACCAATGACTGACACTGTCACTTTTGACATTTGGAATAGGCTCTGTATATTGTTTACTATGGGTATTTGATTTTTAATTTTTTTTTTAATCGTCAATTTCTCGACTTTGGTTTGATGAATGGATAAAATCGTTTACAAATTTAGATTTAGAAAAAAATCTCCTTGCGGATCAATACAAAATATATATACAGTGCAATTTGAAAAAAAAAGTTGATCGTCTTTTGTCAAAAACTGGATGCAAGAAAAAATATCAGTACAGTTCATATTAAAGTCTTTTAAAAATCATTTAATTTGATGTTTTATTTATTCAAATCGGATCAAAAATAAGCGAGATACAGCACCAAAGGTTTTTTGTCAGTCACCCTGTATATATATATCTATGGTTAAACTTAAAATTAGTAACAATAAATTAACTTAATGGCTTAAATATAATAACAATTATTAGCTGCTTTTAAATTTAAATATTAATATTAAACCAGTTCTATTACTTTCATTATGCGAACAGATACTAATTTGTATAATTAATAAATCACTTATAATACTTTAAACAACACGATAATTAATATAAATTATATCCGAAATACTAACCTTTTGGAACGATTTATAAAACTCTATATAATTTTTCTGAAATTTAGTTGACTCTAATCATACACCGAGTTTAACACTTCGTGATTAATATATTTCCTATTAAATATTTCTTCACGCTCTTGCTAAATATTTGGTAACAATTGGAAATGTCGAAATGTATGTTATACTTTAAAAATCTAAATTGCCCGCGAAGATGTTATAAGTGAAATATTATCGTATCATCAATTTTAATATTCCGATGGATCAGATCAAACACGTACGTACCTCTTCTGTTGGCTGAAGGCTAATTATCAAAATTGGGGCAGGCTAATTGAAAAGGATATCTTGCAAAAGATTCTTAAATGGCACGATTGCGCGTGGCCTGTAAAAATATTAATAATTGATTTGCAGTATTGTGGATTCGTAGCAAACTAGTGACCTCATTCTCTTAATCGAACAATCGGTCCAGATTTTTAAACATTAATAATGGTATCAATCGGATTGTTTCTTATAGTGGACAGATCTCTGTCTGCATAAATTATCCGAATGAATGGAATAAATAAATATAATTATACACCACCTTATTATATTATATACGATAAACATCGATAAATTACTTATCCGAACGAATAAATTATCTATTAATTTCCAGCAGAATTGTTGTGGTATCATCGACCATATGGCTCGAAAGCGATAATGAAGTGATAGGTTATTCGAGAAAGTGGATTAAAGAATGAATGATGATAATATTTTAATCTAAAAAATATCTATAAATGATGACTAACAATAAATGGAACAATTATTATAGTTCGTAACGGTTAATAAATCATTAGTTCTTTATTACTTTAGCGTTAGTGACTTTTTTCTACAATTTTGCGATTGTTTGTTTATAAATTTTCAGTTGTTTTTGTTTTGTTGGTAAAATTGATTTGGACGCGCCGAAATTTCTCGTCAAAATTCATGAAGTAATTCACTCTGACGTAAATCGTGTCTACACACGAATAACAAACTATGTTTACTTTTACAATTCATGTAAAACAATTCGCGCATTCGATGCGTGTGAATGTAATTTAATTGCTGCGAACTTCGCTGATTTGAAAGAAAGCAAAATATTCATGTGGGAAGTAACATCGCACTCAAAAAGCTCATGGGCAGCGTTTACGTCAATTGTAATTATAGGTTTCGTTACGTTAGAAGTTAAAATGATCTGGATTAAATAAAATGATTTTATGAGAATGTTAAAATTTTTATATGGAAATCATAATACATGTTCGTAATGTATTTATTTCTACATTTACACATTTATAAATTTACAATAGTAAATAAATATATTGTATTGTAGTCAGTTCCTTCTTCCTATGTTCACCTCAAGAAGAGTGGTCCGTGAGTTGGTCCGTCTTGGGCTATCGGTATTGGAGGATACCTGTGTTTTATTTGTTTGGTGGTTCTTCTTACGTCAATTCATATTTTGTTGTTTAGAAGTAGGTTTTTAATTTTCAGTTTAAATGCTGGATATGTCAGCGTCTGTATGTGTTTGTCTACCTTATTATATTGTTGTATCGTCTCCGAGGTTAGTAAGTGTGCAAACTTTTTTAATTTAAAAAGTCCTGTTCTAATGTTTGATTTTCTTCGTGTTTTATAGTTATGTATATCTTTGTTTTTTATTAGACATATATTTATTTATATGGTGTTGTTTTTTATTTTGTGTAATAATAGTATGTTGTTTAGTGTTATCAGTTTCTGTATGTTTACTTCATTGATTTTTGTGTAGAGTTCCTTAGTGCTGGTTCTGTGTTTCATTTTGAATAGAATCTTTAATATTTTATTTTGTTGAATTTGTAGTTTATTTATATGCTGCTATAGTTTTTGAATTCTGGTTTAATAATTTTTCAATATGTTTTTCCCTTTTTAGATTATTTTGTATTTGTATGCTCAGGTAATTTACATCATGCACTTATTCTATTGATTTTCCTTTTATTGTAAATTGAAGGTTTACATCTTCCTGTTTGTTGCAAAAAATCATATACGTTGTTTTTGATTCGTTTATTATTAGAAGATTTTGGGTGAACAATTTTTCTAATATTTCCATGTCTGATTTTATATTATCTTCTATTTCTGTATATGACTTTCCAGAGTATAATAAGCAGGTGTCATCAGCATATATATGGTTTTCCGTTAATATTGAGTTTAGTCATATAGTTTGTGTAATAATATATAGTATTGGTGGCAGTATTCCTTCTTGAGGGATTCCATATTCCGCGTACATGGATTCGCTGTTTTCGTTTCCAATTTTCGTTATTTGTGGTCAACGTATATCACGGGGGAAGTTTAAGGTCTAAGGCTTTTTGAAGCCAAAGACTCCCGATCAAGACAAATTTAAACAAAAAAAGTCCTGGCCTGATGTCTGATTCGGTATCCCCCTGATTACCCGGTTAGCTCTTAATTTAACACAGTCACTTAATAAAAAAATATAAAGTATTTGTTTTATTCCACTAGTAATTTGTTATTAAAGGAATGAGATGCAAAGGTTTGTTATTTACCAACAAACAATTTATTTACAAATATACAAACACAAAATAATTAATAACAAATAGAAAAGATTGTTTAAGATAACACAACAAAAAAACAATTGAACAAAATTAAGTGAAACAAAAATATTAACAAAGTAATGGCACATAAAAACAACTTACAGATTTTCGGCAACTCGGTGATAACTCGATGATAACGGTTTGAGAATCGTTCTTCTACTACCTTCGAGTTATCAACCCTTGCCTTATATATGGTTGCCTTAAAAACCGCACCCCCCCTTCGATTTCCTGGCCGAACTAATCATTTTTCGCCCGTCCGCTCTTGGAGACACTTCGAGGAACCCGAATTAATAAATTGAGTAATTATTACAAATAAAAATTAATACAGGGTTCAGGGGATGCATGATTAAAATATATCACATACTTTAAGATGCCGCAATATACACTTATATACAATATATATATATATATATATATATATATATATATATATATATATATATATATATATATGTGCATATATTAGTGTAGCGAATAAAAATAATATATGGGAAAAAAATATAAAGCAACCAGTTTAAACTACAAACAATAAGTGCTGAAACATTACCAAGTTAATTTGTTATAATAGATTTTTCCCATGGAAAAATCTAATCGTAGAAAACCTAATTTCCCATCATTGCAGCCAGCCAATAAAAAAATATCAATATATACATTTCTTAACTAATTATTGTTGAGTGATTTATATCACATTAAAGGTCTTTCTCTCAGCTATTTAGTTGTGCCTTCACAACATTGATTTGATTCGCGGTTTTTCTATAAACCGCGAAAAATGCTGGGGATTTCCCCAACCTATTGTTGGGCGAACATTCCTTGTGCGTCCTTGTTTAATTGTTGTGACGTCATCCACTTTTTGGAATATCCGCGCCAAATGTTGGTACGGCCTTTGGGGCCAGGTGTTCGGCTGCAAGTTTACAGATTGACCGTTTTAAGCCGCTTACCGTGTTAATTGTCTTAGGTAGCTGAGAGAAAGGTCTAGTTGAGGATTATCTAAAATTCTTTGAAAACTGGCTGGAATGATGGGCGTTCTTATTTATGGCCGATTGTAAATATTATTTACATGTACACGGATTATACTAGTTGCAACAAAATAAAAATTGAATTATGCTATAAAAATAATTCATTGTTATTTTCGTTTGAATAAAACGACGATAACACGTATTAGATATGTTTCTAATAGTTTTAGGTCTTTAGTCTTCCGTATGCCAATTTTCTGCAATTTTTCAATTAGTTTTGTTTTCGAAATGGTGTCAAAAGCTTTCTTCATGTCTATGTATATCGCAATAACTTTTTCTTTCGTGTCCAGTTTAGTTTTTATGTCGTGTATCATATTCGTTGTTGCTGATGATGTTCCAGAGTGTTCTTAAATGGCGTATTGTTGGCAGCTAATGATTTTATGTTTTTTAAGATGTTTACTAATTTGAACTTGTAAGCATTTTTCTAGTATTTTATTGAGCGATGATAGTAGAGCTATGGGTCTGTAATTTTCAGGGCAATGGCGGTTTCCTTTCTTGCGTATAGGTATTATTATGGTTTGTTTTAGATAATCGGGGTATATTCCTTCTTTTATGATTTTGTTTATTACTTTTACGAGTATAGGTGTGAGTATTGTTTTGTTTTCCTTAATTATACGGTTTGTTATATTGTCGAATCCAGGGCTTTTATAGTCTTTTAGGTTATTTATAATGTTTATAATTTCCATGTCGTCTATGGTGTGAAATTCAAAGTCTTCTAATTCTGTTATTTGGCCTTGGTCTTATCCTATTGTATATATAGTGCTGTTTTGTTGTATTTCTGTCAGGTGTTTCCCTATATTTGCAAAATAGAGGTTAATTTAATTTGCTATTTATTTAGGGTGTTTTGTAATTATTCCGTCGGTTGTTTTAACTTCTCTTATAGCATTTGTTGTTTCTACTTTTCTTTTGACTTGATTGTTTATAATTTTCCACATCTTTGGATTATATTCATGTGACTCAAATTTGTTTTTGTATTTTTTATTAATTTAGTAGTCATTTTTTTCTGCTTGTAGTATTCAGTCTATTTTTATCATAGCGTTTTTGTAATTTATTTCGTTTGTTTATTTGTTTTATAATCTGTTCGTTTATCCATAGATTTTCTGGTTTTCGCTTGATACGTTTTGTGTGTTTGTTTTTTGCTATTATTTCTCCTAGGCTTTTTGATAATTGTTCTATGTTTTCGGTTGATTCTATTTTCAAGTTATTTATATCAGTTATTTGTCTATGGTCTGTTTTTATAATTTCTGTCGTTTCGTATATTTTTAGTTTATGTGGAGTAAACAATACAATTTTATATTTCTCTATTAAAAAATACTATACAAACAAATTAAATTGCATTCTGTCTGAAAATTGTGATGTTCTTATCAATGATTAACTATTAGGTTTATTAATTTCTAGCAACATAGACCGTTACAAAAAGGTCAGACAATTTTTACTTGATTATTTCTCATTTCTAAATACGTATTACAAGTTATCCTAAATAGTTATTATCTACGATCGTACAGAAAGTAGACGCTTTTTGCATAATTTTTCGTTGTAAAAGTGGCTTTTTAAAGCACTAGTGCTTTTTTACGTTTTTATTGCACGGTAATGTCAAACTGTTTTTATTGCACAGAAATGTCAAATTTGACAGATGAATATATTATAGCACTAATTTTCCACGAAAAACTTATATTTTCATTAACTGATACAAATAACTAATAAACTATAAATAAAATATATAATACAAACCAAATGGCAGATTTAAGAACTCTGAAGATTTCATTTTATGCAAGTCGAAGCGATTACAATAAAGCGATCATTTTTCCATAAATAATAATGGCGGCCGACATTTGTGCAACTTGTTTACTGGTTGCTAAGTAACGCTTCCATTAGTGCACTGCGGGTAAAATATGTTTTGATTAATTGAATTATTGAAATGACATTAAAATATTACTCATAAGAATATATTCTTTGAAATCCTTTACGATCGAAGATAAAATTTTGTAAGGCACACGTGTAAAAAGTTTCTTTATTGCACTCCTGGCTTTAAAAAAACTCGCTCGTTCCTCGCTCGTGTTTTTAAACGCAAGTTCGTGCAATAAAGCATCACTTTTTACACTTGTACCTTAAATAACTATTATATACACACATACGATAATAATCTGCAAGAAGAATAAATTTGATTGACTTTATAAACAATATTTACATATTCAAGCGCGGTGTTGTAATTTAACAAATCTTCATATTGCGATGTGTTTGATCGAGGTCTTGTACATTTAGGCCACGTTAATTAGATACTAATATTGAACATTTGACGTTTATGTGATTATTTAATAAACATTAATGACTCATGCGATAGCCATGCTTAAAAATAATAATCGTACATTCTTATGGGTTATTTTAATTGTTCACGCCTAATCGTGTTGTGTGTAAAATATTATTTAACGCAATAAATGTTTTACGTGTGTCTTAATTACGAAAGTATTCATAATTTATAAGAACCTATTAATTTGGTTAATTAACGAATATTAAAATTTATTAGTATATTATAATATAAAATAATGATAACCTTTGTTTAAATTAGGTTATTTTCATTTTCATTCTACAAGATGCAGGACATATTACATCTATAAATTTTACTATATTGAAACAATATATCCATTTTTTCTTATTCTTCTGATGCCTATCTACTAATGGATGTTCGCGATCACATGTTTCATTTCACATTTCATCACTCTTTCCTGCTGTGTTCCTTCTGTTTTCTGGGTTTCTACTTATCACCATATATTTAGTCTTATGAATATTCAATCTAAGTCCATTTTCTTTATTATAAATATTTAACCCATAACTATGGCCTGCAGGTCCTTAATGTTATCTGCTTTAATTATTGCGCCATCTGTAAAACGGATATTGTTATTGTTGATATCCATTTTCCATTTACTTCGATACCATTTTCTAAGTTTTCCGATACAGCCTGAAAAATTTCCTCCGACTAAAGGTAAAATAGCAGGGGAGATAGAATGCATCCCTGACATATACCGCGGCATATTTCTATATCCTTTGCTACTTCTCCATCTAGTCTTATTCTGGCCGTTTGATTCCAGTACAAACTCTCAATGCACCTTATGTCTTTTTTGTTTAACTCAATTTTTCTCAGGATATCAATTAGTTTATTGTGCTGTACTCTCTCAAATGCCTTTTCCTAGTGTAGGAAACAGATGTATAATGGTTTGCGTTGGTCATGGCAGTTCTGGACAAGCACCTGAATCGCAATTAGTGCTTTTCTGGCCCCTCTCTAAACTGTGTATCCTTTATGACGGTTTCGCATTTCAGACTTTGTTGTAGCATTTTAAGAAAGATTTTTAAAACGTGATTCATCAAACTGATGAGTCTACTGATTAACTGCATCTTTTGGCGTTTTTTTTCTTTGGTAAAGGAATAAAGGTTGATACTAACAAGTTTTCAGGGTATATGCCAGTATCATAAATGTTGATAAATATTACTTCTAATTTCGTCATTAAGTCGACCTGTATCTCTTCCAGTCTGGCTGCTTTGTTGTCTTTCGAATTTTTAATAGCTTTTTTGATTTCTTCTTTTGTGAATCCTGGGCCTGTGAGATTATTTCCAGATTCCTTGTTGTATGTTGTTCTGCTGTCGTTGAATAATAATACTTTTACATAGTTTTTCCATGTGGTTTTCCTTAGTGATGTCTCTGTTATAAGACTATTTTGGCTGTGATGCGGGGTTGATTTGCGGTGCATTACTGCTGTTTCCTTTAACCTTTTGTGGAGGTTAAAGTTGTACATGGCTTGTAGTTTTCCATTTCTTTGAATTATTGTTTTAGCCGGTTTTTTGCTACTCTTATTTTGGACCTGATTTCTCTGTGGAGCCTCCAATATTTGTTTCTGTGCTGTGGTTTGTTTCTTAGCGGGCGCCGCCGTCTATTAGATTCAGGATCTCGCTTGTCATCCATTCTTCTTTCTTCTTGAATCATTATTTATTTGCCATAGCAGCCGGATTTTTCAATGCACATATCAATATTATTGGCTTCTTGCTCTGGTGTTATTCATTTTAACACTTGATCAGTAACCTTAGCGACGATGTTGCGTTGTGCAAAACGACGCTTGATTTCCTCCAAACGAACTTGATAACCGAAACGTTTTTTTTAACTTCGTTATAAGCCATCATTTGTCTTTCTCTAAAATTATTGAAGGTATTCCTCATCTTTAATGGATTCATTTCAGACAATCTGCTTTCATTCCACGCTGCTTCGAAGGCACCTATTTGTTTATCTATGGCTGCTCCGGCCGAAGGTCCCACTCGAGTAATAACGCACCACATTATGAGAGTTGCTATAAGTAACACATCGGCCCCTGAATAGGTACTTGTTGTTTTATTGACAAAAGGTTTATTTATGAGGATATAGTCAATTTGCTTTTATATTATCCGCTACATGCAGTCGGCTTGAGTTTTCTATGTGTATAAACTTCTCTGCGGTAGGTCAAACCATGTGCTGCAATATTTCATGTTTTCTGTATTTATTTATTTATTTATTAACGGGAACTTCTCTTTAGTTTATAAAAAATAACATTAAGTATATTATAACCCTTGACAAATCCAATACACTGGATATACTTTTAATGTACACAACAAGTTTTCAAATAAATGAATGAAAGTAAAAATAACCAACCCATTATACACTAACCTCGCCCAGGTTCATTATGCGCAGATTTCTCGCTAATGACTTGCTTGTTCTTGCAAAAGAGCATAAAGTTGTTTTTCTTCTCCAGTTTGTTGGTCATTCTTATCATTTTCTTTAAAGGTTCATGATAGTATGTGCATTGGTAAACGAAAAATAACCTTACTACGTGTGTTGGAACCTTGAAAATTAAATTAAATGTTTTCCAAATTTTCGGGCAGTCGACAATTCCATTTATGATGTTGAACAAGAGAGGAGGAAGAGACATTCAGTTGTGCATAATTTAAAGTGGCAAACAGGATACGTAATTTAAATGCCGCCAGACGAAAGACTTTATTTTGGACTTTAGATAGTTCATCCTTTAAATATTCTTGATGAGTTGACCAAACAAAGATGCGTATTCCAAACCTGAGTGAACCAGTGACAAATACAAGGAATGAGTTGCATTGAGTGATAAATTCTTGCATATAAGCTTCAGACACTTATTTAGCGTACAGTGAATATGAGAAATAAAAAAAAATAAAAAGTGAGTTTCTTGTCGAATATGACACCCAAGTCACTGGTTTCCTCCACGCTCTCGATTCTAGTGTCATTAATAAAATATTTCGTGATGATTGCATTTTTACCCCTGTAAAACGATATGGATTTACTTTTACTCATATTTAGGTAAAGGCTAGAATGAATCAATTTTATTCTTTATTATGGCGAAGAGTTTTAGATCAGCATATAATAAGTCGGAGGCAAAATTAAGGTTGAAAACAATTTCATTTATTAAAACTATAAACAATAACGGACCTATATGTGACCTTTGAGGGATACTGGATTTAACCGCATTTCCCTCGACACGCATTTGTCTATTTTAACGTATTGCTTGCGATCTCTTAGAAAACTTCGTAGCCAATTTATAATTTTAGAATTAAATCCCAGAACCTTCAGCTTATAAAGGAGCACGCCATGTGAGACCCTATCTATTGGAGATATAGATAGCATCTACCTGACCTCGATTCTCCAAGGGGTCCGATATAAAACGATTATATATAATTAGGTTAGATGTAGTTGACCCCCCAGTCCAAAAACCTTGCTGTTCTTCTCCTATGATGCTTGTGCATCTTGTACCATTTAAATTTGTGTGCTACGATGTTATCCAAAATCTCAGGAATAGTTGACTGAATGCTGTATTTACTAATATCAGACCGGTTGCCTGATTTAAAAATACACATAATGTTGCTATCTTTACATATTTTCGGTACTACTTGATCTTCTATTGATCTCCGGAAGAGTGAAGTTAGAGGGTAGGTGATGGTAAAAAGGCAATTTAACAAGAATACATTCGGAACACTATCATGCCCGGCTGAAGCAGAGGGCTTTAGCTTGCTAATTGAGTTGAAAACATTACTAAAGTTTATAGATAAATGATAAGACGAATCAACAGATTTATCACTGAAGAAAATTATTATCACAGTAAGTATTCGCATAAAATTTTCCAAATAAATCAACAGTATCTTTCAAATTCTAGTTAACTGTATCGCTCAAAAACATATCTGACGAAAAGCCTTTTATCTTTTTTTTGAATCGCCAACAAAGTTCCAAAATTCTTTTCAATTAGGGCTAATACTATTTTCTAGCTTATTTAGATATATTTTTTTAGAGCAAATCATTAAATTCTTTACATTGGGACCTTAAGGCTTGGAATTCTAAATAAAGTTGTTTAAACTCTTTTACTTATAATTCTCCTTTTTTTATTTTAATTAGCTCTATTAGTTCCTTGGTTAACCATTTTGGATATTCATTCTTATATATGACCTTTATCGGTACAAACATATATTAGCATTATAAAATAAAGCACTAAAAATCTTAAACCATTGATAATGGTCACTTTGTGTCCGAAATATATATTTGGTATTTCAAATAAACTGTGTGAAGAAAGGTTTTTAGGGCTTTATTTTATAATCAAGTTTATCTTCACGTAACTCATCCAATTAATTTACTATATTAATAGCATAAAACATATCGTAGAAAGCACTGACTGTATACTCTAAATTACTATCGGGAGTACGCATTCATCTGAACAAGTAGTAATCAGAAGGGGCTATGTCTGGGCTATAAGGCGGGTGAGGTAGAACTTCCCACCCGCTGTTTTCCAAATAGTTTTGAACCGGTCTTGAAACATGTGGCCGAGCGTTGTCATGATGGAAAATTACAGTAGCTTTCAAATGAATATAGTCACTGATGAACACGACGCGAAATAATACTAGTAATGCCCTCTCTTAGAAAACCGCATGAATTAATGCATACTCCCGATAAAAGAGTCCTAGAATCTAAACCAATCAATGTACGTGATGAAGTGGTTAATTTCCCGAAAATTTGCATTTTTAAAGTCATAAAACTCGTTATCACTAACGAAGATCTCTTAGTAAAGCTCATTATTGTATATAATATTGTAGGCAACATAATGACTAAGAGTTATTTGTTAAGAGATTCACAGCCTCGAAAATATTCGTTCTGTATTCGTTGGCAAACACTAAGTTCAAATAGGTTCCTTGGGGATTAGGACTCCTGTTAACCTGCGCTAGATTCAAAAATTCCATATACTTTGGGATGAGTTTAGCTTTTGGGCTAGAGAGACTAGAAACGTTCACGCCAAGTTCGTCATTATGCCAGACATCGCAACACTTATTGAAACAACTACTTCTCTGACTAATACTTCTGCAGACATTGAATGATACAAAAGTAATTTGATTTCAATGTCTGTCGAGGTATTAACCAGAAAAGTAGTTGTTTCAATAAGTGATTTGTTTTGTAGTCTTAATAAGACTCATTGTTGCTGATTTACGAAATGTTTTCGTGTTTTTCTAATTACATTCATTGAAATAATGATTTCATTTATTCGCAAAGCCAATTATAAAGCAATCTTCGACTTAATTGAGAATTTCATAAGTTGCAAGCCGTAAGTGTAATTCGTACAACACGCCTTTGGTATTTCACATGCATAATCATCCCAGTAGCCCGAACGTTAGTCTCGCATTATAAATGTATTCACTTCTTCATATTAAACACTTTCTCCGGCTGGGATCGAGATAAAGTTAATTCACTTCTAATTCCCCGCATCATCCTCCGCCTTCGAATATTTTGGTATGTGCCTGGAATATTTATGTTTATATTTACCCAAGAGAGCATATTGATGATATAAATTATACTTTATGAGGACAATTAAAATAATGTATGCGCGTGGCATTCCAGTCGGAAATTGTTTTTAAATTATCTTAGATTACAAGTTATCACTAAATATATGTGGTGTGGTTAAGGCTGTTGATGTACTCATAAATATCTATTCAATATTAGTCGGATATAAGTCTATATAGCAGTATAGTATACATGTTTAAGGTACATTCACTATTGCATTTTAATATTCCATATTAATTGTAAATTTATTGTTAAAATTTATTTTTATAATCCTTTTTTGCTAAGTACATTTTATAAATGGTGTAGTTATGTTTCTTCTTATACCAATATTCCTTTTTCCCTTTATGTTACCCTGCAAGATCATTCTAAGCATCTCATATCTAAGTATATATAAAGAAATTATTCCCTGCTACAATATTTACTCTGCCTCTTTTGCATCGACAAATAAAAAGAACTATTATCATATTTTGTATCATTATTCAATTTTTAAAACGTTATAAAAATAATAGTTGGCCTAAGAAAGATGTTAAATTATGTACCCTAATTAATTTAGATCGAATTTTCGAGCACTGTGTTACTTACTAGAGAGATATTATTGACGAAATTATGTTTAAAATTAATTAATTAATTAAGATAAAAATGAAAGCTATGTTATAATAAACAATATTACATCCAGGAAAATATTTTTGTTTCTTGTACAATAATTTAGGAAGATGCTTCCTTATATAACACATCCTAATTCACACATTATATAATTTAATTTTTTGAATTCATGTTTATAATAACCGGGACGACGTTCTTATTTTAAAACTTGCGTAATGTTGCAATTATTTGTTCATTACACCAACAAAGGACCGTACATATTTTATTACTTACCATTCCATTCTCTCCCCGCAAATATAAATTTCTCTCTTGGTTACGAGAAAATTATCTGCAATATGTATTTTCTTATTTAAACTTTGATTAATCTATATATTATTATGTAAAAAAAGCCAATAATTAGTGTTAGAAAATGTTAATGCATTTTAAAAATTATACACTGGCTATGGTAATAAATGCATTTTTGAAATACTTGATTGCATTTATAATGGATTATTTCATAATCTTATTTATTTTTACTACTTCATTAGCTGTATAAAATACACATTACCGCTGATGTAAAAGCAATTTATTAAACAAAAATACCATGATTGGTAAATGCGCGGTGAAGTAATCTCTAGCTGCATGATGATAATATATTACTGACCAACATTTATTCCTTTTGATTGTGTTGTCTATTAGTTATAAATCTATCTATGAATAGTTCAAAGTGGGATATTTTAAGCAATAGCATTAGGGTTTGGTCTACACAAACATGTTTGAGCATAGTTCGATAAAATCTGCCATCGTTATTTTATTAGGTCGAAGTAAAAGATTGCTTTCTCTCAAAATAAGTAACACATAGTAATAATTAAATTTATGTATTTATGTCTTGTATATTTTTTGAAAATTTTATATCATTTGTATATCTTTTTTAATAGATAAATCCATTAAGATAGGATTTAAATATTAATTATAGGAGCATTTATTGGCAAATAATGACATTGCAAGCATTTAAATCAACCTAAAATAACCCCAATATAAATTATGTATGTGTAAAAATGTCGCTGTGACATACGTAAATTGTTATATTTCACTCATTTTGTAGGACATTTTCTGTGACTTTTACATTAAAACATATTGTTATATAGAGTATATTAATAAATATACTTGGCTTTTATCACACACAAAGTATATTTATTAATCTACCTTTTTCAAAAAATGTATAACATTCCTGCAGGAGAGATGTAAACTAATTGAAAATCAGAAAAGTATAAATAATATATTACTAAACACGTACACAAAATATTACCATGAGATTACTTGAGTAGTATGGAATTTTGTAGATTATGAATGAAACAATTAAACAATATACTGCTTTGATGAGAGTGCTTTTGTACAGGACTTTTAATACTAAAAACCTAAAAAAGTTAATGTCTTGGTTTAAAATATCCGTAGCAACATTTTGGGGCTATAATTTATTAATGTAAATTTATATCAAAATAAATACTTGCATCTCCTTAAAATATAATTGTTACTAGTCAAGACGATTTAAGACCTATTAAGCAAGTTATTTTCTAATAGTTGCATCTACTGATTTTCACCATTTAAATAGCCTACCCGAATAGTTAACTTTTACTCATCATTTTGTGTTTGTTTTTATTGATCAAAGCTCGAAAGTCTAATGGAGTTGAAGATAAGAATAACAAAATCCTACAACTTCATCGCAGTGAAAAATTTCTTTAATAATTGTTTTCTTATTTAATTTGTGTTTGCTTCTATTGTAGTTCTTTATAATCTTAATAAACAAAATATAACTAAACATTTAAGTAACTTGGTAAATATTTAATTACTGCATACAAGCAAAGTACAAGTGTTTTTTGATCAAATTTTATCCTTCTAATTAATTTTCTATACCATTTCCTTCATGAATCATTGATGTCTCCCACTTTACTTTTTTCGTCCTCATCTCCCTTCCTTAAAGATTATTATTTTCCTTTTTATTCTGCTCATATTTTTATTCCTCTTCTAAAAGTATTACGAAGTTCTTCAAAAAGGTTTTTATAGGCCTTCTAGGTTTCTTAGCCTCTTCGAGATATCTGATTAAATTAAAGTTTGTTACAGGCCTCCTTGATTTTTTTCTTTGTTTATTATATCTGATTAAATTTCCTGGCCCTCCCTTTCAAATCTCCTCCTCCTATTTCATTTCCTTCTTTCCACCTTTCTCTTCATTGATTCTTAAGTCTCCTTGTTTGAAGATTATTGTTCTCTTTCTATTCTGCTCATTCATTTACCTTTAAGCTACTTGTTTAAGCTTATTAATAGGAATGAAACTTTATTCTAATCGATTATTTAAGAATTAAAATAATAATTATCAGCAGTTTTAAACAAAATCAATTCGTACTATGTTGACTAGCTTATATCGCTATTTTTACACTTACATGGCTTAGTTACACACTACATTAAAGCTGGATAATAACCCATACATTAATTTACTTACCTTCCTAGAGAATGTAATGTATGCTTTAATATTAAAAAAAGAGTTAAATTATTGAAATGTTCTTTTTGTTTGGCCTATATTCAAACTAGACTTTTAGAACATAAGAAGTCAATTTTAAACAACAAACATTGTACTGGTACTGTAAAATATTGTATAAGTAAGTAACCATTTTATAGACGTAAATAATTTTAAGATTTTATACTCATGTAATAAGGGATTTAATTTAAATCTAAGAGACGACCTTGAAATAAATATGGCCATAATTCAGCGAAAGCTCATCGTTAATATGACAAAACTTACAGCACTTACCTAAATATATAAAATCTGCCGGTTTTCTTTTATTATCACTCTAGCGAAACTAGTTAGAGTAAATGTACAAAATCAGTGAACCAAGGGCTTGACAATTCTTTACCTTTCATAATGTTTCACCAAGAGATAAGTGAGAAAATTAGACCAGGAAAACTATTTTACCACGTTTTTATTATCATTTATATATTTCGTAATACACGAATTTTATATACCCGGTTGGGATAAAGTATGGAATCAAGTAAATATCTTTGGTTTAACCGAAAATACTCTCAACCTTACACATAATTTTTATTTTTTACATGTATATACTTTTTGGTGCCAATTTTTATTAATATAAAAGCATGTATGATATAATAATGGTAACACTTTTTGTCACAAAATATTTTTTATTCGCTAAATGTATACATTTTGAGTGCAAAGCACTCGATATCAATAGCTTACTGAGTGCCTTGCACTCGTAAACGACGTTTCTACCCTCAACTTTTTTAATTTAAATGGAATATCCTATATATTTCTGCAGATTTTTAAAGAGCATGTAATTCCTATTTTGTACATACTTGGTTTAGTGTAAAAACTCTGTAAAAACAAGAAATAACTCAATTTTATTTATAGAATAAGAAAATTTATTTATTTTAGACTAGTGAGAATAATAATTTAAACAAAATTGAATCGAATGTTCAAATTGCTTACCTTTCACCTCCAGACAATATGCCAGCCTATTAACAAATTCCTGAGTCACTCTTTCCAAGACTTCTCTAAATATAAGTTCACATTTATCAATAATTCTTTGACATGTTGGTCGTTTAACGTAAAACATGATTTTAAATAACCCCAAAGAAAAAAATCTGATTGACTTAGATCCGGAGAACAAACTCTATGAATCCTCGACATCCAATCCATGCATTTGGAAAATTCGCATCTAGAAAATCCCTAACCCGTCTATCATAGTGGAAAGGTGCTCCATCTTGTTAAATCCGAACATTATGAGGTAACTGCTCGTTCTGTTGAAGTGCAGGAATAATTTTGTTATTCGGTAAATCTAAATACTTGTCCCCATTCAAGTTTTCGTCTACTTTAAAAATAGGCCTATAAGCCTATTTTCGGCAATTCCCATCCAAACCTTCAACTTCTGTGGATTCTGGGTATGTACTTCATGAATCCAATTTGACCAATACCTTGAGTTATGACGGTTAACTGTTCTATTTGGACAAAAAGTTACCTTATCGGAAAACCCTACATTATGCAAAGTCAAGACATTACAGATGTCCATCAGTTGTTCGCAAAACTCCAGCCAAATTATAAAATGTTTTTTACTCACTGGATAGGAATTAGGAATGATACATTTGTTTTGTTTCATATATTTATTATCAATTTCCTGACACCTGTTTCGGCGATTGCTCGACATTCTGAAAGGAGTATAAAAATTAAACTGAGCAATTAATTAAATATAATTAATTTTTATACTCCTCTGAGAATGCAAGCAATCGCCGAAACACGTCTCAGGAAACTGATAATAAATATATGAAACAAAACAAGTGTATCATTCCTAATTCCTATCCAGTGAGTTATATGTTTAATCAAGAGTGTAGCAAAGCAAGTATCAATCATGTTTTTTACTCTAATGTATATATAAGAACTTAAAAGTGGTTGATTAAAGTGGTGTATTGCTTGTTTTTACAGATTTTTTAGACTAAACCCAGTATGTACAAATTCAAAAATAACATACTCTTTAAATATCTGAAGAAAAGTGCAGGATGCCCCATTTAAATTAAAAAAGTTAAGGGTATTTCCGATTTAACAAAAATGTACATCAGATGCATTTTGCCCCATTGCACATACCTGCAAAATTTTTAAGATATCGTCCGTTCTGTTTTGAAGATATTTACTTGGTTCAATTATGTATCCCAAATCTGTATACCTTGACAGGGTCTAAACCCCAAAAATTTTATAAAATAAATCCAGTTAGCTACAGAATATACCTTCTAAAATCAATTTTACCTCGAGACTTTTTGCTTAACTTGTCGTAAGTAACAAAATAATCATAATAAATTGTCTTTGATGTTTAAAGCGTTGTCATCTTTCTGAAAGTATTCAAACTTTGGAAAAGTAGTTTCGTGAATTTAAACATTGAATGAAAACATTGTTCTAAATTTCTGCTTTATCTGTGTTTCTCCCAGATTCTACATACAGGTCCATTAAATATAATATAGTATTTATTTATATTGATGCTGATGCATAAAATATAATAATTTATATTGGATGTAAATCAATATTTATAATACATAAAATTATGAAAAAAATTATTAATTGTTAATATTTAAAACAATTGCGACTATATCAAACCGTCCCGAGCGGCTTAATATAAAGAAGTTATTTTAACATCAATAAATCGTTATTAATGGGATGCCGCGAAATTAACGATCGTCTTTTATTGGAACATATCATCCTGGCCCAAGCGGCATAATATAAAGATGTTGTTTTAGTTGTGTACGAATCATTAAGTAGACAAACCGCCAAATTTATGATCGAGCGTATCAAGTTACTGTTTCGAAATATATACGCACGGGGAATTATGCGACATAAACAATAATATCCATTTATATTGGATTTAATATACTAATTGTATTATATCTACTGGAATGTTTAAATTGCTGCCTTAATAAATTAAAAATAATGGAAATTATATATAATTAAAATTATATTTCCTACTGTTTCTTCCTTATTTTAATGAATTACAATATAATATTATTAAAAAATTTAATGCAAATACGTGAACTTAATTTTTTTAGTTTGTATACATTCATTTAATGTTGAATTTTGATTATATTTCATAGAGTATATTAAATGTATATGTGAATAATAATTATAATAAGAATAATAATATCTTTATTTTTAGATTAGGTCAGGTTAGGTTAGGTTTAGGTGAGGTTAGATTAGATTAGATAAGATCAGCATATATGAGTATTAATAATAATAATTAATATATTGAAAATTTATTTGTTAATATGTTTAGGTTAATTAATATTTCTAGATGAACTTGCAACAGAATGACTTAATTAAAATGTATACAAAATAATTAACATTTACTATTAAGAAAGAATGGTTGAAATAGAAAAAAAAATAGTGTTACTTCTTTGATCTGAATTTTCTTGGCCGATTTTTTATAAATTAAAATGAAATAATTATTTTATCATGAAAATTTATTTTTCATGTTAATCAATTGGTAGTTAAAATTTAAATATTTGTACTCGTATGCTAGAAAAATTTGATTCATATTCACACGATGATGAGTTTCGCCATATCCTGCGCGCGTGTACAATTAAGCAGTGTTTATAGACGCCGATAAAAGACGATCGTTAATTTCGCGGCATCCCATTAATAACGATTTATTGATGTTAAAATAACTTCTT